>JAHLJS010000002.1:16494741-16973987 GCA_038502445.1 Eremochloa ophiuroides
CAAAAAGATGTATATATAATAAAGTGATAACATAAGGATTACATAGTATATTTCAAACTCAAGATATTTCGATGACATCCGAGTTTCATCCAAATATGTTCCACCAAATCCTTCTTGAGGTGAAAATGTGCCGAACGATCTCAGATGTCACTATCTTTTTTCTAAAACACTTTCGAGCCCAACATATTAGTCACGAGGGAATTCCGGTTCTTCAACAATCACTGTACTTGGAGCCTCGTTCGTGCTAAGATTCTTTTCCATATTTTCTTCCTTTTTCATCCTCAATTATCATATTGTGAAGTATGATACAAGTTAGCATAACATTGTAAAATTGACTTCGGTCATATAGACGAGCTGGTTCATGGATTACACATCAACCATGCAAGGAACTATGCTGCTTGCCCACCAGCGCTTATTTTTAGCGCTGAGTTTACTTCCGTTTGGGGCATTGGTCGATCCAAAAATATACGGAAGGAAAGCTGCAAAGGGCTGAAGTAGGTTTTACTAGCGCAGTACTACTAGTATATGGTAGCATTTGACACCTGTCGAAATGAAGCGGTTTCCTATGGCTATTGCTTTGACTTTTTGTGGACCAAAAGGCAGAGTTGCAACTAGTCGGTCGGGCTGGGCCAGGCCACAGCCGCAGCGCCCTGTGCTGAAGATTTCCTGCTCCCACGATGGAATCTCGGTCAGAGATGGTAAAGGAAAGCTGCTGGCAAAATTAAAAGACTCAAATTAAAACACCCCGCCCCCATTGCATAGCATTAAGACAAATATCTTTAACAATATTAACTTTTCATGCATACTAACTCGTAGTATGAATAGCTCTACATCATAATCCCACGTGATATCAGAAGACATGGGACTAGGTCTTGATTACTTGATTAAGATATGTTTTTTCTTCTCTCCCAAATAAATAAATAAGAGGTTTTTACCTGTGTACCATTATAAAACATGACCTTATCCTGTGTACCATTAAAAAATTTGTGCGCACCCAGATACCATCCATGTTATCTTTTTTGTCTCCCGTACCATTCCGTCTGATTTTCTATCTAACGCTGTTAACCTGCATTGACAAAAGTCACGAATGCCCTGTCGTCGTGACGAGCGAGTCCATCCACCATCTCATTCGCCGTGAACTCCCTGGCTTGGCCATCGTCCAACGCCACGCTGAGGACCACGCGGTCTTCCTGGCGGCGTACACGACCCACGCGCGTCACCTCATCGTGTCGTCGGCTTCCCAGACAGGCTCCTTGGCATCCTCGTTGTTTGACTGCGTCTTGAGGAACTGCCCGGCGAGCAGCCAGGCCAAGCCGAGGAAGCTGAGGCCCTGCATGGCGGCGTCGCGGGTGCACATGGCATCCTTCACCGCGCGCGGCGAAGCAGGATGCGGCCTTGGACTTGTACACGTCGTTGATGCACGCCCTGCTCCAGCATCAAGGACTACACACCCTGTTCGTGGAAGAACGCCACCACAACCAGCCCTGCGGGCCCGGCGCCGATGAGGCGCCAAATTAAAAGCTGAGCCGCGAAGGCGAGCTCGGCCTAGAAGTAATTCACCGGGCATAATTATTCAAGCTTGTTCTTTCCTGAGTTCTCTTCTAAGACAAAGTTCCAATGAAATCATCCACTTTTTCATTCAAGTGCCACGGTAGGAAATTCATGCATATTGGCGGATGCACGTTGAAGAGAGACAGAAACGCTTGCGGCAGAGACCAGCCGCACATTCAAGTTAGCCAGACGCGACGGCATAGTTCGCCTGATCGATCTTGTCCACCCATTCCCACGCGACGAGGATCACGCTCTCCAAGAACATATCGATGGGCATGCGGCCGTCCTCTAGGGCGTAGCACAGCACGGCTCGCGGCCGGCCCTCAAGGGCGGCGTGCAGCGGCCAGAGCAGAGGGCACGGGCGCCGCCCTGAGGTGTCTCGCGGCCAGCACCGAGGCAGCGTGTGGCCGTCGCGTAGGCCGCGGCGTGACTCTCAGGCAGGCCCGAGATGCATGCCCTGGTGGCACCAAACGATGCGAATGGCCCGTAGGTCGAGCTACCTCGGCCGCCGCGGGCATGTGCGAGGGCGAGCTCCACCCCCGGCCACCGTGGGCGGCGCATGCAATCTCTACCCCGGCAATCGTGACCCGGCACTGGCAAGCTTCGCACGCCCACCGCGACAAAGCCCCGGTGACCTCTGCCCCGGCCCCGGCGAGCTCCACTGGCCACCGCGAAGGAGCGTGGGCGAGGTCCCCCAGCTACGGCGACAGAGCGCAGGCGAGCTCCCCCGGCCACCGCAACGGCCTAGGCCCGGAGAGCTTCGCCCGACCACTGTGACTGCCCAGCGGCGGCGAGCGTGACTGCCACCGGCCTCCGCGCCTTTCGTCCCTTGCCAGCCACGGGAGGAGGAGGAGGAGGAGGAGGGGTATTTTAGACGTTTTTACCAGCTAGGCCCACATGTCAGGGCTAGCTAACGGCAATAATCAAACGGAACATGAACGGAGTGGTATGAGAGGAAAAAAAAAAGATCACATGGATGGTATCTAGGTGCGCGTAAACTTTTTAGTGGTACACAGGAGAAGACCATCTTTTATAATAGTACACGGGTAAAAGCCTCAATAAATAAATAAATAGTATGCTTAGAGCTATTAACTAATAATAAGGTATCGTCTGAGGTGTATCATTACAGCCGTACTCATAAGTTGTATCATTTCTAATATTTCTAACAAATTTAATTAATATAAAAAAATTAACCAACACAAATCCTGTAGCTATTAGATGAGGGGTACGGACAAATAAGCATACAAGTAGGTCTGCCGTAGTAAGTGCACAGACAATCCTACGCCTCGGTGATTACTGATTAGACTAGAGTAGTGCTACTACAGTATGTCAACCTAATGGGTAGAGTAATTAACGAACCCTAGGACATTCGGCACGACGGAGGCCAATATAGTACCATTCTTCTCCTTTCTCTTGTACCAATATACTACTAGTTGTGGGAGTACGTGTTGTATCGTAAAGCTGGAAGCTTTCCGTACACGGTGCTCTACAATGATTACGACGTCCACGGCAGCCCTTTTCACCATCCGGGTCTTCCGTCATGGCACCACACTACACTAGCCGACTAGCCGTGGTAGCCTCACACTCACACGACTTCCACGGCAGCCCTTTTGGCCTTTTCACCATCCGGGTCTTAGCCGTAGTAGCCTCACACTACTGCCGAAGGAGTCAGGACAGGGCAGCACGGCGGTCAACTTGAGTGAGGGGATGAGGTGAGCGAAGGTTTTTGAGGGATTTGGCCTTGGGACTTTGGCGTCTCCTGTTCCGTGCGGCGTGCGTGCCGTGCTGCTCGCCTACCTCCAGGGAGATGAGAGGAGACAGAGAAACAACCAACCAACCACGTATCCACCCAGCAAAAATCAAAATCCCGAGGGGGGCCCAACCGCCGAGAGGGATGGGATGGCCCATGGCATGAGGGATATTTAACTTTTTGCCATCCCTATGGATGTCACCTATCCGATTGCCAGGTTTTGTGTGCGTCTCTATATATTTGCCACCGTGAATAGTAAAACGTCTAATTTTTTGCTATTTTTGTTGACGTGGAGCGCCAGGTAGGCACGCCAGCGTGGCTGTCAGGGTATCAATCAGTATTGACCATGGGAGACGGCGATTTTAGTTCCATTGCCATCGCTGACACATGGGGCCCACGTGTCAGCTTCTTCTTCAACCTCCGGCCATCACCACGCAGCATGCTGTGAGTGCATGGCGGAGCTCATGCAGCTGGCCATCACCACATAGCCGCCCGCACTTGCGTCCCCGGTGGCCGCGGCCCTCCCTCGTGCTCCCTCTCATGGCAACCGCACCCCAGCGGCTCGCGCGTGGCCGAACTCCCCTGCGGCAGCTCGCAGACGGCGGAGCATGCCCATGGTGGCTCGCGCGTGGCTGAGCTCGCCTGCGGCAGCTCGCGCGCAGCAGAGCTCGCCCGTGGTGGGGCTCGCGTGTGACCGAGCTCGCCTGCGGCAGCTCGCGCACGGTGGAGCTTGGCAGCTCGCGCCCATGGTGGCTCGCGCGCGGTGTCCACGAGCTCCATGGCAACCGCACCTAGCAGCGCCTGCAGCGGCTCGCGCGTGGCCGACCTCCCCTACGGTAGCTCGCAGACGGCGGAGCTCGCCCATGGACCCATGGTGGCTCGCGAGTGGCTGAGCTCGCCTGCGGTAGCTCGCGCACGGCGGAGCTCGCCCATGGTGGCTAGCGTGTGGTCGAGCTCGCCTGCGGCAGGTCGCGCACGACGTCCATGAGCTCTCTGCTGGGCATTTCCACGGGTACAGCGGAGCTCGCCCATGGACTATAGGAAACCGGCGCTTTGCCGAGTGCCTGGGCCTTTCCCGAGTGCCGCACTCGGCAAAGGTTGGCACTCGGCAAAGCATTCTTTGCCCAGTGTCTGACCCTCGGCAAATTCAGACACTCGGCAAAGACCATTTTTGTAGGGTGTCTCGCACTCGGCAAAGACCCGTAGTCGGCAAAGAAATGCCCAGGGCCGACGCCGTCTTGCGCCGTTATCTTTACCGAGTGCTAGACGTTTGGCACTCGGCAAACAGCTAACTTTGCCGAGTGCCAACCCTAAGCACTCGGTAAACTGTTTTTTTTGTTTTTTTGCACCAAATTTTTTTTAAGGTTTGCTACAGTCACACAAATAACATGTTGAAGTTTGGGACTTTTTTATTGCATTTTGATATATTTCTTTAGTTTATTTTGTTTTCTTGAATTTTTCTGAAAAATCTAATTTTGAACTGTTGGTGCGTGAAATGATGAAATGTAGCCATTCAAAAAATAATAATCATATTGGAGGGTGTCTTTTGAGACCGTATTCAGGAACTCACCGAAAAATTTCGACACCTTATTCGCGGAACATGGCCACCCGCTTGTTGTCGGAGTGTATTTAAATTATATAAAATTCAAACAAAGTCCGAAAATCATGAAACTTGTCGAGGTGTCGTGTTATTGCATGTAGAGTCTATGATAAAAAATTGAGAAGGTTTCGAGCTAGTTGCGACGTCGGATGCTTAAAACCCAGACATCTCCACGTGTGATCACGTGTGATATATTATGTGCTGTGTGTGATGATGTACATGATATATATGTGATGTGTTTGTTTATTTTGCTGGAAAGAAAAAAAAAACAGCATTTTTCACCACTTTGCCGAGTGTACCACTCGGCAAAGAGGCCTTTGCCGAGTTCATTTGCACTGGCACTCGGCAAATCTGGAAACCAGAAAGCTGGTTTTCTAGATTTGCCGATTGCCAGGGCCATGGCACTCGGCAAAGCTTTTTTCAAAAAAAAACTTTGTCCGAGTGCTGCTGCAGTGGCACTCAGCAAAGAAATTTTTAAAAAACAGATGGACCAGTTTCTTTGCCGAGTGCCACGGCCAGACACTCGGCGAAGAATTTTTCAAAAAAAATTAAAATAATCTTTGTCGAGTGCTACCACAGTCGGCACTCGACAAAGAAGCCGTCAAAGTTGACGGTTGATATTTTTTTTTGTCGAGTGCTGACCTGTCACTCGGCAAAGAAACCTTTGCCGACAGGTTCTTAGCCGAGTGCCCTTTGCCGAGTGCATTAAGGCCTTTGCCGAGTGGCCCAGCCACTCGGCAAAGAACCCGCATCCTGCAGTGATGGTGGCTCGCGCACGGCGGAGCTCGGCAGCTCGCGTCACTGGCTCGTGCTCGGCGTCCACGATCTCTCTGCTGGGCATTTCCGCGAGCTCTCTGCTGGGGCATTTCCATGCGCACGACGGAGCTCGTCCATGGCGGCTCACGCGCGGAGTCCACGAGCTCAGGGCGCCGTAGCATCAAGAGCGAGGACAAGAAGCAGTGGAGGCAGCAACGTAGTGACAGCGGATGTGTGTGCGCAGCTCCTTCTTTGGCTCTGGCGAATGCGGCCGGCAGCCGGCTGCATGAGCTCCTCCCCTTGCTGCGTGTTGCGTGGTGCTGGCTAGAGGTTGAAGGAGGAGCTGACATATGGGGCCAGCGTGTCAGCCAATGGAAGGGAAGAAGGAGAGGCAAAATCGTCTTTTCTCATGCCCAGTAGTGATTCATACCCTCGCAGCCACGCCGGCGTGTCTACTTGGTGCTCCACGTCATCGAAAATGGCAAAAAATTAGACGTTTCACTGTTCGCGATGACAAATATACAAGAGAACGTATCCTATGTAAACCAGGCAAACCGTGCAAACTTGTAAACTCTTGATCAGGACCTCAGGATGGTCATTCGATGGCTTGGAAGAGAGGTGGGGTAATTTTACAAATAAACGCCCGCTAACCCTAGTCCGTTTTGAAAAAAAAAAAACCCCACACGCGCCGATCCCCTCTTTCTTCTCCCCCGTATCGCGAGTCGTGATTTGGGACGGTCGCCGAAGGAGCCGCCCCTGTATCGCGAGTCTGATCCAGCCGGCTGCCGGAGGAGCGCCCCCGGAGGAGGACCCGCCCCCTTGCGCTCGTGCCCTCCCCCGGCCCACTCACGCCGCGACCAGGCTCCGCCGCGCCGGGCCACGGCCAGCCGCCTCCACCTTGCCCGCCACGACGCCGTGTCGGAGGCGCTGCGCCGGTTCCTCACCTGTCCCGGGGTCTCCTTTGTCGAGTCGGGCTCTGTCCACGACGGCCACGTACCGGAGGAGCACTGCATCACGGCCATGATCCGAGTTGTTTCTCATACAGAGCTGTTTCTCGCCTCGATTCAGATGCAGCTGGTTTGCAGTGCTATACAGGCAGCACAGGCCATGTCCTCCGCTTACAGAAGTCGAGTTGGTGACCTGTGTTGCCTGAAAGGACGCAGAATCAATGACGACTGCAGGTTCACCGTCCGCGGCATGCAGGGATGTTAGCAATGATCGTACTCAAGATGGAAGTCAAGGTCACGTTCGTGGGAGAAACGAACCTGTATCAGGGCAGTGCACGTTCGTGGGCAGCATCGGGGCAGCGTTCGTGGCCAACATCGGAGCAGAGTTCGTGGGCAGCATTCCAGCAGACGAGTCCGGCGGCCGGTGATCATTCATCTTCATGGGCGGCGGTGGAGGGAAACATGGGCGGCGGCGGCGGCGGCGAAGAGACGCGATGCAGGCGCCCCAATCTGGACTGTACGCTTGGGATTAGAGGGAGGGGGTCATTTGAAAAAAAAACATAATTACTAAGTGGGCTGGCGGACGTTTATTCGTAAAATTACTCCACCTCTCTTCCAAGCCATCGGATGAGCATCCTGAGGTCCTGATCAAGAGTTTGTAAGTTTGTACAGCTTATCTGATTTGCATAAGATATGTTCTCAATATATAAGGACGCACACAAAACTGGCAATCGGATAGGTGCCATCAATAACGGTGGCAAAAAGTTAAATATCCCATGCCATGAACCCGGGCGTTTGCACTTTGCAATTGCAAGGCAGTCCTCGATGCCCGCTGATCACCGTCTCCGACCTCCGGCACGGCGGGCGCTAGCGCAATCAATGCCACCAGCTCGCCTCGTACACCTGTCTGTCTCCAAAACCGCCGTCCACTCCACACCACCACTGTTCTCTTCTCGCCGCCTGCTTCGTCAGTCGTCACTCCCACTCCCAGTACCCGCTGGCTGCTTTGCTTTATTCCCCTGCCCGCCCTGCGCTCCAGCGCTCCTACTGCCGTTTGACCTCGAGCCTGCCTGCCGCCCTGCCCCCACCCACCCCTTTCCCTGAGCTGCGGCCGCAGGCTCGCAGTCGAGAGGAGGACGACGGCGACTCCCCCCTCGGCCCACGCAAAAAAGTCATTCCCTTCCCTGCTCCTGCTCGCCCCAAAAAAGCTCCCGTTTTGCAGGCCCGTGCCCGCCATTACGCCCTGCCCCGATTCTTCAATGCCGTCATTGCCTTCCTTTTCTTGAGCTCGTCTCGTCTCTCTGCTCCAGTGCTCCCTCTCGTGCTCGCTCCTCCCGCCCACCGGCCACCGTCCACCGCCCACGCACGCATCACCCTCCTCACGCGCCTCGCTGTAAACCAGAACCAGCAACCCTCCCTGCCTTTTTGAGAGGCTTGGAAGCACCTGCGTGTCCGCGCCTGCCTCTCCCTCACCGGCCGGAAAGCTCCAAACGAGGGTTTTTTGTTTGTACGCACCTGCTTGGCCTTTCCTGTGGTCACATCGCCCGCCCGCGCGCGTCAAGAAAATCTGTGAGAGGAGGAAAGTCTGGGATCAGTTCCCCGGCGTCCCGTCCCCTCATGTGCACGCGCCAGTGACCCCGAAAAGGACCGCGCGCGGCGCGCCTATACTATACCTGCCGCCTGCCGATCTTGCCCGACCCCTCTCTCTCTCTCTCTCTCTCTCTCTCTCTCTCTCTCTCTCTCCTCCCAATTCTGATTGCCGGCGAGTTCCAATCTCGGTGTGCCGCCTTCATCCGCCGCCGGGCAATGCTGGTTTGGGAGGCACCCGCCCGCTAGTCCCTCTCGGCTCTCGACACGGTTTCGTCTCCACAAGGCTTCGGACTTGGAGCTCGAGGTACCCTCACTTCACTTCCGCTGCAGTCGTCTCTGTTTTTGTTTTCTTTATTACTATTTTAATTTAATTTCTCGATGAGAAATTGGGGAGGTTGCTAGGCAGGCTTGTATTTTGTGCCTGCCGCGCCGTCGCCGTTTGATGTGATGTAACTGAAGCGAGTTTTCAGGAATCTCTCCTGCTGCTGACGCGACGGCAGCTTCTTCATACGAAAGGGAGGAGCGTGGAACTGAAGCTGGGCGTCGGGAATGGAGAGCCGGGGGCGGCGGCCGCGGAGCCCCGAGCGACAGAGGCCGCCGCCGGCGGCGGCGGCGGCGCGGAAGGTGCCGGTGGTCTACTACCTCACCCGGAGCCGCCACCTCGAGCACCCGCACTTCGTCGAGGTGCCGCTGGCCTCGCCGGAGGGGCTCTATCTCAGAGGTAAGCGGACGCGACCTCCCTCCCACCACGCAACGCAATTCCAGTTTCTCTACCAGCGCTGATGGTTTTTTTCTTGTCCTGGGCGGCGGCGGCCGGCGGCGGGTTTCAGATGTGATTAATCACCTCAACATGGTGCGCGGCAAGGGCATGGCGGCGATGTACTCGTGGTCCTGCAAGAGGTAATGCAATGCAACACTGCTCCTTGTCCGTGACAATTTTTTTTTCTTGACCTGTTTTTCTTGGAAATTTTTTTCCCCGTGATTGTTGATCGATCAGTCGATGGTTTCAGGAGCTACAAGAACGGGTTCGTGTGGCACGACCTTACGGAGGATGACCTCGTCCTCCCGGCAACCGACGGCGAGTACGTGCTCAAGGGCTCCGAGCTCGTCGACCAATCCCCTTCAGGTGTGCATTTTTTTTTTCCCTTTCTTTCTGAATTCGCATGTCATTTCTTTATTTCTAAACTTAGACTAGAAAATTCAGTGCTCAATGCCTCAATTCGTGGCAGTGTTGGTTGCTCGCTCGCTGATTAGTATTTTCTGGATGTTCAGGTCCATTCTACCCTGCCACTGCCAGTAACGGCAACCAAAAGCAACAGAGCAGACTGAAAGAGGGTGCACGGCAGCCATTGCCAAGAGATCATTCCTACCCATCCTCCCCACCTACTCCTAGCGTGACAGTTAGAGAAGCCAAGGCCCGACGACGGTCACCGTCCGTGCCTTCACAAGATGAGGATGGCACCCCCTCTCCGTGCAGGGATCGCTCCTTGGAGACCATGTCACAGGAGTTGGAGCCCCAGAGGAATGAGACGACTCAGCTGCCGGCGAGCGGGTCTGCGAGCCCAGTGGAGTTCAGAGTTTACAAGCCCACCGGCTGCATGGACGCTGCAACTCAAACTGATGATCTTGGCAGAAGATCGGGCCGCAGAGCGCCCGAGTTGCGCAAGAAGAGTCTGAGCACAGATCATGATGCTGTCATCCGTGAGATTACAGAGTACCGGCGAAGCGGCCATCCTCGCAGGTCGGCAGATCTCCAAGGGATCTCCAGGGAACTCCTGCACCAGTGTATCACTCCGTTGAGCATACCGTCGAGCTGTGGCAAGTCCGAGAGTTTAGAGTCGTTGATAAGAGCGGATAATGTGTCGAACAGCTTTAGGATTCTTGAAGAGGAGGATATTGTTATGCCCACCTGCCCAAAGCTAAAGCCAACAAATGTTCTGATGCAGCTCATCACTTGTGGCTCACTTTCGGTTAAAGATCATGAAAATGATGGAATTGTTCAGACATACAAGCCAAGGTTTCCAAACCTGAAGTTCCCCTCGCCGTTAATTTCTCGCACCATGATGATGGGTGAGCTTGACTACCTATCAGAAAATCCCAGGTTAATGGGAATGAGATTGGAAGAAAAGGAATACTTCAGTGGGAGCCTTATTGAGACAAAGATGCAAAGAGATGTTCCAGCTGAGAGGTATTCAGCGCTTAAACGGTCTTCTTCCTACAATGCAGAAAGGTAAGCTTCGGTGCTTCGCTGTGATCTTAATATTGTGCTTAAATAACTTAACATTTGGATATTATTTCTGGGTACACACAAAATGTCTAGACTACCTGTTCAAACCGTACATAATTCTTTGTTTTTAAATGTCTGTAGAGTGTAGACTTGGAAGAAAAATATTTAGCTAGAGCAACTCAGCTGTCCAGACCCTCTAATCCATGACTTTATACTATTATGCGTTGCGGAGTTTGCTTGTCCTTGTGCTTTTAGCTTATCAATTTTCTTTTGTTAGTTATGTTTCCTTTTCCAAATGTTTTTTGTCATCAAGAGTAGATCCAGTTTGCTTGTCCTTGTGCTTTTAGCTTATCAGTTTGATTTTGTTAGTTATGTTTCCTTTTCTTTTTAGAAAGGCAGTTATGTTTCCTTTTCCATTTTTATTTTTTTTGTCATCAGGAGTAGATCCAATCATATATGGGCATTGAATCCAAAATTTTGCACTAATTGCTGATAGGGACGCAAAATATTATTGGTTGCAATTATGTTGGGCTTGATTTAGGCTGGGATCAGAGAGTTAAGAATTGGATAAGAGCCATGTACTGGAGAATATTTATGAACGCTAGGACCATTGCTCTTGCAGTTGCCTAGCAGCACCAACAGGTTGATACCAGAAACACTGTACGGTTGTCATATAATGCCAGCATGCAGCTGGCATGTATCTATCAAACAAAATAGCTAAGTACGGGAATCTACCTGCTGGGAGAGAATTTGAGGTCTGCACTGTCCCAAATTGGTAATGAGAGAATTGTAAATGAGACGTGGAACAACATGAGAGAACACTACAATCTCTCCGTTCTATCCATTTCATATTTTACATTCTTGGAATCGTATTTGAATGCTAAGACTATCTTTAGACTGGGGCCATGACAAGTTACCGCGGAGTGGTAAAGATGTCACCAAAGATACAGATCGGGAGGGTGAATTCTCTTTCTGTCACTTCGTTGCTGTCCCCAATCCACTTCTGAAATCCTGGTCTCACAACACGAGCCGCTTGTCAGATGTATAGGACCACGTTGCTGGCTGCCAGGCAAGATTCTCCTGTTGTGCTCTACTGAAATACAGAATCGACCCTGTTGGTTCATCCCCATGAACAGTTCAGTTGCATCCTTCCAAGCTGTCATTCTATTGGCGGGACCATTTTCAAAAAGAAAGTGGGTTCCATTCCCATGCATCTGCATTGCTACTAGATCATGGTTTCTTCAGTCTAAAATTTACCTGGCAGAACTGCAAACTTATTTTAACATTTGTGGTCATCGGCGCACTTGACATATGAATGCAGTATCATTTTGATGGCCTATATATATGTATCTTGTTTTGTTTCATGGTGGAACATGCTCTTACACTTGAACTGATTGATCTGCAGGGCCAGCGAGGCTCTAGATTGCACGAGACATGAAGAGGATAAGACCGACGACACATCGTCATCGCGCGCGAGGTGCCTCCCCCGGACGCCAATCCTGTCGTCCTTCCTGCACCCGAAGCAGGGCGGCGACTCGCTCAAGTCTCCGGTCTCGGACTGCCGGCGGAGCTCCTCGGCCCGGCAGGACTGCGACGTGGCCTCCGGGGACGGGAGCAGGAGGTTCGCCGACGCCTCGGTCGCGTCTGCAAGGGCGGAATCGTTCAGGAAGGAGGAGAAGCTCGTCAAGATCGAGGAAAGTTAAGTGCCGCCCGTGGCCTTTCTTACCTGAACCTACTGTGAACTCTTTGTCAGTGCTCGGTATGCACTCGATCGATGCTGTTTTTGGTTTTGGTTTTTGCTTTTGCCTTGTCGTCGTCGTCTTGACGCAGTGTTTTTGAGGGCTGATTCTTGTGGTATTGAGGGCTGTGTTCTTGAACCATTCGTGCAGGCTGTCGTCCGGAGCCCGCGTCGTGATCCACTACACCGTCCCCTGCAGCGACAGTGACCAAGGCTCTGAACGCTCAGAGGAGTGACACTGCTGCAGATTAGTGAGGGTTTACATTGCTCGAAACGTGCATCCGGCTCGATGACCCCTTTTTCTTCCCTTTTATTTTAATTTCTTCTTTAGAAATTTTATTTAGGTCACCTTATCATTGTATAAGTGCCTGCTATAATGTATCATTTATGTTTTTCGAAAAAAAATGTATCGTTTATGTATTTTCTCTGCTTTTGTTTCATATAAAATATAAAATATACTTGTATTGGTCAATGATGACTTTTTTTTTTTGAGAAATTGAGATGATAATTATTAATCACAAGACCGTTTGCTCCTGTCCTGAGTGGCTCTTTATACGCTGGGCCATGATGTAGCCGATTGGTCCATGGGGCCTGGGCTTCGAGTCGAGGGCCCCAAGGCCTGTTTGGATTCATGCAACCGCATCATGGCTTGTTTCCGGCTGGCTTCCCATTGCCTGATTTATTCAGCATCAGTCAAAAGTCAAAACCATAGCCTCGCTTAGAATCTGTGTACGCAAGCTATAAACATGCCTGAAACCCTGCATGCTAACTGTCGTATATCCCCTTCTTATATTCAGTTTGATTAAGCCTGACGAAACCCAATTATTAGTTCAATCTGGTATTGTTTATTGAACTTGTGCGAACACTATCAACAACGAACTAATCCAATTCCATTTCCTGAAAGGAATTTGATGCGATTGTGACAGTAATCAACAAGAGGCACGGGATAATACATCTTTTCCAGTGGGGAATTAGAGAGAGAAATCGATTGACTTTTTGTTTTTTTGCCTTGGCTGCCAAATACAGTAAACAGCCAATCGTCCCAACTAAGTCCTGGACGAAGAAGAAACAGAGGGTGTTACAAACAACCACGAAGATCGAAGATTTTTACAGCTTGTATACATGTAGCCAACGGTGATAACAACTGAACAAGATCACCAAATCTAAGCACTAATCCTGCTTGCCGCCTTACTTGAACTCCCAGATCGCCCTTCTGCTCTCCACGGCGGCCGCCTCGACGTCTCTGCTCGTCGCCTTCTCCCTCGGGGCTGCTGCTTCGGTAAAAACCGCCGCCGCCCGCCCTGCCGCCTCCGCCGTGGACACCGAAGGAGGAGCGGCTACCTTCTTGGACATGTAGGGCAGTGCGTACATCGGACGCGCAGGCGGCGGCGCGGGCGTGTACCGGTCGCGGCGCTGGAAGGAGCAGCAGCAGCAGCAGCAGTGCTGGTGGCGATGGCGATGGTGGTGGTGGTGGTGGAAGGACGGCTGCTGCATGTCGTGGACTCCTCCTGCGAGGTCCTGCGCGCTGTGGACGCGCCGCGTCAGCCGGTGCTGGTTCTGCGCTCGCGCGGCGACCGCCTGCTCGCTCTGCACGCGCCGCATCGACGACGGCGGCAGCGGCGGCGGCGCCAGGGGTGGGAGCCCGGCTGTCGTCGCCGTCGCTCTCTCTGAGCCGGCGGAGGAGGACGATGCGGTGGCGGCGGCGGTGACGAAGACCCGGAACCGCGCGGCCGGCCGCGTGGCGCGCAGGCGGTCGTACTCGTCGCGCATGTGCGCGACCTCCTGGTCGCAGGTGACGGACACGAGGACGTCCTCGAGGCCCTCGTCGGCAAGGCGGTGCCTGATCCTGATGGCGCGCACCTCCGCCGAGGCCATCTCCGCCAGCCGCGCCGCCAGGTCTCGGAAGGACACCGCGCGCGGCACGACCAGGACGCGCGTCTCGCCGCCGACGTACCGGGGTTCGCAGCCGGGGACGCAGGGCTGGAACTGGAAGCCGCCGCCGTGGCTGCACACCAGCTTCATGTGCGTGTCGTCGCGGCGGCGGGAAGCTGCTTCCGGCGCCGCCATGGCGGTGGCGGGGGCCGGGGTCGGATCGATCGAGTCGGAACGGATTGTGGAGTGGTGTGCTGGCGTGTGGGGTGAGGGGTCGAGGAGATTGGTTTGGGAGAAACGAAGCTGTCGCTGGGGGATTTGAATGCTGCGTGCGTCTTGATTCATTCGTATTTATATGGGGGATTTGTGAGGCGAATCGAATGCAAGTCGAGTTCGAGCGGGAATCGGAGAGTCCGACGAGGGATTTGTGAGTAGGGGGTGTGGCCGTGTGGGGCCCGCGCCAAATGCATGTCTCCATGGGCCGGGGCAGGTCAACAACCAGCGCCGCCATAAGCCCATAACTAGCCCACCATCAGAAGATCAGACAGACTGTGGGCTAAGCTGGCCCACCATCGAGTGACCGCAGCCCATCCACCATTGAGTGACCGACCACAGCCCATCAGAAGGCGGTTGATTTGGTTAAGCTCCCGTTGGATCTTGAAATTGAATTTTTTAAAAAATTATAAATTATACATATATTAATTAACTTAATATAATTGTATACACTCCCTCTATCTCAAAGTGCAAGTCATTTCAAGAATCTTAGAGAGCCAAAGCATCATAACTTTGACCAAATTTATATAATAAAATAATAATATATGTAATATCAACTAAGTATCATTAGATTTTTCATCAAATATATTTTTATAGTACACTTATTTAGTGTCTTAAATCTTCGTACTTCTCTCTATAATTTTGGTCGAACTTGAGATACTATGACCTTTCAAGACTCTTGAAATGACTTACAATTTGGAATGAAGGGAGTAGGTTATATTTGTATATTATTATTGGCTATACAAGAGACATACTTATTTGTTGTATTTTTACCGTGTAGGAGTGAGTTGAAGAATGTGCTATAAATTGCAAAGAATGGCTGGCTGTATTTCGTCTGTTCGGCTGGCTAGATTGTATGACTGATTTGTTATGCGTAGAAAATACTGTTTTTTTGCTTGCTAAAAGCTGACACTAGACCAGCATAACAGACTAAGTTGAACAGACTTAATTTGAGGTAGGCTAATATGTGAACTTTAAAAAATGATAGAATATCAAATTCCAAATGAAATAGACTAAGTTGTTACTAGATTTCAATTCCTCCAAATAAATAGATCCAAACAGGCCCTAAGTGTAAGTGTGATTTTCGTAACATAAAAAACATCAATTTTTACCTCTCCGAGCTTGCTACTTGAACTCCAAAAGCAGATAAATTACCTCCCTCGACTATCAAAACCGTACAATTGACATCCATTTGTGGTGGTTTTCAAGATGGTTCCATTGTTTTTAGATAAAAAACAAATCCAGTAAACACAAGATAAGATTTTTTTAAAACAAAAAAAATCTTCAAGCTTCTACAAATTTTGAGAAAAAAAATATAGGGATAGATTGAGACACAAAAAACCTAAATAAATATTTAAATCTCATAGAAATATCTTAGAAGCTCATAAAATTAGATTTAGCTATAAAAAACATGTAGATGTCCAGAAAAAAAATCTAGGGAATTACTAAACCATTCTAATAATGTCAAATTGCATTTCCACCCCCTCCCTCTCCCACAAAAAGAACAACAAATGCAATCAACCTGAATGCATGTTACTTTGCCAAAAGGTTGGAAGGAGATATCGAGAGTTGTTTGGAGATGGAATTTTCCTCTTGATTTTACGCTTATGAGTTATGATTCAAACATAGAAAAAAAAAATGAATACATATATGATGTTCTAATTAGTTGCATGTTCTGATGCTTGAACATCGACGGTAATATATCTGAAGGTGAAAGGTATGGTGTGCTGACTAGAGAACGAAGCCGCAGTGTGGATCGGACTAGTCGTCGTCCATCGCCCCGTCGCGTACCGCGCGCTCTCAGCTCTTGATCGGGGTGGCGTCCCTCGCTCCCTTGTGTTCACTGGAAAGCAGCAGACGAGACGAGACACAGGCGTCTCCAACCCCATTCCAAGCACGGCACCCCCGTCGGCCGTTGATGCCCTTGGCAACGAACGACGGTCCAAGGGACCGGACCGGTCGGTCAAAAGACGAGATGGATGATACCCCAAACATTCTTCCGTTCCGTCTTGTCTCTGCTTGCGGCAGCGGGATACGCTGCCATCTCAAAAGCCGGAAAAAGAAAAGGCCATTAAGCCAGCCTGGGCGTCGTCGGCTAGCTGGCGATCCTACGACGAGCCACACCCACTGGCCTCTTTGGTTTGCCTGCCTGCCCAAGTGTCCGGCTGTGCCTCCTAGTCCCAGGGGCAGGGGATGGATAGCGACGCGTCCCTGAGAGTGAGAGTGAGAGTGAGAGCAGCACATACCATACCTGGTGTTTCCGGCAGAGCCGCGGCTGCACAGCAGGGAGAGATGGCGACCGATCGCATCGTCCGGTTTGGGTTTGGGAATGGAGGAGAGAACTGTAGTAGTAGTAGTAGGCCCGGGCCGAATCCAGGAATGCAGGACCGGATACCGTACCGGACGGACCTCACATGACTCGAGCATGGTCTCCTTCGCTTCGATCCGGCCTCCCATCCGGGGCCACACGATTAACAAACAAGGATGTACATATATCCCATTCCATTCCGTTTTCCGTTCCAAATAAAGGGCAAAAGGGAATAGTCCAAAGACGCGATCGATCGAATCATCGCCGCCGCGTATGTATACTGCTCTGCTAGCTTCTTGTGTTGCGCACCGGATCGGATCCGGCCGGCCGGTCCCCTATACTCATCTCGGGGTACTGTGAGTGAGTGTGTTCGATCATGTCGTCCATTATTACAACACACTACAATTTAATCCAAAATGAAGTACAGAAGTGAAATATTCAACATCAAGGGACCATAATAACCAAATCCACGAGGTATGTTCGCGATGGAGATTTAGTTAACAGGTGCTTTGTCAAAACCAGATAGAAGCGGGTGCGCCATATACTAAAGCTTGTACTTAGTCCCTCAGTCCTATATCACTATTACTTGATGTATAAGATTCTCTCAAAGAGATCAATACAAAAGACAAAGCATGACTGATTTCTAGGACTAATTTATTGTGAGAGAGAAATATTATTTTATGACTGTAAATAAGGTAAATGTAGTTCAAGCGAACATAGATGATTATAGAAAAAAAAAACAAAATCAAGTACTACTAGTGTTTCCTAGGTGAGGATAGTGGAGGTCAGAATTTGTCAAATTGTGATCACTGGCAGGGACAACAACCAGACGAACGGTGATGGTCTTGTCGCCGGGTGTTTCTACTGCTGCTTTCTCAGTTCTCACTTCTCAGTCCGTGTCAGGCTACCTCGTTGGCACCAACAGAAGCAGCAGCGAAATCATCGATGCCATGCCGCAGGAACGTACACTACTCCTGCTACGCATGCAGCCATCATGCCTGCCACCGCTATTTTAGTGCAAACTCGGCATGCTAATCATCAGGCAGTGTAGGCCCCTGCACTGCAGACAAGATGAGTCACTCCATACGAATACTACTTGCTGGCAATGCAGTACTGCTCTTTTGGAACTTCGTCCCTGTCTTCCGATCCTCGGGGTGTCACACACTCCGCTCTCTGCGCCTGTGTTTCATTTCATGGGCTGATCACGACTAGACCGGGTGTTCCTGATCGATTTGTACTTTTTGAGCGAACCAACAAAGGAGCGAGAAGCCAAAGCCGCTGCTCGACAGCAATGTGCCCTCGCCACACATCTGCGTCCACCACATAGCATCAATCGGCATCATTGGATCGAACTCCAAAGCTACCTAGCAGAATCTACATATATATAACATCATGAGGCCGGAGTTAGTTGCAGGTAGGTAGGAAGGATCAGATAGACACACACACTTCCTTCAGCACTACGGCCTGTCAGTCAGTCGTCACTCGCCTCTGCCGCTTGTTGCTTGCTCCCAAGAACCATACATATCCCTTTCGTATATTCTCTCTGCATCGACCAGTCTTTGCATAGATCTCCATCCCTTTGACACCGGCCGCCGCCGCCATCATCGATCGGGAGCGCGCTATCTACGGAGAGAGATAGCAGTTGCAGGTGATCATCACAGCACTTGCAATTTGCAAGAGAGAGAGAGAGAAAGCTGTGCAAAGGGACTAGGCAGTTAGCTTATCAGCATAATTAAGGTAGTGTGTGATCAATCAACAGAAGCAGCAACAGCAATGGGCAGCAGGCTGGCCTTGCTTATCTGTGTAGCGCTCTTGTCGGCGGCAATGGCGAACGGCACCAGGCCTGCAGCAGGCACTGTTGTCGGCGGCGGCGCCGCTGCTCCTCCTGCTAGCCCTGCTGTCGCAACAACGCCGGCTACTGCTGGAGTGGTTAAGACGCCGCCAGCGACGGCGGCGGCGGACAGCAAGAGGAAGGTGCCCAACGGACCTGATCCTATTCATAACAGGTAATGTCTCGTTTAATATAAGTAGTGCCTTATTATATAGTGTACAACTAGAACGTAATCATTGTTGCACCTATGCTTCTAATTACATTAGTACTGCAAATTAAACCTCTGAACTGAACAGAGCTTGTACTAAAGAATGCATGCGTTTTTACAAGTCACAGAGGCCGGCCGGCTCACAGCCACGCCATATATATACCGTCTTATCTCGCAGCTAGCAAAATTAACTTTGGTTTTCTAACTAATCCACAGCCACCATGTCTAGCTAAGAGCTTCGTCTTAGAAATATATTCCAAAGGTTTGTGTTTGCAAGATGTGAACCTGCAGCTCTGGCAGTTTAATTATCATCAGAAAACGCCATTTCGCTAATGTACGTGGGGACCAAATAAAGAACGAACTGGCGTGACAATGACAAAAACACTAGTAGTAGGCTCTGAAAAGAAGAGCTTATAATCTTTTCTTTTTTTTAAAAAAAAAGAAGAGCTTATAAGCATAAAGAGATACGCCTCGATGTTTGCGCTCGTCGAAACCAGGCAAATAGAAACAGGCAAGTGATAGATAACATGGAAGAAAAACAAGAAGCGATTGCACAACGAGTAAACTACTACAGATCGATCATGCAGTGTATAGCAATAGTACGTATATTTTGGCAATCACAAGCATATTGTATATGGGCCCCATTGAACACTGACCTCGCTCGATTCACTGGTGCAAATAAATTTTTTTGCCCTCTCCATGTGCATGCGGCCTAACCATGCATCATTGCTTGCTTTATTTTCAGGAGAGCCAGATGGGGAGAAGCACCGTCGAAGAGAGTGTAGGATGGCGATGATGCAGCAGTATACAGAGGCCTGCATGTTCAAAGGCTAAAGAGCGAGCACATTGATGCTTGGAATGGAATGGAAGGTTCCATAGATCATTCTTGCTAGCTGATGAGCTGCTAGCCATGGTGTGGTGGTGGTGGTGCTCATGATGGTCGACGTCTCGACGACGACGACCCGAGTGAAGACACTTATATATATATGTATGCATGTATTGGAGGGTAAGAAAGGAGCTGGGAGACAGAGATCGCAAGGCCATATACGCGTACAGGATGGTACGGACGGAGCTGGTCTTCAGTCTTCACTTTAATTTGGCCAAAGTGGTCGATCTGGATCTTCTGGTATCTCTCAATGAGGTTTTTCATGTTCTTCTCTCTTTTTTTCTTTTCTTTTCTTCTTTGGGAGGGGGGGTGTTAACGGTGTTAAAAGGAGCACTAGTCCAACTCCAAGCACTCACATAGAGAGTAAAGCTCACACGTACAATGCTCGGATATTGATGAACAAAGAGTATGAATTCTTTGGTTCCTTATTATTTTTGTAGTTTGGCTTTCCGTGTTCCCGATGACCATCACTTTAAACGATTGGGTGCGTGTAAGTAGCTTTGAAAGGGCTGAAAGAGGCAATAAATCCCATCCAGATGACATGACCACATCGATCACCTCACGCATGCATGAACAAGTCAGGAGTCAGGAGTCACCAATCAAGTAAGGGTCCTGGGTCCATCCGCCAATCTGTAGCTGATCATTGTTCATTGGGCAGCTAGGGGACGAACCAGGAACGTACGTTTAATTTCTGGAAGAGAGGTTCTTGTCCATCCAAAAGCACCGGTCGCCTTAGTTCTTGGGCCCTAGTGGCAACTGCTGGTGCTGGCCGGATCCGGCTCCGGCTTCGGCGTCGGCGTCGGCGTCGGCTTCTTTTGTTCCACATCGGCATTGGCGTTAGCTTGCTTTGGCCACTTCCGTGCACAGGCAGCATCTCAGGGCTACAATAATGGGCTTATACTCAAGCAAGTGTTGCTGTGAAGGAGAGAAAGGAGGAGAGAGAGAGGAGAACTTGTCTTCCATACAAGCACCAAGCTGGACACGGATGCATAGCTAATAGTGGATCCTAATAGAGATGTATGTGAGGATGATTAGGAAAGAGAATGGAAACATATAACAATAAAGAAATTTTGTAGACAAGTAAGAGCCTAATTGTTGTATAATTTAGCTCTTATAACTTAGTTTACAGCAAAACACTTGGCTTTATTATTGACCTTGCTTATGTCTTTGATCTAGCTAGTTCGCTTTATCTTTTGCTGCCGCTGCTGCTATCGAGTCACGTATTTTGAGGATTCCGTGCTGATCGCGCGCGGCCGGTCTATCCCAAGAGTCGGATATGGATCCTCATGAGGGGAGGAGAGTACTCAAAAGAAGTCCTGCTTCCTTCCTTGGCCAATTTATGAGCGGGGAGACTAATTGACGAACGTTCGTCGAATTTAAAACAAGTCATCAATTTTTAGACATCCTTTTTTAAAATAAAAAAAAAATCCTACGCCTTCTACTTTTGGCGCTGGCTGCTGCATTGAACATCTATTTCTTCCCCGCACGCAACTTTGCTTCGCTGCTCTCTGTCCGCTAACATCAGCATTTGACACAAACACTACCGGACTCCAGTGCTTTGCCGAGTGCCCCAGGCACTCGGCAAAGCCCCTTTTATACTCGGCAAAAGCTTTGCCGAATGTCGCACTCGGCAAAGGACACTCGGTAAAAAAAAAGTCGGCAAAGGGTCGTTTGCCGAGTGTCTTTTTTCGGACACTCGGCAAAGTTTTTGCCGAGTGCTAAAAAACACTCGGCAAAAAATAAATCAAAAAAACATCGGAAAAAACAGCAAAAAAAAAATGTTCACCGGGGAAGGGGCACACATGCTCGTGGTATTTTTAGCGGCATTTTTCACACAAAATCAACACCTGCAGCCGCTGTGATTCGAACTGGAGACCACCCGTTCGCGCCCAACGCGCTCTACCACTATACTACACTATCACTTGTGTCTATATTCCGTTTCGGTTCTATACATATTATACCAAACTGAGTGAATATTGCTTGTTTGAGGCCCTAAACGATTCCAAATCAAAAAGTTATCAACTACAAAGTGGAATCACTTTTCGAGATCTACAACTTTTATTTTGATAGTTTCTTCATCCGAGGTCGTTTATAAAATTTGAATTTTAAATTTGACAAATTCGAACAGACTTTTCGATAACAAGACGATTTCAAATGAAAAAGTTGTCAACTACAAAGTTTCATAACTTTTTGAAATCTACAACTTTTGTTTTTACAGTTTCCCTATCCGAGGTCATTTGAAAAATTCAAATTTTTAAATTTTTAAAATTCAAATGGCTTTTCGATAGAAAGATGATTTCAAATAAAAATATTGTCAACTATAAAGTTTCATAACTTTTAGATATCTACAACTTTTATTTTGGCCATTTCATCATATGAGGTCGTTTACAAAATTTGAATTTTAAATTTGATAAATTCAAATGGTTTTTTCGATGACAAAATGATTTCAAATAAAAAAGTTGTCAACTACAAAGTTTCATAACTTCTTAAGATATACAAAGTTTATTTTAGTTGTATGGTCATTTGTTCACTCGAGACGGTGGTTCTAATATTATTCACAAGTTTTATATCTCTCTCGTAGTTTCATAAACTGCGAGAGAGACATCTAAGATTTATGAATAAATTTACTTCCACTTTGTCATATGAAGAAATGACCAAGATAAACATTGTACATCTTGATGGGTTAAATAATTTTGTAGTTGAAAACTTTTTCATTTGAATTAATTTATTGCTTCAAAATGTGTTTTGAAAACTGTATTTGCCGAGTGTAAAAAAAAACACTCAGCAAAGTCGGCTCTTTGCCGAGTGTTTTTTTTTTGACACTCGGCAAAGAGCCGACTTTGCCGAGTGTTTTTTTCGACACTCGGCAAAGAGCCCTCTTTGCCGAGTGTTTTTTTTTGCCGTGTGTTTTTATTTGGCACTCCGCAAATAGGCTCTTTGCCGAGTGCCCGAAAAATAACACTCGGCAAACCATTTGACACTCGGCAAAGAGCCGGATTCCAGTAGTGAAACTACGAGAAAGCGAAAAAAACATTTACTTTAAAATACTATAACTGTTGAACGGTGGATTTATTTTTAATTCCGTCTACACCACTGTGTTCTACGTGACGAGATGAACAAAATTAAAACTCACTTGCATATTTTTCAAAGAACATAGCAAATTATATATACTATACGTATAACATGTCACATATAACTTAAACATATAACTTATGTGAATACTTAAAAGCTTAAGAGGTATGAAACACAACTTGTTATAAAAAGCATAAAGGAACAAATTAACTTATAACTTATGTCAAAACTTGTAAACACAAGTTATTAACACAAAAAAGGAATAAATTGAATTATAATTTATAACAAAACTTACAAGCACAAAAGTTATTAACAAACAAAGAAACATATTCGATCTTATAACTTCTACCAAATTTAGAAACACAAAAGGTTACATAACACAATTTATGTACAGAAGTTATGAAACATATGTAGATAAGTTAGTGAATACAACTCGTATGCATAAACTGTATGTTATAAATTATATGTTACGAGCTGCTAATACATAGAAGTTACTTATAGAAAAAAGGAATTGAAACATATGCAAGGGGAGTCTAATTTTGTTCGGCTAGTCTCGTAGAACACACCAGTGCAGACGAAATTAAAAATAATTTCGCCGTTCAACTATATTATTTTAAATAAATGATTTGCTTTTTTCGTCTATGTCATTGTTGACATCGACCCATAGGAAAGGGCGGGAAGCAACAACGGATATAGAGGAAGCGGGGACCACATTATCCTTCGTGTTTCAATAAGGTGAATGCCTCGCTTAAGAGCATTCACGTTTATTATTTTGGAACTTGTCTAATATTTTTTTTTTTTGCCTAAATCCAATTTGATTCCTCATAGCATCTCCAACAATACTATATAGAATAGACTACCTATTTGTTTTCTTGTTTAGCCAACTATTTTCATACTATCTATATTTTAGTTCCAACTCCATCAATATTACCTAAAATAGGTTACCCAAACTCAAATCAGCAGACAATGACACGCTGGTCCCACATGACATCCTCTATTGTGCCTTCTTCTCACCATGGATGGAGATGCAGGTGGCTCGAGGGGTACCGTGCACTGGGGCAGCAGCCATCGCACCGAGCAGGCCGCAGCATCGCCAAACCTCAAACTGGGCCGCGCTATCTTTGGGCCTCAAGCTAGCTTGGTTTCATGTCATCGCCAAATCTCTCAAACTGGGCCGCGCTGGGTCCAAAGCACAGCCATGAGAGAACGTTTTCCTACTAAAGTGGACGGACGTAGTAAGTACCGAACGCTCGATCCGACAGGGAAAAAAAAGAGTGCACGCGAAGTGCAAATGACAACGGCTTCGGGAACGAACACTACACATATACGTCTTGTGAGATGTGGCCGGTCCGTGCAGGGCGTATATCCCTTTTTTTTCCGTGTGTACCGTGACAATCCCGTGCGGGGACAGCCAGCCAGGACACATACTCGGATCGGAGAGCCAGGTCGCCGGCGACGCCGAACCGCCGACCGCGCGCAGGAACGAACCTCCCCGCCCGCGC
Source organism: Eremochloa ophiuroides (assembly GCA_038502445.1). Taxonomy (NCBI): domain Eukaryota; kingdom Viridiplantae; phylum Streptophyta; class Magnoliopsida; order Poales; family Poaceae; genus Eremochloa; species Eremochloa ophiuroides. The sequence goes on from JAHLJS010000002.1 coordinate 16,518,853, forward strand.
CGAAGCCAAATCGCGGATGGTCGCCATCCTGCGGGCGAGATTGCCGTTGACGGTTGCTCTGCTCTAACGGCGGACAACTTGTGATTGCTCTGCTGAGCCAGGGTTCACCTATCAAGAAGGAACTTCTCTCGCTCTCGAAGGGGAAAAAAGGCACTGCTGTACTGACTGTACAATGTACAATGTACCTCCGGGCCGTCGACCACATCAATGATTTGAAGAGAGCAGGGCCGGACGTTCCTGAAAGATCATCAAAGGAGAAAAAGCGCAGTGTATATATTTTTTACCTATATTTAATGTTTCATGCACACATATAAAGATTGATGTAACGAGAAATCTTGTAAAACTTTTTAGGTTTTTGGGGAACTAAGCCGGGCATGACTGTACAATGTACCTCTGGGTCGTCGAGCACATCAATGATTGGAAGAGAGCAGGACCGGACGTTTCTGAAAGACCATCAAAGGAGAAAAGGCGTAGTATATATATTCACAAAAAAGGCATAGAAAATCATATTATTGTAGGTATAGATGTATGAATATCTGGGGATAATTTTCGTCCAAGTACCGCAGAGGACCGGGCACATAGCATCATGTACCTACCACCATGTACATTTATAGGCACGGTATCACCTACATGCCGTTCAGCCGTTGCCGACTTGCCGTAATTAAGGTCACAATTCACAACTCCGGTGCTCTGACTATAATGATGATGTTCTAATATACGTATGGAGTACAGTATCGTACATACAATGAAGCAGTGTATATACTACTACTACCATCGTATACTGTACCGTACATACTCCCGGTAGTAGCAGCCCGTGCCAGAGGTCAGCTCAGCTCTCTTCTTCTACCACGCACTGCCTGGGCCGGAAGTTCTCCTCCGAGAGCAGCGAGTTCACGAGCCTCTGCAGCCGCTCGGCGCCGGGGCCAGGCCGCAGGAACGCCGCGTTGTTCCCGACGGCCGCCGCGCACGGATCGTCGCCGGCGGTCCCGTTGTTCCGCCCTCCGCCGGCACCGCCAGCTGCTGCTTGGCCGCCGCACCAGCCTCCCGGCGCGACCATGCCGGGCGGGCGCGCGAGGATTTCGGCGTCGATCCTGTCGAGCACGGGGTCGTCGCGGGGGAACTTGCGCGCGAAGGGCGCGTGGCTGGCGAGCATGCGGTCCCAGTCGCGGAGCGTGAGCTGGTGCGGGTGCTGCATCGGCGGGTTGTCCCAGGAGATGAAGTGCAGGTCGCTGTTCACCGTCGTGTTGCGGAACGCCTCGGCGTTGCACGCCACCGTGTGGAAGTAGCCCTCCGGGGAGGAGATGAAGTTGGCGTAGTACAGGAGCATCGTCCGCGGGAGGTTGTCCCACCCCCAGATCAGGTACTCCACGAACGGACGCGACAGCACCATCCACGCCGAACCTGTACGCACCACCATATAGCACGATGATTAGGATTAGGGACAATTGCTTTACTGTTCTCATTTTGAACTCTAATTGCATGTTTGCTCCTATTTTTTCAATCTGAAGTTTTCGATCTTAAATTTCCAATTGTCCCTATTCCCTAAATGAGACTTCAACGATGTTCGCTGGAGCTGAAAAGAAGGGCTGGTTTTGTCTGATGTTGATTTGTTGTGAGGAAAAATATTGTTCCAGAGCTGAAAAATAAGTGCTATTTCTGTCTTTTCAGCATTCACTTAACACCGCTAAGTCTTATTTCTAAAATAGGGGCAAGTGAAAGTTTCAGATGAAAAAATAGGGGCAAATTTGTAAAGTTAAAAAAGGGACAAATATGCAACAAGAGATTAAAATGAGTGCAGTAATGCAATTGGCCCTTAGGATTATTCTGATGTTTATTATCAAAGCACTTCATTTTTTTTATTTTCTTTTCTTTTTCAAACTCTTTTTGTCTTTTATTTTTGCCATGTTGGCTCTTGGCTGTGGATAAGTAGTGGCTGCCCTGCTATTCTGCTGTTCTTTTTTCAAATCTTCCTGGATGTTTCTATTCTGTTGTTTCAAGGTCAATGAAAGTCGTGCCAGAAAGAAAACAATACTTTTTAGGTCGATGAAGTCGGGCCAGAAAGAAAACAGTAGTTAAGGATGGAAACGGATCGGATATGCATGGAAACGAATTCGGATATCGCTTTTTACCATATTTTAATTCGAATACGAATACGGATTCGAATCTTTTCAAATACGAATACAAAACGGATGGTTCGAATGCGAATCCGAAATCGGATATTTACTCGATCTAACTCAAAACGTGCATTATGAAATTTAACATACATAAATAAAATTTTATTATTAAGTACATCGTTAACGAAAGTGAACTAAATAAAAGTATACTTCTAATAATCTCTAAGAGTGAAGTAAACTAAATTATAATGGATACTATTGAACAAAATAATAGATCAAGTGAATAAGTTTAAATAAAATGGTATAAAACAAATAGTCATTTTACTTTATAATTAGTATTGAAATTACGTAATTATCACACAACTAGAGATAAAGCATTTGTGTATATAGCATATTCAAGGATAGCACAAAAAATAATATAGTTATCAATATATATTTAATAACTAAATATACCAATCAATATTATATTTATATAAATATTTATTATGAAATTTTAAATTTATGTAAAATAATTTATATCAATAAATAAATAAATTAAAGGATTAAAATAATTGAAAATGACAAATATATATTATATTAATCTAAACTATAAAAGTGCTAAAATTAATAAATCTTTACGTATCATTAATAATTTAAAATTAATACTTAATTTATTTTTATATACTATTAAATATGTTACATGTATTATTAGTAATAATAAAATTAAATAATTGTTCACTTATTATGAAGAGAAAAACTTTTAAATAAGTTCAAAGTACCTTATTTTCTATTTGGATACGGATATTGCCAGATATTGTTGAATACGGATCTAGAATCGGATAGAGAAAACACTGTAATACAAATACGGATGTATCCACTTTAACATCCATTTTAAAACGGATACGGATATGGATATCCATATATACAATTCGAACGAATACGAATACTGATAATTCGGATATCCGTTTCATATTTCCATCCTTAACAGTAGTGCAGTTATATTGAAGCTAAACCATGTCTCCCTATAAGTAAGTGATGGGGGGAAAAAGTGCCCTCCAATCAGAGTTAGAAGCAAAGAGGGGACACATTTATTAGTTTTTTTTAATAAAGACACGTTTATTAGTTGACGAGAGCGAGATCAAAGAGGGGACACGTTAGAAGCATAACGGCCGCATTTCAGAGTTGCTAAAAGAAAAAGGAAACGTGCCCTCCGTTATCAGGAACGGACTAGTCAGAGAATCATGGAAAACTCAAAATAACCTAAACTGCAGCATATGAAAAATCAAATGTAACCCTGAAAGTCGGCAGGGTCCAGTATACCCCCACCCCAAGGTTCAAAATCGCTAGTGCAGTAAGCTTGGAAAGTACTCCCTCATCTCAAATTGTAAGTCATTTTAACAATCTTGAAGAGTTAAAACATATTAATTTTAATCAAGTTTATATAATAAGATAATAATATTTATAATATCAACTAAGTATCTTTAGATTCTTCATCAAATATATTTAGTACACTTATACTTATTTGGTATCATACATTTTTATATTTTCTATAATTTTGATCAACCTTGAGATGTTTGAAATGAAGGGAGTAGTACGCTAGTTACGTGTGCTAAACTTTTCCACCATTTCATGGTGAGTAATCCTACCAGGCTACCATCCAGCTTGTGGTGAACTGGTTTGGTTGACTGGGGATTCTGTCCCAAATCCACCCTGTTTTATAACAGAGGAAAAGGGTCCATGGTCTTGTCAAAAGGAACAGACTTCAGCAGCGAGTTGGCACCGAGAGCGAAACGCGCAGCATTCAAAGCACGCTAGGGGTTGCGATTACAACCACCTGCTGCTCAACCAACTAAGCAGTGGTAATCGCACCATGATTCAGACAATTCAGTTTCTTTCAGTGACCACAACTCAAAACAATCTAGCAGGTTTGATTAGTTCTCGTGCATTCCAATAAAAAATGCTATCAATATACGGGTAGTTGGGTGCTCGCACTGAATGAGTTCCCTCCAGAGATTCTTTCTGTCAGTGTCAGGTTAACATAACGATCACGGGTGGAGACTGGGGAGAGAGAGAGCAGTACACGCACGCACCAGTGAATAGCTTGAATGCTGTCGGCAAGCTCCGCCTCTCCGGCATCCAGAACAGGTCGCCCTTTGTCTTGGAGTACAGCGCCGGGTCTACGATCAGCGGCATCGCCCTCGCAAACCTGACCGATACCATCATGTAGTCATCTCGATCAGTTGCCAAGAACAAAACCAATTCAAGCCACGATCAATGCAAGCGAGAGAGCAGAGCACGTACGCTTTCCAGGACATGTTACTCGTGTGATCGATGAAGTTAAGATCGCGCGGCAGCTTGGAGAAGACGTGCATCAAATCTGCAGCAGACCAGAAGCTAGCGTCACTGATCATGGAGCGATCGGAGATTTGGAGGGGCGCAACAGCAAGGAGGAGAGAAATTAAAAAGTAATCCGATCCTTACCATCCTGCGTGACGAGCGGGTAGTCGGAGGCGGAGAGGTTGATGAACCAGTCCCAGTCGGCGGCGCGGCCGCGGCCGCCGCCGCCGTCGCCGTCGCCCCACAGGAGCAGCGCGGCGCCGTGCAGCGTGGTGGTCACCATGGTGGGGCCCCTGTAGGTGACGAGGTTGGCCTTCTCGACCACCTTCACGTTCCCCGCCGCGGCGAGCACCGGGTGCGCTGCAACGAAGGCGGCCAGCCCGGCCCGGTCGGCGTCGGGCGCCTCCGCGTCGAGGTGGAGCACGTAGCGGTTCCTGGGGTGGTAGAGTGCCAGCAGGCAGCGGCGCATCATGCCGGCGTCCCCGGCCGAGCCGGAGATGAGGTAGGCGAAGCGCGGCGGGAGGGCGGCGGCCGGGGGTGGCGGCGCCAGCGCGGGCTCGACGAAGAGCGGGCGCCGCGCCGCCGAGGAGGAGGAGGAGGAGGAGGGGCCGAGGAAGAAGAGGCGGGAGGTGGTGGTAGAGGCGGAGGAGGGGAGCCGGAACGACGGGGACGTGGCTAGCAGCAGCAGCAGCGCGAAGACGCCGCCGGCGGCCACGGAGAGCAGCCAGCGGATGTCCATGAAGTGGGCGCGCGGGCACGGGGCGGCGGACTCCATGCTAGCTGCTGGTTGGGTCTGCTGGTGGCGGGAGGCGGGAGCGGGAGAAGCCGCCGAGGCGGGGCCATGCTGTTTTATTATGGTTCGTCGTGTGCCAGCCCAGCAGCATGGCATTGGCCGGCTTCGGAGCCGTGACGTAACGCAAGTGTGAGAGGGAGGCACGCACGCACGACACGACAGTGGTTGCGCCGCGCCGGAGCCGGACGGCCCCAGCTGTAGAAGGACTTGGAGTGAGAGCAGCAGTGGCTGTATGTATCGAAGCCTAGCTTCTAGCACAAATTTGAAATTCAAACCTGCCAGTTTATATTATCCTCAAAGCAGGCCATTTTACAGTACAGCGCGTTGTACGAGCGGTACAACGACGACGACACGATATGGATTGAGCTGCCGGCCGGCGGCGGCACTAATCAAACCAGCATCTGGTATTCTGCTTCGCTGGAGACCGCGACGGCTGGGCGCGACGTGCGTGCAAGTGCGACGCTGGCCGCTGAGGGCTCGCCGCGTCGTTCACCGGCAGGCGGGCATCATGGCCAGGTGTAGCAACACGTCGTCAAGAAGTTGACCTCATGGGCCCCAACGTGGTGGCGCCCACGACAGGGACCAGAGGCCGACTCCCGCCCCGCCCCGCCCCGTTCCAATTCCATTCCTTGACGGAATTACATCACCCGATATGCCGGTTCTGAAAAGGACAGCATTCCGACGCACCCAGCGGCGGCCGGCGGCGTCCTCTTGTCTGTGCGAGGCGAAATCAAGCACGAATCTTTGCGGTCACGGGCGCGGTGTGCGTGCGTACACCTACCGCACCGCACCATCCCATTCTGTATATACTGTATACAATACTAGCGACGTGTAGCCAATATACAAATCCGACCAGGCTCGCGAGCTGGAATGAAGGCAATCGATCGTTGACAGCGAAGATCGCATTCTTGGATTTTGGTTCCGTCTGCTGTCGAATTGTTAAACAAAGGCCAGACCAAGACATCTTGCTCCCTGTTTTTCCCGTATGGGCGTCCACACCTCCACACGATGATGATGGGGGCGACGACGCAACGGCACTCATATATGATACGTATATCCATTCCAGCACGAGGCCACGGGCAACTGCAAACTGCCAGACGAGAGCGACGTTCCCAATTCCCTATCCCTGGGGCCAGAACCGAGGGGCGACGTACGAGCCGCTGCGTTCAGGACAAGAGCAGCCAGGCCAGCTGCTTCCTCCGCGCCTTCCAACAACCTTCTTTCCTGAACCAGACGTTCCAGGCTTCCAGCGCCGCGCCAAAACCACGCACAGAATACTGTTGTTTGTCCAGAATCATCCACACACTACAACTGTTTTTTGAGTGTTTGTTTGTTACTCGCGCCACAAAAGGCACCAATCAAGGCTTCAAATGCCGCCAGCATACAGAGTCGACAACATGCTGTACTTATGTACTTACCTCACTCACTAAGACCATTCCTACTACACCACAAGAAATACATGCAAGCTGAGTCGCCTGCCACGGCTGGCTGCATAGCCAGCCGCAAGCGAAGTGAGCTAATTATACCACCGCGGGAGGAAAAAGGGCTGCACATCTCAAGGTTACAATAACAAAACACATAGAATCAGCGCCAAAGCTACTGCCACCACCGTCGTCGCGGGAGCGATGGACGAAGGCCCGCTGCTGCTTGGCGTCGTGCCGTTGCCGGTCGGCAGTTTCTCCGCGGGGCAGGTGTAGCCGCAGAGGCTGGGCCTGACGACTCGGTACACGCCCTTGCTCGCCAGGACGAAGACGTCCTTGCTGTTGTCCTCCCCGAACGAGAAGATGTACCCGAGCAGCGGGTCCGTGCTCCCAGCGGTGGATTCGCAGGCGATCGGGGAGGTCCTGGAGCAGCTCGCCGGTTTCACGGCCGAGGTGTAGTTGCCGCTCCCCTCTGGGGTCTCCGTGCCCGTCCACATCAGCGATGAGTACAGGTCGGTGTAAAGGTACCTGGCAGAGGAATCAGCGGACAGTATGATTATCATAAATCACACTATCACACAGACAGAGCTCCTGAAACTGGAGTAGAAAAGATATAGTATGTATGTAATGCAGGTGTTTGCTAGCTAGGCAGTAACTGTGCAGATATACCTTCCGTACAAGCAGGGGTCAGTGGAGCCTCGGTACACATATCCGCCTGTAATTGATGCTGACCCAATTTCCTTGTTGACAGTGGAATGGTCGTAGCCCATGACAGGGAAAATTGCGTTTATGGACTTGGCTGAAGTGTTCCCTCCAGGGGACTTTTGTGGGTGAAAGATGTATGGCCCCTCGTATACACGCCATCCGTAGTTTCCACCCTTGGTGACTAAATCTACCTCTTCGTATGCATCCTGCTCATGTGTAAGGTAAAAAGTCCATGACAAAATCGAAAGATCCCCCCAGAACGCAGCGCCTGGCAGAGTTCAACCTAGGAGACTATGATTTTGCTCATAAGCCTGTCTTAGCTCTCTGGTTTCAAAATTACAGATGATTGGTGTAGTGATGGTTCATACCATAAAATAAAATAAAATAACGACAAAGCAAAACATTTATCCTACTCTATTCGAATCGAATAATGTAATTACTGAATGTATAGGGGAGACTGCTACTAGTTCTATTTATGCATTACATGTTACTTTTTCAGAAAGAAAGAGTACAGAAAACTTCATGGTCAAAACATGAGGCTTGATAAACTTAGAAATGGAATGATACCTTCCCAACATCTCCACAGTAGAAGTACGAAGGCCTCTCACAGTCAAAACTGCACCTCCACGGGTTGCTAAAACCCAAGGCCCATATCTCTGGTTGAAAATCACTATCATCAGCAAACGGGTTGTCCTTTGGAATAGAATAGTTACCCCATTGGCTCTGGTTTGTGGTTTGACTCTGGCCTGAAAAATTACAACATTATAAAGGTTGACTACAACCAAATCAAATTAAATCTTGTCCTTCATCCCACATGTACAAAGCTTCTATATCTCAGTGTTCATCTGCTATTATAACTGACATCTCTGAACAGGAAACATGAAATCAGCAAGAAATGGCCATTCTGATGTCACAATTAGCATGGCACCCGACACCAAATTAGAATCATCAATCATATTTTTATAACTAAAATGCACAACCACATGTACATACAAACATCTGGTTATCAAATTTATGAGGAAGTTTTACCATTCTAATGTTTCAGATTTAGATTCAGCTGACATCATTTTTAACATTAAAGTCGGGGCAAATGGCAGACATTCTTAATTCAAAAACATGGAAAAATGGCGACAAAAAAGCTGCAGGCCACATGGATCACGGATTTCAACCCCTTACCATCCCTCCCAAGACTGTTACAGTTTAGTTCCTGCTTTTTTAATGACACTGTTGACAGTTCGATATGGATCTGCCTCGAGCATGACTTCAGGTGCTTCACCATATCGATCACCTTTGATTCAATGGTTCACTAGAATTTCACTTCAGGCATTAGAATTTGAAAAATGATGCTATGGTGTGAGACGGGGAAAAGAGAAGCTAATTTGTGATGCCGGTGTGATCCATGAGGATTATATAACGAGCAATCGTGGAGTAACAGGAATCATACCATAGGCTAATCGTGAGCGATATTGAGCAGTCAACTTTGCTAGTGAGGATATGAAACCTTATAAGAGTTGGAGTTGTTAGACTGTTAAAAATATAAGATACAGGAGGGTTTTTGAAAACATCTATCTTGTGCTCCCTCCATTGAAATTCATAAGACGTTTTACTTATAGTATGTATTTGAGAAAATTATTTCCTCGGCCCTGAAAAAAGTTCTACTTAGTTTCTTGGCCCGGTTTTCATCGAACTTTGTTATTTGGCTCTAAAACGAAATTTGCTTATTTTTTTGGCCCTTTCGTCTACTTTGAAAGATCATAACTCTTCGATACGACATCGGATGAAGATGATTTTTATACGAAAATTGTAGATCTCGATGAGATCTACAACTTTATAGTTTTAAGTTTTTTTATTTGAGGAAGTTCAGATGCCCAAAAACATTAATATAATATATTGATGTTTTTGGGCATTTGAACTTCCTCAAATGAAAAAACTCAAAACTATAAAATTATAGATATCGTCGAGACCTGCAATTTTCAAATAAAAATCATCTTCATCTGATGTCATATCGAAGAGTTATGATCCTTCAAAGTGGACGGAAGGGCCAAGAAAATAAGCAAATTTCGTTTTAGGGCCAAATAACAAAATTTGATGAAAACAGGGCTAAGAAACTAAGTTGAACTCTTTTGAGGGCCGAGGAAATAATTTCCCCTATGTATTTCGACATAATGTATATCTAAATGCATAGCAAAAGCTATGTATCTAGAAAAGCCAAAACGTATATGGAATGGAATAATTTTTTTCGTTGCCCATGAAGTATAAACTGTACGGTTGAGGAATTTATTTCATTAATGGTAGGTCATAATCAAATGCCATGCTGACAAACAAACTCTAAACCAGTAAACCTATAAGCTAAACAACTACAGACCTGTTAACTGAAGAGTCTGTAAAGTTTTTGGTGGTAGTAACAACAAATATGCAGATGTACATTTAAGATTACAAGCAGACAACTCAAGGTAAAGATCAGTGGAGCACCCATATTAGATAAAAACCAGAGCAAAAAACATTACCGTCTTTTGCAAAAAAGAAACCATCATTGCCAACTTACTTTGGGTGTTGTCAACGTCAAGCCTCATAATTTTCCCCAAAAGTGATTTCTTATTTTGCGAGAAATTAAACGGGTCGCCTTCGCTTCCACCATCCCCCATCATAAGGTAAAGGTATCCATCTGTTGGTCCAAATAGTATTTGCCCTCCATGGTGAGCTGTATATGGCAGGCCCATTGTAAAAATCCTTCTAACCTCAGATGGATTGGCAGATGTTGCCTACAAAACAAAATAGCAGTGAGAAATATAACTAGAGTATCAAGATTTTTACAGGTGAAGGTAAACAAAACATACCATAGAAACGTTAGATGAGGAGATTTTTGCAGAATACTCTGAAACAACAACTTGGTACTGGCATGGCTGAGCACCATTGTCAGTGCCGAGCTTTGATGGATCACAGTTAGCATCAGAATTACATGAACACCTACCAGCACATTTAGGCGATTGAGTTCTATCACAATTATAAGAAACAAAGAAGCGTCCATTGGTAGCGAACTTTGGATGAAATGCTATACCCATGAGGCCAAACTGAGAATCAAGATGAACTTCATCAGTTATATCAAGAAATGGGCTTTGCCTCATCATATTGTAGAGTGCCCCCAGAGCCTTGTTCTGGGATGGTTGCCAACCATATCTTTCCAGCTTGGCTAGACAAGAAAACTCTGTTGGATCCATCAGGATGTGGAGCCTATGTTCAGATAGGATCCATTGTCTATTCTCTCTAGGCATATCCCTTTAGGTGTGGGTGATGGTTCTGTGCTGTTGAAGAAAACTGCATTTCCATTGAAACATAGAGACTGGTCACCAGATGAGCCACCAAATGATGTGCAGAAGTCATCTTCTGACTGCCAGACATCTGTCAGCTTTGACGATGAACTAGGCAGTCTTGCACTTCCTTGCAAGGGAGGTTGAAAAGGAGAGTTCACTATTGTCACATTTTTGCAAGTCTCCCAAACTAGTTTACAGTAGTCTTGCGTAGAATCTTTTGATTGAGTAGAACTTGATGAGGAAGTATAGTTGCACAGAAGAGGAACCATCTGAATCTTTGAGCTTGAGTTGAACAACTCAGCCGAAAATGGACTGCATTCCTGAAGGTAGACCGAGATATTTGTCATTTAGTATATAGATAAGAGCAACAAAGGAACAGCAAAGTATCACCAAATACAAAACATAAACCAAAATAAGTCTTTAAAAACGAGTCACAGTGCGATAGTACTGACAAAGACATACTGACACGTAGTATGAACAGAGTTGACTTTTTTCCAGGCCACAGCCTGCCAAGGACTGAACTCAACATCTAAAACTGAAAAGAGGCAACCTAAACTCCACTAAGAGAGAAAACTACTGGAAACCAGCTCAGAGAAGGCCTTCAACTTCTAAAGTTGACATTTCTATTCCTAAGATAAGAGTGGTTTTGTGCAAGTCTTTTATCTCTCTCTGTACCATGAGTTTTTCCCTATTTTCCAACAGTCATAGTACAAATGAATTGTCTGCTAGAGATTTGTCTTTATTCATTTTCAGCATGACAAGCTTTTAGATTCAAAACAGAAGAGTCGAAGGACTTAGTATCTTCAACTACAAACATATTCTTTCATTTGAACTATGCATTAATTGCACTATTGCAGTGAACAAGTAGAAAAACATACTCCTCTATCTGAGCAAACACTAGTATACCTGAACGTACCCAACATGAAGCTCTTTGTTTTATTTTCCCCTTTCCAGGATGCACAACGATGTTTCTTACTATATTCCTCTCAAGGTTCTTGGTATTAACATAAGCATGTTAGTGGTGGACAGTGAGCCCGTATCTCAATGAATATCGAACTAGTTGTCCAGCACTCCGAGATCCAATAGTATTTGACTTGAGTACTTATATGACATCAACGCTAGTGGCACTATTTTAAGATGGGAAAACTACCTAGTATTCGCCAAAAAAAATGAGAGAAAAACAAATGCCACCACGTTAACCTCCCAGCTTTCGTTTCCCCTAATCAGACAAATAATCGAGCACGGCGCGTGCAACCTGGGGATCCCGCAACCCAGAGTCACAGTCAGCGGTCAACACACAAGTCGACACAACACGTGAATGTTCGTGGGCAGGCAATTCAAATCAATTGGGTCAGTGATTACCGCGCAGAGGACGGACTTGACGACGCCAGCGCAGGCCGCGTCGGAGATGTTCATGGCGTCGAACCTCTTCCGCAGCGCGGCGTCCGCGGCGGCGTCGCAGCAGCTGCTACTGCTACTGCTGCGCCCGCCGTAAGCGGAGCAGAAGCCCAGCGTTCTGTTCAGCGGTACCGGCGCCCCTGCAAAAGCAAAGCAAAGCGAATCAGAACACGTACGGCCGCGAGAAGAGGGAGGAACCCGGAGGAGGGAGCGGGAGGTGCTCACGGCCTTCGGTGCACAGCGGGAGGGCGCGCACGGCCGGCGGCGGCGACCAGGCGGCGAGGCAGCAGCTGCAGAAGAGGACGAGGAAGAGCGAGCGGCGCACGCGCGCCGCGATTGGAGGCCTCCTCATCCGTGGCTGCTGCTGCGGCGGCGGCCTCAGGGTGCGCGTGCGCCTACTACAGCTCGGCCTAGCGGTACGGGCATGGCCGAGCTCCGCCGCGTCGGGGAGCAGGTAGATTTATTGGAAGACGAGGGGCGGCATGGGCAGCATGGCATGTGAACGCTGACCAAGTTGGGTTTAAATATGGAGGGCAAGTGGAAGGGAGACATTTGTCTACGGCTGCTCGCTGGAGCGACGGCGACGGGTTTGACTGCATCTGATCACTTCATGGCAGACCGATGCTACTCCTACTAGGCTAATACTAATACAGTAGACAAGTTCAGCTTAACATGTTTAGATATCTAAAAATGTTTTTCAAAATTCATAGATCTAAATGACAAATTTAAAGATCACCCATGTATTTAACTTTATTTCTTTTTTTTTAAAAAAATAGTATTATCGTTGGTATTTAACTGGTGGTGATCATGTATCAAATTCCAAAACCAACGAGGATGGAGGTTTTAGAAGACTGTAAAAGTGTACGTGTGTATTATACTATCATATTTTTTATAATAATATGATTGGTGAAAATATTCTTCTATGTGGAACTCGATTGTCGTCGTACTCCTGCGTTGAGCCGTTGACTGACGCAAAGCGGACACCTGAAAAGTGAGAACAGAATTGAGGGTGTAGACTGTTTGACTTTGGTTTCCCAGGATCACCAAAAGTCACCACACATTTATACGTGGAGACAAAAGTCAATACTGAAGTACACAGCATAGGCCTTCTCCAACAAAAATAAAGAGATAAATAATACTCCGGGTCATAACTTCGTTCCATTATCTTAAAAAAAATATACTAGTAAACCTTTTAAGCAAATATTAGGATATATTTGGCACAGTTCACAACAGCTTCATGAGCTATTTTGTTTGTCAAATACTTTTCTCTAAAACACCTAAACCTATTCTTTCTCCTCCTCACGTAGAAATGGATTGACATGAAGCTGAAAATAGTGGCTCATCTCAGCTTCTTCTGACAAAAGTGAGACCCAGCGCAGCCTGCCCCGTCTTCGCTTGAGCTCGTCCGGCCGTCGGAGCTCGCGCGGTGTGGGCGGCCGAGCTCGTTGGCTCGCCGCCGCGTGGACGCGCGACCGCCGGAGCTCGCTGCCGAGGGCTCGCCGTCGCATGGGCGGCCGGCCGGCGGAGTCGAGGCGCGGCCGTCAGATCTTGCTGGAGCATGAGCGTGCGTCCGTTAGGTTCTCGCTGCCGCGTCGGACCGACGAAGTTCAAGGCGTGGCCGCCATGGCTGCCGAGGCAAGCCGCACGAGCAGCCGCCGGGGCCGGACTTCGGAGGTTATGCGCAGATGCCGGAGCCGTCGAGGGGTGCCGAGGCCACGGCCTCATGTCCGTAAGAGGCGCCGGAGGCGTCGGGGCGCAGCCTCCAGGTTCGGGGTGCAGGCATGCACATGCAGCGGGGCGGTGTCCTCCATGGGGTTGAGATGCGATGCATCAGGAAAGGATGAGGAAGGAACCAGAGGAAGCAGACGCTCGTGACCAAAATAAAACCAAAAAATAGAGAGAAAAAAAAAGGAGAGGGCAGTACAGTCATTTTATTGTTTTTGTCTGCTTGAGAAGCTATTTTGCCATACACTTTTATAAAACATCTCTAGCTGGACTCAATAAGCTAGGTAGGAAGCTGTTTTTAAAATGAAGCTGAGCTGTGCCAAACAGAACCTTACTAGATGACAACTAGAGACTTCACAGGGCTCCTAAGCTGTGTGAAGCTTTTCTACCATTGAAAACGTCGGCTGAGCTGGAAATCACCGTCAAGGCTAGCGGGCGCAATTCAATCGGCCTATTCGGCCGTGTTTTAATTTGTCGCGGAATTGTCATGTTTTGACTAGCTATAGAACATACATACCCCCTTAATCCTAAATTATAAGTCATTCTAAAAATTTTAGAGAATCAAAACATCTTAACTTTGACCAAACTTATATGACAAGATAATAATATTTACAATAACAATTAAGTAATATTAGATTTTTTACCAAATATATTTTTATAGTGGTTTCATAAATCTTTATATTTTTCTCTATAATTTTAATCAAACTTGAGATACTTTGACTCTCCAAGGTTCTTGAAATAACTTATAATTTAGGATCGAGGGAGTACTTTATGTGACACTAAGATATGTCCTTGAATTAGATCATGTATCATTGATAGACATGAGTTATTTTAATTTATATCAACACTGATCGTGAATCAAGTCACATACACGACATGGAGAACGCAAGAATACTTTGGGCAAAAAAATACAAATGACTTCACTTTTTTATATGAGGCTAGCAAAACATGCATATGTGTTGAACAAAACCAATACATCTTCGATGATGAAGATTTAATTGAGAAATAGTGAGATGAAGAGGAATATGGTAAGAGTTGGGGTGTTAATTGAGAAACGGTGAGGATAAAGATTTAGTTGAGAAATAGGGGCTATCAATAAAACTGAGCCTAGAAAATAGGGCCCACAAACTTAGGCTAGAAGGCTTGTTTTAGGGTGGGGGGGGTCATTGTTGGAGTTACTCTTATGTTCAATCACCAAAGACAAAAATGTTCACCCGCGTCAAGAACTAAGGTGGTCATGGAGGTTAAATATGCTCACATTATTCAATGGTCTCTTCCTCAAATACACAACTTAGTTTTAATATTTGGGCAATATATGTGGAACAACTTAGAATATTGGTGCATTCATGACCCAGACATTGACAACATGAAAAAATACATATAGACTTGTCATGCAATAGGCTTAGTGGCAACTTTGCATCCATACACATTGATGGTGAGGCTGAAAAAAGCAAGCCCAATAACATATCCAAATGTTTAGCTATTAGCTAAATTGTAAGTGTCAAGTTATACAATAGTTTTCTCTCATTTGTCTATAAAAACTTTCTTGTTGTTAGATTTATCCATGTTTCACATTCTCTTTTCTAATCCTTTAGGAATTCACTTATATGGGTTCATCACTGTCTATGCTTCCATGTCGAGCTTGTGATTTGTATAAGAGCCGACCTCTCATCTCTCTCGCCTCTGTTTTTCTCCTCTATATCAACATTTGCTTGGTTTTAAGCCAGTTATTATACTTGCTCTAATTGGTGGTTTAATGATATAAATTTCCACATAACCCAATGGTTTTTAGCACAATCAAAAGCAACGCCCATCTCTCCGAGATAACACAACCACAAGGTGAGGATCATTAGTTGGAAACTACTGTGCGCCATGTAATGTGACAAGTATTAGGCATGTTTGGACTTTATGTTAAAGTAATGTAATATGAAAAATGTAAATATGTGTGTATTTATCAATGAGTGGATGTTACTTTATGTGTCCATGGATTGGTGACAAGTCAGGCTAATTCCTATCTTGTTGAATAATAATATGAAAGTTTTCCAAATTGATATAATCATTTTTGGAGAACTAGCTATTACAATTTGTGAAGCTAAAAAGGAAAGTGTCTTCCAAGCTGCAGGGGCTAAGAGATTAATTATGTACCAGTTACAAAGCTTGGAGCATCACAAACTGGTTCGTGACACAAACAAAAGATAATTCATTCTTTATTTCCAAATAAATAGTGATACCCCGTGTCACAACTATATTATTACACTTGAAGAAATCAATTTCGAAGGTTATCAACCGGTTGTAATGGTTACTTCTCTAGTAGTACGAATATGAGGCAGTGGTGGCCTCAGACATTGTGCGTAGCTCGGACGCCGCATTTTTCACAATGGGTGGCGGACGCCTACCCTATCTAACGGGCGAGAACGCTTCTCAAGAATTCATCTTGTGGTGCAGTGGAATACAAGAGAGAGAAAGTAGGGAGTGGTGAGGGATGGGACAAATCTCAAAGGAGTATAGATGGTGAGAGATAGAGAGGGTGTTCGCATCGCATTGCGAAGATGTTCATCAGTGTGTAACCCCCTTCAACGGGTTTGCAGCCAGGAATAGCACTTGGTAGTACTAACCACTATGATAGTCGAGTGCATGCCGAGGAGGCACAAGATGAGTGGAAGGCTGGAAGAGTTGAGTGGGACATCCTCAAACAAATATAATATGAGCTATGGCCATGACTACAGCGGGGGAGAGGAAGGAGGAGGTCGCCACGAGCACGATAGGATCACGTTAGAGGTCCACGACCACGGAGAGCTACTACAAGATCCTACCGTGTCGCGATGGGATGGGGGGTGATGTTCAACGACGCCATGTCAAGAGAAGGAAGAAGGTGTAGAGAAAAGAAATTGAGTTCCAGAAGCTTTACGGGCTTTACCTATACAAATAGGTAGTGAAACCCAACAATTTCTATGATTGCTAAAATTCAGGTGTCTAAAATTTAGTTTTTTGGGCGACGTTAATTGCATATACTTTATTCTAAAATGATATGTTTCGTTCGTTGCAATTTATGTAGGTAATCTGTAAATTTTGGTATAATTGATTTGTGATGGAACAAAGATAATTAACAATTTACAATTATTTTTATAGGAAAACAAAGACAAAAATTTAATATGCTATGACATAAAGAAAACTAACAAATCATAAAAGTAACAATGCACTTATACTAGTTATTGATATAAAAGTGTTGTCTGCAAGCATATAAAATTTTAGGCACCTGAAATATAGGAAAAGTGATTTCCTATCCCTGATGTGCCTAAAAAGTAAAAACATCTCTTCCTGTAACCTGTCAGCGAAGCACGTGTTGGCGTTTGAATGGATGAGATGTTGGAATTGATTCTGA
This sequence comes from Eremochloa ophiuroides, assembly GCA_038502445.1. Lineage (NCBI taxonomy): Eukaryota > Viridiplantae > Streptophyta > Magnoliopsida > Poales > Poaceae > Eremochloa > Eremochloa ophiuroides. The sequence goes on from JAHLJS010000002.1 coordinate 16,536,018, forward strand.
ACTGAAGTGTTGCGAGCCCAATACGACTCAACAACCTGCTGAAGAATCTCGTCCCGGGAACGGCACCGGTAACTACCATCCACCTCGATTCAGACTCGATCCGCTCCTCGAGTCCAATTCGATTGCGTAATCTTGGCTCAACGCGTCACTGGCACCACAGCGGGGCTATAAAGTCATCATGATTCAACAAGCCGCATGATTCAACAAGCCGCATGATCCACTCCACTGTCCCACACAACCGACTGACGACCCCATGGCTGCGGCAGAGGTGACCTGCAACGGCAGCGTCGCGCGCATGAGGCTGATGTGCAGCCACGGCGGCCGCTTTCTGCCCCGCGGCCCAGACGGGGCGCTGCGGTACGTCGGCGGCGAGACGCGCGTCCTCGTCGTGCCGCGCGCGGCGACCTTCCCCGACCTGACGGCGCGGCTGTCGGAGATGGCCGGCGGCGCGGAGGTGCGCGCGATCAGGCACCGACTCGCCGACGAGGGCGTCCAGGACGTGATCGTGTCGGTCACCTGCGACGAGGAGCTCGGGCACATGCGCGACGAGTACGACCGCCTGCGGGCCACGCGGCCGGCCGCGACGTTCCGTGTTTTCGTCACGACCACCGCTCACGCTGGCTCCGGCGGCGGCGTTGTCTACCGGCGGAGATCGGCGGCCGGACTTCCACCCCTGCCGCAGCAGATGCGGCGCGCGCAGAGCGAGCAGGCTCTCGCCGTGCGCGCACACCAGCAACAGGCGAAACAGGCGACGCGGCGCGTCCAGAGCACGCAGGAGTTCGCAGGGGCCATCCACTTGCAGTCGTCTTTCCACCACCGTTGCAACCAGCAGTGCTGCAGCTCCTCCCAGTCCCAGCGCCGCAAGGTGTGCGCGCCCACGCCGACGGCAGCACAGCTGGTGTGCGCCCTGCCCTACATGTCCAAGAAAGTGGCTCCGCCCTACATGTCCACGAAAATGGCTCCTCCTTGGATGCCCGCGGTGAAGGCAACAGAGCGAATTTTTGCTATTAGGGTTTAGATTACATTGACAATGTCATCATCATCTGCTAGGTGTAGAAGCTGTAAAAATTTCTGTAATGTAAATGTCCTCTATTTATGCATCCAAAGTTTACTTTGGACGGTTTGTGGTTTATTTGCTAGCCACAGCTAAAAAGAATGGTTCCCTATTTCGTTAAGGTACTCAGAAATCTGTAAATTGCAGATTAATTTGTCCAAAAACAAGACTAGAAGTATCCATATTATATTATAGCCTTAAGGACAAACTAAAATGTCCATTTAATATTATATTATAGCCTTAATGACAAACTAAAATGTCCATAAAACGGTTGCATAATCAGAGATTCAGATGGGAAACTAGAACACAAGGCAGATAGCAGCATGACAGGATGTGACCAGTGAAGCTTATCAATCATAGAATCCAACTGCGCACTGTCCAGAACAATGAAATGGCAGCAAACACAAATACACAATAGGCTTCATTTCATTGAACACTTGCGAAACTATGTTATTCAAATTCAATCCATAAAGAAGTGTTGGGTAAGACGGCCATTGTGTTTAAATAACATAACACAGATGGCATTGGGGAAGGAAAAAGAAAAGCCATGCCATGAATTCTTGGAAAACAGAGTAAAACTGTTACAGCGATGTCAGTACACGATCTGACCTATACTAAGGCAAGTAGTTGTGCTCCTTCAGAGGCGATCTTCTATCTAGGACATGCCCTGATTTGTTCCTGATCAAAGGTGCAGAACTTCTACCATTAGTTTTCTCTGAGGTAAGCTTGTCATTGCATGGTTCCTCCTCATTATATTTGTGCATGATCCTTCTCAAATTTGACATCATAATTTCATCACCTCCATAAATTACCTCCCCAATGGTATTGGTTAGTCCAGTCAGCTCATCGACCAACTGATTCCTCTTTTGTTGTACCACATTAGACATATCAGCTGTTCTAGACTTTAGCTCTCGCAGCTGCTCATCTAATGTTTCATTTCTTTCCTCCAATGATTTCAGCTTATTTGTAACTTCTAAATGCTCCTTTGCCTTTTCTGACATTTCTGAAGCAGTTTGAGCTTTGAGCTGTTCAATAAGATTTTTCAGACTTATTGACTGATGCTTCTCTTGCACTAAATTCGCCTGCAGGGAGTCAAGCTCTCTTTCGCACTCTGCAATGAGCATATCCTTGAAAACAGTATCATGCTCTTGGATGATGTTAAGTGAATTCAGAGTTTCTGCAAAACCATAAAGTTGATTCACCTCTAGCTGTACTTCTGCCACTTTTGCTGCTGCTGCCTCAAGAAGGTGCTTGATGTCAAGCTGAACAGATTCAACAGTTTGTTGAATATCAGAAATAACAATTTCTTTCTCTGCAAATAGTGTATACCAATCTGATACCTCTTGATCAAACATTTTCATGAGCTCCTGCTCCCTGCATGAAAATTTCTGCTCAACGAATCTAAGCCTTTCTTCCAGCTCCAAAAGTTTTTTGTCAGAGACCTCAACAATTTCAGAGTACCTGTTCTTCACTTCGTGAATGGACTTCTCATACTCCATCTTGATAAGACTTCCCAAATCAAGTTTCTGGTCCATGTTTTCTTCTTCTAGCACAGCGATGTGTTGCTGAAGTTTATCAATCATCATTCCTTTCTCGTTAATTATACCACATAACTTCTCCTTTTCTTTTGTATGGCACTCCTCAGCCTCCATTTTGGCAATAAGAGCAAACTCCAAATCTCTCTTCAGCACACAATTTTCATCCATACATGTTTTGAGTTCAGTTCCCATATCGACCTTCACCTTCTCTAAATTCTCCAGTGCTTGCTTTTGCTGATGAAAATTGATCTCGAATTGGGTCAGCTCACTGTTCCTCTCAGAAAGGGTATATTTTGTCTCATCGAGAGCACAAATTAACTTCGTCTTTTCTTGCCTAAGCAACTCCTCAGCTTCCACTTTGGCAATAAGAGCAGCATCCAGATCTTTCTTCAGCATACGGTTATCATACATATAGCTCTCGACTTCAGTTTTCATATCAACTTTCAGTTTTTCCAAATGCTCAATTGCTTGCTTTTGATGATGGAGATCGATTTCTAACTGGCTCAGCTCACTCTTCCTGTCAGCAAGGGCACAGTTTGCTTCATCAAGAGCACTTAACGCCTCCCTCAATTTCTCCTGCAGGGTGCTTTCCTTCTTTGAGGCTTCATCTTTTAGGCAGTGAGCATTTCTTGACGTGTTGTCCAGCATCTCTTTGTATGCATCAAACTGCCTTTGCATCTTCATATGTTCTTGTTCCATATGTTCTAGCTCCTCAATTCTCGCATGCAATTTTGCTACAACCTCAGATTGTTGTTTCTTTTCAGCTTGAGACTGGACAATAATGCAAGATTGTTCTTCTAACTGTTTCTTGGCAGAAGCAACTTCCTTCTCAATTTCTTCACAATGATGCTGCATCTTCAGTTTAGCAGTATCAACAAATGAGCAGGACTCAAAAAATTTTGCCTGAACAATAGTAAGAGTTATCAAAGCTTCCCAATTCTCCACTGTTTGTAGCTCAAGGGACCTAGAACTACCCAGCAACTCATTCTGCAGTTGCCCGATAAGAGTATCTTTGGATTCTAACTGTGATATGCATCCGTCCATGTCACTCACAAGCTTTGCCATCTGCATTCTCCATTCTTCTTCCTTGCCTCTTAGCTTCTCAGTGCAACTTCGATGTGTCTGCTCCAGGGCTCGGAACTTCTCCTGCAGACTTTTCAATGACACAACAGCATCTGCACCAGCAATCTGTGCCTCCTGATACTCCTTAAGCCTTGACCGCAAATCCTCATTTTCTTGTTCAAGATGTGCCTTACTGTATCCCATTTCCTTGAGTAATGTAACCTTCTCAGCCAGTGAGCTTCTCAAAGATGCAATCTCCCCATCTGTCTTGGAGCTCAACGACCCAGCCATTGACTTGGCCCCTTCATACTCAGAGATCACATTGCCATACATGTGGCGCAACTCAGACATCTCTGCTTCGACCCGCTTCCTGCGGCCTTCCTCATGGGCCAATGCCTGGCTGCACATATCCAGCCTCGACCGGAAATCCTCTGCAACCCTGGTCTTGGAATCCAAATCATCCTCAAGAGTGCCAATCCGATCAACCAAAGTTGATCTATCTGAGGCCCACTCCTTCTTGGCAGCCCTGAAATCATCGCGAACCTTCTTCAGTGCCTCCTCGAGGTGCCTGAACTGCTCATCCTTCCACTTGAGCTTGCCCTGGACGGCGGCCTTCTCCTCCTCCAGCTTCGCCAGCATGTCGTCCCTCATCACCACCTCCCTCGGCGCCAACGCCCTCTTCTCAGCCTCGCCGCACCTCCTGTCCTTCTCGGACAGGAGCCCCCTGAGCCGCGCCACCTCGTCGTCGCGCGCACGCAGGGCGGCCTCGTGCTCCACGCGCCTCCCCTCAGCGTCCTCGAGCGCCGCGAGGAGGCCCCTCTTGTCGCCCTCGAGGCCCTCGACCTTCTCCCGCAGCGAGCCCTTGAGCGCCTCGTGCGCCGCGCAGAGGTGCCTCAGCGCCTGCTCCTTCTCCGCCAGCCTGGACTCCAGCACCCCGCACCGCTCCCCGGCGGTGGCGGCTTCCTCGGCCCTGGCCGCGGCCTCCGCCGCATTCCGATCCGCCTCCGCGCGGGCATCCCGCAGCCGCGCGGCCTGGTCCGCGCCGGCGCGCTTGAGGCCGTCGGCGAGGTCGGACTTGGCGCGGAGCTGGGAGGTGAGCGCCTCCACCTCGGCCCGCAGATCGTCCAGCTCCTTGCTCATCTCCTCCATTTCCACTGAAAAAAAAAATCAAAGGAAAACGTCAACCCAAGACAAGACACCAAGCAAACTAACGAAATCGCTGCTGAAGAATCCGGCGGCGGGCACCTTTCTGGGAGGAGCAGGTCGGGAAGAATGAACGGGACATGGAGGGGCAATGAGGCTAGGGGCTCGGCATGGACGGAGCGAGCAAGACGGCGGCGATCCAAGGGTCGGTTCTGGGCCTGGCTCAGTGGGGAATGTGGATGGAGAAACCCTAGCGTGAAGTGGAGGGGAACGAGAGGATTTGAAATTTTCGAGAGATTTAGGGGGAGTGGAGCTGTGGAAGACGGAGGAGGTGGTGCGGGCATGCGGCGCGGCCGCAGGAGGCGGAGGCGGATCGGATCTGGATGGCCGGCTCCGGTCCGTTTTTACCGGCCAGGATTTGAAATTGGCTGCGCGGCGCCAAGGACGGAGGACGTTGGGAGAGGAGCGAGGCCAAGGAAGCCTGCACTCTGCCTCGTGCTGATATCGGCCTATCTCAGGCTCTATACCTGGGTAGAAATTAAACCTGCTAATGGGCTGAGACCCCAACTGAAACCAAACCAGTCCATTGTAGCAGCGGACACAAAGTCAATTCACACCATACCAGCCCACCATCCGCACAAACCAAATCGCCCCAAACCATAAAGTAATTTCCTATTCGTACATAACAAACCATTGGCCAAATTATAGTGTGAACCCATTAGTAACAAACCATTGTCTCTCTACATCGTCGCAAACGAGACCTCGCCAACGCCGGCCCTGCACCCGGATGAAATTTGTTCCAAACTGAACCAGCCCACTGTAGCTAGGGTCCACACCAAACCAGCCCATTCAACTCTTCAATCCATTTCTGCCCAAACCATGTAACTCCAAATGAAAAACCAAACCACTAAAACCGGTCTTGCCCAAACCATTACCAGCTTTAGTAGAAATAGAATGGGCCCAGCCAAGCACTTAAGCTAGTTCCATGTATGGTGGGCTGGTGGCACCGCCACAGTGCTACCTAGGCCTAAAGTTATACTAGTATGCAGGCTTAATAGGCCCGGAGCCCTGCCGTCTAAGACTGTCTCCAACAGTCTAAATGCAAACACGAGAGGCATTCCATGTTTTGAGTCGTGCATAGAGAAAGGGTTACGGACCCATAAACTGTCTTCTCCAACAGGCGACGCAAAAGAGAATCCAGGCCCAGCCGAGCGTCGCCCTCCTCGCCGCATCGGGCCACTGTCGGTCGCGCGCCGTCACTGACCCGCCTCGCCGCATCGGGCCACTGCCGGCCTGAAAGGTTCTTGTTTGGTTTTGGTAATTGAGTGACAACTTAGGTGGACTAATATGTGTTTAAGTATTGATTACACAGGTGATTAGTCCACAGGTACATGTGTGTGAGCAAATATGCCATGAAGGTGGAAATGGCTAGGGATGATTGCTTAGCTCACATATGTGGTGATGAAGGAGCTTAATGCACATGATACATGACATGGAGTCATGTGGTTAGGTGGAGAAAATCAAGACAAGGCTTCGCGTCGACGGACCGGTTGCAAGTGTGAAGGGCAAGTCGGGTGATGGCTTGGCTCCGATGGACCTACGCAACGGTGAAGAGCAAGCAAGTCGAGGATCGATGAACCAAAAGCCACGTGATGATATGAAGTGGATCATATCATTCATGAGATGTTGGTGCATGTGTTGCACCGGCATCAACCGAGTTGGAGATGGAGAAGGTGATGAAGACAGTAATTGGAATGGAAAGCGCAAGGCAAAGGTATAACCTAAGACATTTCCATTTCACCGGTCTAAGGTTGAGTAGAGAAGTGCTTGACAGGATTTAGGATAGATGGCCGTACTATCAAGAGGGGCAAACTTGTTTGCATATCGGTCATCTAGTACCACTTGAGTGATCTAACATTGCATACGTTGCTATAATCAAGTGGCGTGGTGAAATTCGAGAAAATCCTTTGTGAAAATGTTTGTGAAAAGCTAACGCACATGCACATGAGGTTGAACACACATTTGCAAAGGTGAAGGTATTTGGAGGTGAAGTTGTGAGGTAGAGAGGGTTTGGTTCTCTCTTCTCCTCCTGCCGAACTTGCGAGGCAGGATTCAGAGGTTTTCGGCGAAGAGGAGAAGCGTCAGACGCTAAGGAAGAGGGGTGTCGGACCATTGGCTTCGGTTCGACGGCTTACCCTAGTTTTCTGAGCTGTGGCGAGCGTCGGACGCTCGGTTAACGAGCGTCGGACCATTGCCCACTTTAGTCCGACGGTGGCGAGCAGTGTCGGCGTGACGCGTAGCGTTCGGGAGAGCGTCAGACGCTAGAGCTTCGTCCGACGGCGAGCGTCGGATTGGAGTCCGACGGTTTTGAGCGAGTTGAAACCTCTCTGGAAGTGTCGGACACTGAGTTTCTTTAGTCCGACGGTACTCGCGCGAACGTCCGACGGTATGTGCACAGTGAACTGAGAGAGGGCGTCGGACTCTGCTGTTTAGTCCGACGCCCCCAGTCCGATGGTTGGGAAAACGGCGCGAGAAGTAGCCGTTGAGATCCAGCGGCTGCGGTTGAATCGAGCTGACACGTGGCGACCATCGGAGGTGTCGGACCGTGGGCTTTTAGTCCGACTCTGTCGCGGCTGAGCGTCCGACGCTCAGTCCGACGGTCGGTTTGAGAGGGCAACGGCTCTATTCGTTTGAGGGCTATAAATCCAAACACTTAGCGGCCTTGGCCGATAAGCTGAGCACCCTTGGGCCTGTGTGGCTTGTGTAGGTGTGCTTGAGAGCTCTCTAACTCAATAGTGTGCTTAGTGTTCATCCAATTGATCGCTAGTGAGTGATTCTAGTGCGTTGCATTGAGAGATTGTAAGAGTTGGCACTAGGTGATCAAGTTGCAAGCCGGTGGTGCTTGTTACTCTTGGAGGTCGCCACCTCCTAGACGGCTTGGTGACGAGTGTCTCTGTGGAAGCAAGCAAGGAGATTGTGCTGGACTCCGGAGCAAGCTTGTGAGGGGTTGGAGCTCACCCCACGGGAGATCGCGAAGAGCATCGCTAGTAGAGCGAGACGTGGAGAGCGACAAGTGGTCCGGCCGAGTCAAGTGCTAGAGCTTGTGGTAAGCACTCCACGTGGGAGAGTGTGACTTGCGAGTCACCACTAGCAAGAGGACCGGCGGCAATCTTGGAGCTTGTCTCAACGGAGGATATAGCTTGTGGCGACAAGTGAACCTCCGGGAAATAAATCACCGTGTCAACATCTTCCCATCCTTCGCGGTGGTTTGCTCCGTTCTACACAAGTCATTTATTCTTTGCATTACTTTACTTGTGTAGTTGTAGTTGCTCTTGTGAGATCGGTTAGCTTGTGTAGCTTGCCACTCACGTTCTTAGCTTGTGTAGCTTAGAACTAGTGTCTTACTTAGTTTGTGTAGCTAAGTAAGTTGCGCTCCTTAATTAGAATTGTGTATCTTTGTCATTGAGCACTTAGTGAGCTTAGGTGCTTAGTGCTCTTTTGCTTGCTAGTTGGTAGGAGTTTTTCCTGTGCTTAAAGTACTAGTGTTTAGGTTTGTGTGACCTTGTACTAGAATGGTTTGGGAAAGTTCAAACTAAGCTTGCACCTTTGTTTCTTGCTAGGATCTTTGACAAGGTGCTTACAGTTACAGTTAGAGGGGTGAATCGTTGTTAGAATCGATTAAGTTTTATTCCGCTGCGATTAGTTGTTAAAAAAGGACTATTCACCCCCCCTCTAGTCCGCCATCTCGACCCTACACGGCCGCGGGCGGCAGCAGACCCGTCTCACCGGGCCGGCCGCGCCGCAATCCTGGCGAGCACCGCGACGTCCGCTTCGCTGCGCCGGCGGCTCCGGCGGTCCCGCCTAGGCCATAGCACCCGCTCTCCGGCGAGGGCCTCCGCGACGTCCGCGCCCGCACCGAGCTCGACCTCGCGCCATCTACTCCCCGCCGCCGTCCTGCCTCGCCGCGCCAGTCGCGGACCAGCCTTGCCGCTCCTCGCCACCAGCTATGGGCCCACCATGGCGACGGCGCACGGATTTGGGTTGATGAGAGAGATGGAGTAAACCAGACGCATATATGGGTTGGCTCTCTCCTCCTACACAAAATGCCTCATCCTTTTGCATACTCTGTTGGACCCTTGTTTTTGACTGTGCACGATGCAAAATGGGGTTAGGTACCGGTATGAATAGCCTGTTGGAGTTAGTCTGACAGTCGGAAGCCAGTTGCCGTCCCACCAACCCTGTATGAGTGTATGTACTTCTTCTTCTTCTTCTTCTTTTCTTTTTCTTTTTCTTTTCTTTTTATTTCTTTCTTGTATTTAATTTTTAATTTTATTTTATATTTTTTGGTTGTGTTCTATTATGCTGGCTATTTTTTTATTTTTTATTATATGGCATTTGATTTTGTATTTTTTTCCTTTTGTCTCTTTTGCTTTTCTTTTTCATTTTTGCTGTGTTCTATTGTTTTTGTTACGTTTCAGTTTTTTATTTCTTTCTACATATTTTTTTATTTTTTATTTTTTTTCTTTTCATGGTCTTTTTTTTCTTTTCTAAGCTTTTGCTCGCGTAATATATATGAGATGTTCTATACTTCTTTTATCAATGTTCTTTTGTTCATGTAATATGAGATGTTCTATACTTCTTTTATCGATGTTCTTTTATTCACGTAATATCTGTAGGATGTTCTATGCTTCTTTTATTGATATTTTTTGTTCATGTAATATATATATATATATATATATATATATATAATGTTCTATGTTTTTTGTCGATATTCTTTTGTTCGCGTAATGTATATAGATGTTCTTGTATGTATTAATGTGGTAGGATGTTCGCGTAGTAAACATAGCATGTTCTAGGACTTCTTTTTTCAATGTTTGTGTAGTGTTAACGTGATGTTCTACTTTCATGGTATATATATATGTTGTTCGTGTAGTATATGTAGAATGTCTAAGCTTTTTTGTGATGTTCGTGTAATTTTTAACACGATGTTCGATAATTATCTTTAAATACAGGTTTATTATGAGATAATTATTCGTTACAAGTTTATTGAAATATATTCATGTAGGATCTTGTGTCAAAGAGTTTATCATAAAGAAGAATTGGTTTACTCAGATTTTAATTTTGATTCTTAGTTTAAGTGATATGACTTTTTATATAAAAAGATGGATATCAGTAATTTTAGAGCCAAGTGGAAAGAGGACAGTCAAAAGTCAAAACATGCAGTCGGACCAGATCAGAGGCTAGCGCTCCTGGTCTAATTGATGTCGCGGGCTGGCTTGTGTATGGTACAAAGGTCCCGACCTCATGGGCTGAAAAAGGTTTGGCTAGTCACTGTCCATCAGAATACGAGTCGGCACCGGCCGAAGCTACCACACCAAAGATGCGTGTTCGTGCCAGATGAACCTCCAGGACATGATTGGTTGCAATATGCAAATGCAGCAAGATGGCGTTACCTGCCCGGGACAATGAGTCAATGACACCACATGGAAAAACCATGTTTGAACTACAAAGATTTTGCGAGTGTTTTTCTGTCTTTGTGTGGTTTTCAACTCCTGTATTTCTGTTTCGCTTGATGGAAATAGGTTTGCCTCGTGCAAGAAAAAAAATGGGTCAACGACGAGGGTCTGGCCAGCCCTCCGCTTCCCAGCCTACAGCAAAAAAGTCCTCGTGTATCGTAACATCTGAGATGATCACTGACTACATAAAAGATTCTTTTAGGAACCATTTTCTTTTTTTTATATCAAAGACGGTTAAACTATCACATCGCCTTTAACATCTCTTGGGAGCACTGTAACTTAAAAACCACTGCTAAAAATCTATTTTCATCGACGGTTTCGTTAAGAAATCCGTCTCTAAAAATGAGTTATTTTCAGAAGTAATTCTCTTATCCTAATAATCTATTTTCAAGAGTAGTTCCATTAAAAATCTGTCTCTAAAAATAAGTGATTTTCAGAGATGATTCTTTTAAGCCAAACGTAACTAAAAATCAATTTTCAGAGGCGGTTGACTAGGTCAACCGTCCTTAAAAATAGTTGCAACACAAATAAATTCATATATTTTTTTTAACTAAAGTCGGATGAAGACAAACATTATATCGAAACTGTATAGCCCACAAGATCTAGATTATTTAGGGTTCCAAATATATAAATTAAGTCTCTGATTTTGAATTTCAAAATTTCAAATTTTGGAATGACTATATATGAAGAAATGCTCTGTATCAAATTTATAGTGCTCGACGAGATCTAAGACTTTGTTAAAATATTGATAATAAAATTCATAAATATTAGTATAAATAAACGACTTCGTAGACCTAGACACAAGTGAATGTGTCTAGGCCCGTCGAGCCTCTCTAGGCATGAGCGGGCATCTAAGCCGCCGCGGGTGAGCAATCCTCTAGCTCGCGCGCTTATCGTCATGGCCCCGCTGTTTGCGGCCGCCACCATGCCTTGGATGCCATCATTGGCGGATCCAAGGGGATCTGGGGGGCTGCAGCCCCCCCCCACCCCCCGGCCCCGCCCCCGCCCCGAGCAAACTTTTACCAATCAGCCTAAAACATGACATGTACTTCCTCTCCGTTTTAAAATAGATATCATTCTTACTTTTCAAGAAGTTAAAAACTTATATATATATATATATATATATATATATATATATATATATATATATATATATATATATATATAGGGTTGCGCTAATCACCACCCAGGGTAGTGATTATTATTCACTACCCGGGTCGATCCCACGCATGCACGGGCCAACCCCATGCCGTTGGACACCAACGGGCGACAAAAAGAAATCGTGCGATCCCCTGGCCCATGGGCCATACCACATGGTCACCGTCGTCTTTTTTAAAACACACTTAATTATTTTTTATTTTCCAAGATTGGTCGACATTAGTGGTCTTTATTGTTGTGGTTGTGGCCACGTGGATGCAGCAGGATTTTCCCCTTTTCCAAAGAGTTTTGTGCATGTATAAATACTATTAATTAATTGATGTTGTGGTATCCTTGCTGTGACGACAAAGAGAAATCCACAAGACCATTAAAATATCTATTCGGCACAAAATGATCTCTTTGCACACAAGCAATTGTTGCCCATGCACTGATAAATCTTTTTGCTCCATATTCATCTCGAATCACAATCATTGCTGTATAATCATCGAAATTATTGTTGTTCACAAAACACTGTTTCCAGTGTAACATCATCTACATATGTAATTTCCAATAAATTCATAAATAACCATAAAATCCTTCTCGTACAATCACAAATATTTGCATCTATATTGTTGTCACTCCATATGACCATAGGAAGCCGAGATAGCCATGAAATAGCTTCGGATCCAGGCACCAAAACAGCTCTCTGATTTCTTCATATTAGCAAATTACCAACCATCAAGAGCATGCTAACACGGTAGCACCTCAAAAACTGCCTGAAACTCAAAATGGCTAGACATTTAGTGGTAATTTTCAGAGAATTTTATAAAAGGGAAATAGTACTCATCAGAAACATCTTTGCTCTATTTGTGGGAACATGCTTAGCTGGAGAAAATGTACAATATTAAATAATCTGTTCCGTTTGTAAATCAAGGAAATTAGAAAAGCATATAAGATAGACAAAAGGCAAAAATAAAATCAGACGATCATTTGAACAACAAAAACTTTCATGTGAAATTAGAGTCAATTGAAAGGAAAAGTTCCATGATATCATACAATTCCTTACTATGCACATTGGTCTTCTACAAATAGAAATTCTAAAATAAAAAGAAGCAACTCCAAAATTCGAGTATTTGGTAACTCAAGTAGATACATACACTGGGAGCTGATAAAGTTGCCATGAATAATCATATAAACCAGATAACTATGATGATAGAGAGAAACTGATGCCACCAATTTGTATTTCCATTATATAAGAAAAATAGTGATGGCATCATTATTCTAACTGAAGGAAAAATTGAAAAAATACACTAGCATGCAGTATAGCTCTGCAAAACAAGTAGCATTCATGTTCTATTTCACACGAAATACAATTAATTGTGCATAAGTCACAGCAAGAAAAAGGAGCAGTGCAACACTGGGTACTGAGTACTGACCTGGTCTTGGATGCTATCAAGAATCGTCCACTTTGCCAGTGATGCATTTGGAGTGGATTGAGTGATCCCACGAGTAATTCAGATAGAAGCTAGTCGATTAATCTGAGAATTTAAATAAAAATATGCTATACTTACCAATCTAGAAAAAAAAACTTGGGAAAGAAATCTCATAATCATAAGTTTCCTGGAATAACCATATCTGAGAATTTACACTATGGAAAAAAGCAGGTTACACATCTTGTGTTCTTATTCACAATTTTTTTTTTTTTAAAAAAATCTCTAATTATGCTCCTCGGCTAGCATACAGCCAACATATTGATGATGTTAGCAAGATCTCCCACAGAATGGATCACAAATGACTAGCATCCTCGCACAATCAACAAATCAATAGACAACACAATAATTAATTTATCATTTGCAGCAATGGAATCATGAACAGAAATATCAAGCAGAAATTTAAAAAAAAAGATTTTAAAAGCTAGTCCAAGGAATGAAAGCTTTAGTCGTGTATTCATATGAGATAATATTGTAAATCATGTAGTGACTTCTGAAAATAGAAGAATAGCACTTCTAGCTCGAAATCATTCTATAGTCTACCCTGTCAGCATATTAGTGCATAGTGCATTTTGTGGTTACTGCCTTGAATTCAGAATTAGAGAAAAAAATTATCCATTCTAAAAAGCAACACTGTGATAGAATCATGGAAGTGCACTGAGGATAGTTTCAACCACAAAAATAATCAGCCGTTTGCAAATACAATCATTTAAGATCACAACAAAAATAAATGCATGGATACAGTATAGATTTAGTGCCATACAACCAAATAATTATCCCAATTATCCAAATAAATATATAGATACCATTTATCCTGCTAGGAAAATGAATCAACCACATAGTTGGATATTGAATAATGCACAAAACGAAAAATATTGGAGCTAGCCATATAGGTAGCTCAGTACATATAGGTAGCTATGCCATATAGTCGTAAAATAGCAGCAAACGTATAAATTTATTTATATGTAACAAAAATGCTCTAATCTTCATATATAAGGTTGTAAAATACACATTAGTAAGCACTCTTCAGATTATAAACAAAAGTGCACGACCATTCCACTTCATATTATAAAATACTTGTGCAAACATAATTGACTGCTACTGCTTCGGCTTTTCGAAGATATCACACAAGGAATTCATTTATGCAAACCTAACTGTATTCCTTTAGTTAAACCTCATTTTCATGGGAAGACAAGGATATTTATTACCAGAAGATTTTGATTCCTTAGAAATTTCTTATGCACAATAACTCTAGATAATGGGAACAGCAGTAGTCATCACTCGAGGAAAGGGGAGTAGCTGCCGCTCATGGGAAGCAGAGCAGCCGCTGCTCGAGAACATCTTGGTTGCACAAAATATTCCACACCTAGGGTAGCAGGAGATGGTGTATAATACATAATATTCAACACCTAGGTAGCAAATAAGCATCATCTGCTATGATTATGAGAAACTTATATGTCGGGATTAGCATGAATTTTCCTGTAAAAACCCATCAATTGGATAAATTCTGTCAACTACAATATCAGTATATCTGAATTATTTGCTCCAATCAGTAAAAGAAAGCTTAATTTTCAGCAGATGCTTAGCTCATGTATGCAAAAAAAATGTAGGATCCCAAGTCATTCAGTAAAAGAAAACATAAGTGAGATGTAAATATATGTATAAACAGGGTTGATCAAAAAAATAATTCTAATTTATTCTCCATCAGACTGTGTGTAACTTTTTAGACGGCAAAAAGAACACGAAAATAACATGGTGATTGGTGAATACATAAGCAATTAGACAGGTGTACATCGAACTGAACAACTAAATTGTGGTTGCTTATGCATCCTGCCGTGAGTAAATCTGCTAGGACTGCTAATTGACTGGGAATACCAGGTATTCCCATGATTTGCAAGGATCGAAAGAGCTGATCTAACAACTGGCATGGCTAACTAGGTGTCAAGTTAGTTTCAATAGTGGCCATCTTCTCTGACTGAAATTCCTAAAAACTACAAGAGAACATCCAAATCTAAAAGAAGGTTCTAAGACATCCATGTGGATTGTGCAAAAGCAAAACAATATTCAATATTAGTCCACTAGTGGGAAAAATATATAACAGGAATATATTCGCTTTGTGTAGAACAGAATACAAAATATAACCATGACAGGTCCTCTAGTGCATTTAGATCTGTTAAGCATCAAAGTATTACCGGAAAATAGTAAATCTAAGTAAGATAATTCAGCTAACTCCATAGATAAAAATTCACCCTGTTCATAGAAACAGATAGTGCTTATTAGCCCTGTTCATGGGTTGCACGGAACCAGCAACCAGCCTGGACCTAGACCACACGGAACCATCGTGGGGAGCTCTCCATGGTCCGGGTTGGGTTGGGTTGGTTAGAGCTAAACCCGGACAAAATAAACATATGAGATTGCGTCGGCGATAAAAAGGTTTTTGGCCTCGCGGTTTCCTGCGATGAATAGCAAATAGTTTTGGAGGGAGCAGCCCCCAAGACTGCCGCCAGCGGCAGGAACGGACTCAAGAAGATGAAGGATACGCTAACCCGCAAAACTATCAACCCACTCCGGACCTGACCCGAACCAACTCACGTGAACACAGGTTGGGTTCGAAACCCGGTAAAACCCAGCGAACCCGGACCATGAACAGGGCGAGTGCTTATGTGAAGTGAGGAAATGTAAGGTAGGATACAGTAGCCATTGATATTATTTTAACTAATCTAGCTTCAAAGAGCCTTGTCTTGCAGCAGCATCCCAAAATTTTGGACCTCAAATATAAGTATATTGAGTTTATATTTTGTTCTTAATTTTCTGAAATCTAAATCATGATTGTACCTAGGGTAAATCCTAAGAGCAAGCATATCAGCGGATATCTCTTCTCACTTTCTCAATCATAAAATTGGTCAACCAAACTTTACTTCACAAGTCTAATAGAAAGCTACTCGCAAAAAAAAAGTCTAGTAGAAACTACTAATAATTCTGCCAAAAAGGATTACGTCATGCGGGCAGCAGAACAGGGCCCATGGCATCTGGTGCTGCAGTCTAGTAGAACACCTAGGCCATGGTGAGTGATGAAACCAGATACCACAACGCTTACAGCTCATACGCTGGGTGCCAGCTACCAAGACCACAGCGGCCGGTGCTCTGTCATAAGGATCACATAACAAAAACGAGCTGTTTGGTTAGCAGGATTGTAACACAAACCTAAATAATTTGCACCTGCGGATGTTACGGCAAGACTGATGATTTGAACTATTTCCATTTGTGTTTGTGTTACTGCTCAACGAACCAAACAGCACGTATATGGCAAGATAAAATATTGTTATTATAGTTTCACAATTACCATGGGCATACGTATGTGAGCAGCGGCGGATTTGCGGCCCAGGCCTGTTGGGCACAGGCCCTAGTCGTCAGCCCAGTAACAATACATACCACATGTAATTTTCAAGCCCAATATCAAAGGCCCAAGAGCAAAGCAGGGCACTCAAGAAGCATCACCGCAGGTCCGCAGCCACCGCAGCAGGTCGCGTAGTCGCGAGGAGGCGAGGAGCTAGTTCTCGCAAAAAAAAAAGACTCCTCTCGTTGCCGCGGCGCTGGCGCGCCGCCATCCCTGCGTCCTGCCTCCCGGCATCCCGCCCATCAGGTCGCGAGGAGCTCGATCTCGTTGCCGCCTTGCCGGCCGCCGCGATGGCGCCACCGCCCATCCCTGCGTGGCTGCACTGCATCCCGCTCCCGCCTCCCTGCATCCCGTCGGCGCCACTGCCACCGTGTCGGCGTGGCACGCAACAGGCACAGGCAGCACCGCAGCACCCGCACCTCAGCAGGGCGTCGTGCTGGCAACCAGGCGCCGCGGTGCCGGTCACGCCTGGCCTCTGTCCTCTAGCCCGGCTGCCCCCTTGCGGCCCTGCACCCCCTGCTGGTATGCGCCCCCTAATTAGCTTCTGTCTGCAGGGACTGATTTTATCTTCAGTTTCAATATTTCAATGTGGATTGCGAATTTGGGATTGATTGAGTCGCATTGAATTTACTAATCTTTATGTGTACCATATAATATTCTTAGCTTCTTAAAGGCTCTTAAAGGCCCTAGTCTTGAGGAAAAGCTAGCTCCGCCACTGTATGTGAGGAGAGGAAGATAGTACCTTCTGTATACAATTCCTACACTCTATAACCCAACTTACGATTCGTCGCTCATCACCAACGCCCCTGCTCAGGACATGCCAACCACTGCTCGTGGAGATCCGTTGCCGGCGGCACTGCTTGTCCTGGACGAGACAAATTTCTCCTCTATGAGAAACTCTATCTGCAACTGCGAGGAAATTGGGAATGGATTCAGTTAGCACAAACAAGGATTTTGAACTCCTTTTCTTCATGTATGTTACAAGAATAAAGAATCCAATGAAAAAAATTAGAAAAAAAATCTTAAATTTACCCTGAAGAAGAAGAGGAGTGGATCTGTTGTGCTCACCTTGGTTCGACGGAGCAACCGAGAAAAGCCGAAGCCGACCCGTGGCTGTTGCGCGCTGCCGGAGCACCGGGCTCGCGGCATCACCGCAACCACCTGTCAGGGCAGGGACCTCCGATGCCGGCTGCTGGGGCTGGGCGCAGGTCGTGCTTGCGCAGTGCCGAAGGGCCAAGGGGCGAGGGCAAGGGGGCGTGCCTCCGTGCTCGCGAGGCTCGCCGTCGCCGAGGGGGAGCAGTTCAGCGCCGCCACGAAGCGAGAGACACGAGGGGAAGCGGACTGGTGATGGCGGTCGGCGGAGAGACGGAACGATGAGAGGAAACTGAAACCGAAAAAAGAAATCGTGGGTGGGGTGGGGAGCTTCAGAGCTGAGGGTGGATGGGCCGGGCCTGTGCGCCTCGGGCCCGAACTGCTGATGGATCTGCCTAATTGACGGCTGGGTAGAGAATAACTATTTGCTACCCAGGGTACAATACAGTAATACTATATATATATATATATATATATATATATATATATATATATATTGAACCCCACTAATTAGAGCACAGGACTTCAAATATTATTTAGCGCCCTCACCGGAGTAGTGCACAGCTCCGGCAAATAGTTAATGAATTTTATTCACTTAGTAGGAAAACTGTGCAGCGATGGCTCCTTTTATTTGAGCATTAACTACTGCATGCAGACTTTACTGGCTGTGTACTAAGTTAAATGACAGTGCTGACGTGCCTTGAATCAGCTCGCCATGTTTTTACTGCTCCTGATGACATGCATGGTAGACAATGAATGACGTTAAACTATCATAACGTGCTTTCTGCTGGCACATGCAACAGCTGGCGGTATATTTTTGGTGGTATATTTTAAAATCAGCGAGGGAGTAAATTATGGAGTTTTTTTAATCATGTGAACAATGATGGTAATAAAAAATGAAAATAATGGGAGACCAATGGTTGTTGCTTTCAAACGTACTCTATGGTTTCGATAGCAGTACAGGTATAATATTTATTCTAGAGTCTTCCACGGTAGTAAAATTAATAATTGTGTCTGGTCTATGGGAAAGATATTTTTTATTACTAATATTATCATTTGGGACGCTAAATAATTCCACAATGACTTGCGAGCAGTAAATTTCTCTAGCTGTTCAGGTATAATATTTATTCCAGCTATCTACCACGGTAGTAAAATTAATAATTGTGTCCGGTTTCTGGGGTGGATATTTTTTATTACTAATATTATCATTTAAGTCGCTAAATAATTCCACGGTTACTTGTGAACAGTAAATTTGTCTATGATAATTAACAAGGCTGCCTTCCAGAATTCCGAAAGATAATTTTTATTACTAATAGTATCATTTGAATCATTTGGGTTTATAAATAATTCTATCAGGATCTATGTGCACTAAAATTTATTATAATAGTTAACGACGTGTCCGATATCATGTCAGTCTACTTTTTATTACTTAGTATTATTTTGTTCAAAAAAATTCCATCCTGACCTAGGAGTAATAAAACTGTCATTGCCATTTGCTTCAATAAATAATTTCGGGCCGGCACATGTTCACACATGTACTTTTTTTATTACTAACAACATCATTTATTGATAAATAATCAACGTGCTGTCCGCTATCAAGACAATGAAATTTTATTACTAATAGCATCATTTGTCTGTAAATACCATTTAATCAAAGCAAAAGCAAAACATATAGGAACACACACATCGGATTCGATCCCTGAAAATAAAAAAAATCTACAAAATTAACCACTGCAAAACCACGGCGGATCCACACGCAGTGACATCTCTCTGATGGCAGCTTCCTCAACGGGGATCCAGGTTGCCGCGCCGTTTCCATGCCACAAGTGGATGCGTCAGCCACTTGAGGAAGCAGCGGCCCACTGCCGATCTGTGATCTGAACTTCTGAAGAGAAGGGACAACTGTTGAAAATAATAGCAATTTAGTGATACACAAATTAATTTTAACAATGAGAAAAAACCACAGCATTTAAATCATATTTGAGATCTAACACTAACACTACGATCTGAGACAAATTCACTCCATTTAGTGGTAGCAACAGAAAGGAAGCGAGAATGAACAACAGAGAGAGCGGACATCCTTACAGTGGGGTTGTCGGCGCTAACAGCGCAAAAGAAGACGAAACAGACCGTCGATGGAGATCAGCGAATACCGGGCGTAGAGGGAAGAAAACGTCCAGCGAGCAGTCGCGACGGCGCTTCCCAAAAACCTGATACGCCCTCTACCCCGTGTAGGGACACGAGAGGACGTCTGTAAGTGCATTCGCCCCCTATGTGGGATTTTGGTGATTAATGACAATCAAATTAGGGACTAACGGTTTTATCAAGATTATGTGCAGGTGTTAGTCCATATTAATGAGCAAATTGAAATATTCGGTGAAACAGCACCTCTCCAACTTGACCGAGTTACTTGGTGATCTTTACTCATAGTTTAGCAAGTTTTATCTTTTATTGAGTATAGGACTACCGCACTATCAAGAGGGATGCATAGCTAGTTGACTAGTAGAAGGTTTAAACTGCTCAAACATTGACTTAAAAAAACATGCTTGAAAGACACCTTCACACACTTGTGCACTGCCCTATCCTGTTCTGCCCCTGGAGAATCGGTAGTACCGGTCTTGAACCGGTAGTACCTGTAGGACTTAGAGCAGGATCCTCTCCAGCGAACTGCTTGCTCTCGGGTTCCAGAAAAGTTTATTCCGGTAGTACCGGATTTTAATCCGGTAGTACCGATGTTGCACCGGTAGTACCGACTCTGCATCGGTAGTACCAGTAGGACTTAGCGTCGAATCTCCTTCCAGCCAACTCGCTGCTCTCGGGTTTCAGTAAATATATTTCGGTAGTACCGGATTTTAATCCGGTAGTACCGGTGCCAGAGCGGTAGTATCGGTCCTGGACCGGTAGTACCGGTAGGACTCAGTGTCCAAGCAGTTACTCAGGGTCTGGATCGGTAGTAACGACTATACTTCGGTAGTAGGTTGACTGTTGTATCGGTAGTACTGGTGTACCACCGGTAGTACCGGTCAAGTCAACTTGATTGACAAACTTTTCTACCGTTGGGGCCTCGTGCAGTGCATGTGTCAGGCTTTTAACGTTCGATCTGCTGAGGTAGCATCGGTACTACCGGTGGGAATCGGTAGTACCGGTAGCTCCCAGACGAAGGAAGTATAAATACTTCTTCCCTTTTCTTTAGAACGTTACCCACTTCATTTGTTGCCTACCAACCCGAGACAACAGCTCTCTCTTGCTCTCCCACTCTCTCTCTCACACACATTCATTGCTCCTAGCTCAATCCATTGCAAGTTTCAAGTTGAGAAGTAAGATTCGAGTGAGGAAAACTTAAATCCATTGCTTGAGCACTTGATTCCTCCCTCTAGCCGGCTTTGCTTTGCATTTGTTACTCTTGGGTTCTTGGAACCCTAGGCGGCTAGGCGTTCTTCGAGAGAGCCCGGTTTGATCCATTTATGAGGGCTCCCCGAAGTGTTTGTATCACCCCAAGATTCTAGTGAAGAAACTCAAGTGACCTTTGTGGTAACCTTGAGTGAGGAAAGGAGGTGAAATAGACTCCGACCTTTGTGGTTGTAACAACCCTAAAAATCCACACAATCTAAAAATTCCCAACCAATTAAAATTTTTCATTTATTTATTGTGAAAACCCACTTTTCTTGTGCAAGCATATAGGTTTTATTATGAATTTGGTAAATAAAGGAGTGTAGTTTGCATTTTAATTCCATTCACATAGAATAATAGCCTATGCATCACATTTGGGATTTATTGCAATTTATGTTTGAATTTACTCAATATTTAAAATGGGCAATATATGTATATATACACTAAAATGAAAATAGAAAAGGAAAAAGAGAGTTAGGCCAGCCATTCGGCCAGCCGGGTCGCTAAGCCAGCCCAAGCCAGCCCGACCTTCCTCTCCTCACCTCACCGCGCGCGGCCCACGTTGCGGCTCGGCAGCGCGCGCGCGACCGGCACACACACGCTCGCGCTCGCTGCCAACCCGACCCCGCCTGTCAGCCGCTCTCGCCCCCACTGTTCTTCTTCCTCACGAAGGCGACGCGCCTGCCGGGGGTGTCGCGCGAATGGCGTGACCCCGGTCCCACAGCCGACAGCATGGCAGAGCCCTGACCCCGCTGTCCCCCTCCTGTCCCCTCCTTTCTTGGCCGCCAAGCGAGCCCGCGTGCACCCTGAAGCCCTAGCGTCGAGCGGCCGAAGCCCTCTGATCTACCGAGATCAATCGCGGCCGTCCGCCATGGGAACCTGCCAAGCTCGCCTATAAATTGGAGCACCCCGAAGCCCTACCCTCATTTCCCCTCGCCGCCACCGCAGCACAGACCGGCACACCGCACCAAACCGAGAGAGAGAGCGTAGGAGAAGGGCGGAGCAGAGGAGGAGAAGCTGCCGGAGCGCCGCCGCCGCGGAGCACGCCGGAGCCGGACATGGAGGAGAAGCCCGAGCTGCGGACGAGGAGCGGCACGGCACTGCGATCGCTCTGCACGGCTCCGACTCGCCACTGCACCACCATCCTAGCTTCACCGACACCACGGTGAGCCATCGCACGCCATGTCCGAGCCTTGCCCTGCTTTTGCCATGGCGTTCCACCCTCGGGACGCGCAGGCACGAGCCCTTACCGGCTCGGGAAGATCACCTGCACC
The DNA here is from genome assembly GCA_038502445.1 of Eremochloa ophiuroides. NCBI lineage: Eukaryota > Viridiplantae > Streptophyta > Magnoliopsida > Poales > Poaceae > Eremochloa > Eremochloa ophiuroides. Next base: position 16,558,111 of record JAHLJS010000002.1, read on the forward strand.
ATGCACTCATTCGACCGGCCGAAACCCCCGGACTACAAGCTTGCTAGACCGAGAACGCAGCACGACGCGTTCTCGGCGGAGCGCGCTCACCACCGACGCGTTCCGACGCCGAATCACCCGTTCCGAGCAATCCGACTAGCACCCGTATAGGTTAGAGCGTCGTGGAGCACCGCCACGACCCCCTCGAGCTAGCTACGCGGATCTAAGCGCTAGAGGAAGCCTGAATCGCCTTGGCCGCGTGCGCCGCGACCTTACCGGAGCGCCGCCGCGAGCCGTCGCCAAAAGAAGGTCATGCCATGGCTAAAGTTCGCCACCAGAATGTTGTATGCTTCTCTGGCCTCACCAATTTGACAAGACCGCATTCGATTGAACCAATACTTGGTCGTAGCCGCGATGCCGCTTTCCGCCATCGTCGGCGACACGCCGCCGCCACAACCGAGCACCTTGGAAAGCTCGGTAGCCAAAATTGGTAGTTGGTATACCATCGCCATAGACCCTGGACGCGTATACATCCCCTAGATGACCTCCTTAGCCCCGCCAGAACCTCACAGTCGCGACGACATCGCCGCCGAACACGTTCCGCCTCGCCTAAAATCCGTTCCGAGAACCCCCGGTCGCCTCGCGCTGCGGAGAAATGCCGCCGAGGTTCGCCAAGTCTGCCTCGGCACCGCCGCTAGATAGCCGAGCCCTGTCTTGCCGAAATATGGTCATCGCCGCCCTGTCATCGTCCGCCGCACCGGAGAGACACCGCCGCCTTGAACAGACGCCCTGGAACCCTGCTAGCACCAAATCTCCGATTCGCCCGAGCCTCCCCAGGAGAGCTCGGGAGAGCAGCACCCTCGGCACACCAAATCTCCGATTCGCCCGAGCCTCCCCAGGAGAGCTCGGGAGAGCAGCACCCTCGGCGCACCAAATCTCCGATTCGCCCGAGCCTCCCCAGGAGAGCTCGGGAGAGCGGCACCCTCGGGCGCCCAAATTTCCGATTCGCCCGAGCCTCACCGGGAGAGCTCGGGAGAGCAGCCCCTTCGGCGCCCACATTTCCGATTCGCCCGAGCCTCCGCGGGAGACCTCGGGAGAGCGGCACCCTCGGGCGCCCAAATGTCCGATTCGCCCGAACCTCCGCGGGAGACCTCGGGAGAACGGCACCCTCGGCGCCCCGAATCTCCGATTCGCCCGAGCCCCGCCGAGCTAAACCGAACTACGCCGAGCCCCGCCGAGCTACCCCCGACCACCGCCGAACTATGCCGAGCTCCGCCGAGATACCCCCAACCACAGCCGAGCTACCACCGACCACCGCCGAGCCACGCCGAGCTACGCCAACTCCGGCAACTCTCTGGGAACCAGCATCGAACACCTGGTGGGCGACCATCGGGTCTGTGTTCTGTTGAGGCACCACTTGCCGCACTACTGGACCCGCGCGCCACGTGGACCAATCCCAAGCTGCCCCTGATTAACCGACCAGTTTTCCCATTTTCAGAAAATAGGATAATCTTCGGAAATTCATAACTTATTCATACGATGTCCAAAAATTGCACACCATATATCAAGATTCTCAGAAAAATGAGATCTACAATCTAAGACTGTGTTTGTGTGCATTTGGCTCTTTATTTTATTGGATTTTTCTGAAATACTCTATAGGAGTCGCTGACGCGACTATTTCGTGTTCGATTTCAGAGCCGGAGGAGGATCTGACTAAGGAAGACGACCACGAGTACTTTCAGGAGCTAGGAGACGACTACGAAGGTGCCACGTCCCACCAAATCCTTAGATCCTATTACGCATTGCAAATGACATTGTTGCTATTGCTTTATGATTATGTATGGATTGGTTGCATGGTAGTATATTTGAATTCCCTGCCTTGATAAGACTTTACCCTGCTATCCGCTGTTAGGTTAGCTGCTGCTTAATTTACTGTTACTCTTCCACTACTTTCTACTTGCTATATGCTATGTGGTGGAATTGGGACGGTGTATAACTGATTATAACCACTGGGAGAGAGTGCTGCGTGCGTCTTGGGTGCGTGGTAAGGGTTGATGTCGACCAAGTGGGATGTGAGACAAGCCCATGGGGCAAGTCGTGCCGGGGGTGCAACCTGGGCATCCCCAAAGTGAGATACCTGTGGCGGGTAAAGTTGTTGAGGAGGTTCCGGGTGGGATAGCCTTGGTGGTTTGAAGCCCGTGGACGGAGGTGCTGTGATAGCACGGGGAGAGTATCCCCTAAGTGGAGATGCCTGCTTGGTCACAACCTAGGATCTGACTAGTGACCGGAAACATCTGGATTCCCTTGCTACTCGCTCGCTTCTGATGGGCGGGAGACGGCTGGACTACTTGGTAGGGCGGTGCCACTACTGCTAGGTTGAGAGGTGATAAGGGTGGACGGTGACGGATGGCGGATTCCCGTACCGTTCTAGATGCGCAGTACCACTGATGGGGCCCGGTACTGCGTCTCCCAGTCTCAGCATGACGGTGTTGGATCCGGAATATCCCAGGGCTGAGTGGTAGGGTGGCATCGACCTAGGCAAGCAAGCACCCGGAATTCTGCCTAGATGATTGTACAGCATCGATGATGGCTAATCTTGTGAGTAGTAAAACCTCTGCAGAGTGTATGGTTGATCGATCGATACATAAGTCAACTCGTTGGCTATGGACCTTTCCTAATGTTTCTGCAACCACTATTAGATGAGAGCATATTCTTTTCTCCCCCTGGATAACATTGTTCCGGCAGTGTACCCGTTGTGGTAGTGTGCCGCTGAGATAGGCCCGAGAGGGAGTTGGGCCTGTCGAATGAGAGTGAGGAGTGGGTAAGTGAGATGTGGTGATGGGAAAAGGGATGATGGTGTTAACTGGTGATAAAACTTGACTAATTAAACATTGATTACAGCTGCATAGGAAAACCTCAGCCTATAGGTCTGCTTGTATAGCCTTGCATCCACTTTCCACAAAGCAAATGCTGCATAGGTGGGCTCCGTGGCCAGTACAAATCGTACTGATAAATTTGCTGTCAGGTGACGAGAATGAGTACGACTTCGAGGGAGATGATGACGAGGAATAGGGTCACGTGCTACACTCAAGTTGGCCGTGAAGGATGAATCGCTTCCGCATCTTCTAAAGCTTCTCTGATTGTTGATTCCGCCAGTGTGGCGATGTAATAAATATTTATGTAAGACTTATTTACCGTTGTATGGATTCTGGTGGCAACTGAGATATGGGTAATTTCATGGATTGTCCCAAGCAATCTGTTGAATTACAATTCGAGCCTGTGGATTTCCCTTCGTGGAAATCGAGGTCGTTTCAGTTGGTATCAGAGCCATACTTGACTGTAGGACGAGACCCATAGAGAATGGACGTTAGAATAGGAAGCCAGACTCTCTTTCGGTTATATTACCGACCTTGCATTCACTTTTTATGCAATGGCTTATCTAATACAAGGACCTGCTAATCCGTTTCTTGAAAAATTCGCAGATGACCAGCCTTGGACCACCACTTCGTCCACTGCACGATGGCACTATTGAGATCCCGATCAAATGGCCATTGACCTTATGCACCAGTAGCTTATGGGACCCTACGTGGCCCTTAGACTAGTGATACCATGAGTTATCCTATCATTGGCTATCTGCGCATAGCACGATCTTCTTAGCAGCTAGGAACATCCTTTATATAATAATAACCATGTGATGAGTGACATTTGGATCTTATGCTTCTTATGGTTCTCTATGCTTCTTTGGTTGAGTGTAGGATAGCCTGAAAAATGTTTTAATTCATTTAAATCGTTGAAAACATCTAACTCCTACTTAAACCACTACAAGATTATTACTGCACTGAGCACGTACCTAATAGCTTCAGATGTCGATGAGACGTTCCGCGCGCCTGGAGAACCGCCAGCCCTCCCCCGCACCTGCGCCAGGACGCGGGCGTGGTCGCAACCGTGGACGCCCAGCTGGCAGGCGAGTTGGAGTTAACTTGGAAGAAGAGCTGCGCCGGGCAGAGGATGCACCGCCGGTGAACGATCCACCACCACAGGGTGAGAGTGTGCCTCCGCCACCGCCACCGCCGCCGCCACCAACGTTGGCGGAAGTGATGGCTCAGCAGACCCAGCTGTTGAATGCCATAGCTGCTGGGATGAACAGGCACCACGGGCCACCCCAGAATGACTTCCAAAGGAAACTGGAGGGTTTCCTGAAGCTGAGGCCACCTACCTTCGACGGGACCGGCAGCGATCCCCTCGCTGCCGACGATTGGCTTAAAGAGATGGAGAAGAAGCTGGACCTGACCACTTGCTCCGACGAGGAGTGTGTTGGGATTGCTAGCCACCAGCTGACCGGTGCTGCACGGGCATGGTGGGACAACTACACCAGCGCTCACGAGGATCCAGCCCGCATTGACTGGGATGAGTTCACCGAGGCTTTCCGTGACCACCACATTCCTGAGGGAGTCATGGAGGCCAAGGAGAATGAGTTTCGTAACATCTCCCAGGGAGCTGATCGGATCCACGAGTACACCACCCGCTTCAACTGCTTGCTCCGCTACGCACCTGCGTCTTGCGTGAGTTCCGAGAAGGAAAAGATGTACTACTACAGGAAGGGACTTCAGACCAAGATCAGGTTGGCTCTGTCAGGGAACAAGAGCTACACTCTGCGTGAGCTGATTGACCGCTGTATTGAGATCGAAAAGGATCGCATGGAAGCACGACTGGAATTCGAGGCCCAGAACAAGGGAAAGAAGCGCCGCTCTGAGGGACCCGCTCGCGCTGCTTCCACCCCAGAGACAGCGAACGGGTGCACCTCCGCCTTTCCGGACTCGCCAGGGACCCTCTTCGGGAACGAGCCATGGTGGTACCAACAGCAGCAACTATCACCACCCCGCTCAGACCTACCCTGCGCTGACTCGAGCTGTGCAGAACACACCCGCCCCCGCTACCAACACGCCAAGGACAAGCAATTGGAAGGCTCCTGCGACAGCTACAGCAGGCAGTGCGCCCTTCACTTGCTTCGGATGCGGAAAGCCTGGACACCGTGTGGCTGTGTGCCCCGACCTCAACCGTGCACCAGCAGCTGCACAGGGCACACCAAACCGGGGATCTGCTACCCGAGGAAGACTGAACCACATGACCGCTGAGGAAGCTGAAGCTGCACCTGATGCTGTGTACGGTACGTTCCTAGTTCAGGGTAACATGGCTACAGTTCTGTTCGATTCGGGAGCTACATGTTCATACATTTCATCTGCATATGCACGTAAGCATAACATACCTGTAACCCCGAGAGCAAACCCCATCCTAACTAGCTCGCCCTTAGGAACCTTCAGAAGCGTTCACATATGTAGAGGAGTGATAATCACTATCGAGGGACTTGACTTTCGAGCTGACCTAACCCTACTACCCTCCAATAGCTTAGATGTCATCTTAGGCATGGACTGGCTAACCAAACACCGGGGAGTGATATCTTGTTCACCTAGATATGTTCAGGTAACCCACCCTTGGGGAACAGCTGTCCGATGTGTACCCCAAACCGAGAGAGTCCAAGCCCTCCTATGTGCCCTGGAGACTAAAGCAGATAAGACAGAGCTGACATTCAGAGATGTGCCAGTAGTCTGTGAATTCAATGATGTATTTCCAGAGGAGTTGCCAGGAATGCCACCAGATAGAGATGTGGAGTTTGTTATAGAGCTGATGCCAGGGACTGCACCGATTGCCAAAAGACCCTACAGAATGTCGGCTGATGAGTTGAAGGAACTCAAGAAGCAGCTGGGAGAATTACTGGAGAAGGGTTTCATTAGGCCTAGTGCTTCGCCCTGGGGATCTCCCGTTTTGTTTGTCAAGAAGAAGGATGGCACGATGAGGATGTGCATTGACTACCGGAATCTGAATGCGGTTACAGTCAAGAATAAGTACCCATTGCCCCGCATCGATGATCTGTTAGATCAATTGAGTAAGGCCAAGTACTTCTCAAAGATCGATCTCCGATCAGGGTATCATCAGATGAAGATCAGGGAAGAAGATATCCCGAAGACTGCATTTGTCACTAGATATGGACAGTATGAGTGCACAGTAGTCTCATTTGGACTCACTAATGCTCCAGCATACTTCATGAACATGATGAACAAGATCTTCATGAATGAGCTAGACAAGTTTGTAGTGGTATTCATTGATGATATATTGGTTTATTCAGCCACAAAAGAGGAACATGAACATCATCTGAGGACCGTATTGGAGAGGTTGTCTCGCAACCAGCTATACGCCAAATTCTCGAAGTGTGAATTCTGGCTTGAGGAAGTTGCTTTCCTTGGACACGTACTGTCAGGAGAAGGAGTCGCGGTAGACCCAGCCAAGATTGAAGCTGTGCAAGAGTGGGAACAACCCTGTAATGTGTCAGAAATCAGAAGCTTTTTGGGACTTGCAGGATACTATCGCAGATTTATTGAAAATTTCTCCAAGATTGCAAGACCCATGACCAACTTGCTGAAGAAAGAGAACAAGTTTATCTGGACTCCTGAATGTCAGAAGAGTTTCCAGACCTTGAAGGAGAAGCTCACTACTACACCTGTACTAGCCCTACCCGACATCCACAAAGATTTTGTTGTATATTGTGACGCCTCTCGGCAAGGTTTGGGCTGTGTACTAATGCAAGAAGGAAGAGTGATAGCTTATGCCTCAAGACAGTTGAAGGAACATGAGCAGCGATACCCGACTCATGACCTAGAACTTGCAGCCGTGGTACACGCACTCAAGATTTGGAGACACTATCTGATGAGCAACAAGTGTGACATATACACCGACCACAAGAGCCTGAAGTACTTCTTCACACAGGAAGATCTGAATATGAGGCAGCGCAGATGGCTAGAACTCATCAAGGACTATGATCTTGAGATCCATTACCACCCAGGGAAGGCTAACGTAGTCGCTGATGCACTTAGCCGCAAAAGCTACTGCCATACCCTCATCACCAAGTCTATGCCGTCTGAGCTCAGGAGAGAGTTTGACGCGTTCCAGCTCGAGGTAATCTCCTATGGCACGCTAAATGAGCTTCGCGTCGAGTACAATCTCACCTCACGAATCCGTGAAGCGCAAAAGAACTGTCCTGAGATAGACTATATCCGTGGTTTGATGAAGCTGGGAAGAGGCCCCGAATACCGAGAAGATGAGCAGGGAACTGTATGGTACAAAGATAGAATCTGCGTACCGACGGATTCAGCGATACGAGAAGAGATTCTGTCAGAAGGGCATGACTCCAAATATTGCATTCACCCAGGGTCAGCCAAGATGTACCATGATCTAAGGAAACACTTCTGGTGGGAGAATATGAAGGCAGACATTGCAGGGCATGTAGCTCGATGTGACACTTGCAGCAGAATCAAGGCCGAACATCAACGACCAGCCGGCCTACTACAACCCCTCGCAATTCCAGAATGGAAATGGGAATGCATTTCGATGGATTTTATCGTTGGGTTACCCCGCACCGAGAAGAAACACGATTCGATTTGGGTGATAGTCGACCGTTTGACCAAAGTCGCTCACTTCATTCCCATCAGCATTGGCTACGATGCCGAACGGCTGGCGGATTTATACATAACCCACATTCTGAGACTACACGGGGCACCCACAAGCATAATATCTGATCGAGGCTCACAATTCACGTCCCGATTCTGGCAAGCCTTGCACAAATCCATCAGAACCAAGCTGGACTATAGCACGGCTTATCACCCACAAACTGACGGTCAAACAGAAAGAGTGAACCAAATTCTCGAAGATATGCTCCGAGCTTGTGTGATAAAATACAAGACCAGTTGGGAAAGCTGCTTACCCCACGCTGAATTCTCGTACAACAACAGCTATCAAACAAGCCTCAAGATGTCACCGTTTGAGGCATTGTATGGGAGACCCTGCAGGACCCCGCTAATGTGGTCAGAACCCGGAGAGAGAGCCTTCTTTGGCCCTGCTAAGATTGTAGAAGCAGAGGAAGGCGTAGCACAGGTCAGAGAAAATTTGAGAATTGCACAGAGTAGGCAAAAGAGCTATGCAGATAGAAGACGTAGAGAGCTTGAGTTCAAGGTTGGGGATTATGTCTACCTCAAGGTATCTCCACTTCGTGGCACTGTCAGATTCCACGTGAAGGGGAAATTGGCACCAAGATATGTTGGGCCATACAAGATCTGTAAAAGGGTTGGAAAGCTTGCTTACAAGCTGGAACTACCGGAGGAATTATCTGGAGTACACCCCGTGTTCCATGTCTCGCAATTAAGGAAGTGTTTGAAGCTTCCCGAGGAGCTAGTTCCTACGGATGCATTAGACCTGCAAGACACACTTGAATACAAGGAACATCCGATCAAGATCTTGGCACGGGATACCAAAGAGACGCGAAACAGAACCATTCCGATGTGCAAGGTACAGTGGAGCAATCACACTGAAAGGGAAGCTACGTGGGAGAAAGAATCGGACTTGCGGATTATGTTTCCTTACCTCTTCGATGGGTACGTTATCTCTGAATCTCGAGGTCGAGATCCTAATGAGGGGGGAGGACTGTAACAACCCTAAAAATCCACACAATCTAAAAATCCCAACCAATTAAATTTTTTCATTTATTTATTGTGAAAACCCACTTTTCATGTGCAAGCATATAGGTTTTATTATGAATTTGGTAAATAAAGGAGTGTAGTTTGCATTTTAATTCCATTCACATAGAATAATAGCCTATGCATCACATTTGGGATTTATTGCAATTTATGTTTGAATTTACTCAATATTTAAAATGGGCAATATATGTATATATACACTAAAATGAAAATAGAAAAGGAAAAAGAGAGTTAGGCCAGCCATTCGGCCAGCCGGGTCGCTAAGCCAGCCCAAGCCAGCCCGACCTTCCTCTCCTCACCTCACCGCGCGCGGCCCACGTTGCGGCTCGGCAGCGCGCGCGCGACCGGCACACACACGCTCGCGCTCGCTGCCAACCCGACCCCGCCTGTCAGCCGCTCTCGCCCCCACTGTTCTTCTTCCTCACGAAGGCGACGCGCCTGCCGGGGGTGTCACGCGAATGGCGTGACCCCGGTCCCACAGCCGACAGCATGGCAGAGCCCTGACCCCGCTGTCCCCCTCCTGTCCCCTCCTTTCTTGGCCGCCAAGCGAGCCCGCGTGCACCCTGAAGCCCTAGCGTCGAGCGGCCGAAGCCCTCTGATCTACCGAGATCAATCGCGGCCGTCCGCCATGGGAACCTGCCAAGCTCGCCTATAAATTGGAGCACCCCGAAGCCCTACCCTCATTTCCCCTCGCCGCCACCGCAGCACAGACCGGCACACCGCACCAAACCGAGAGAGAGAGCGTAGGAGAAGGGCGGAGCAGAGGAGGAGAAGCTGCCGGAGCGCCGTCGCCGCGGAGCACGCCGGAGCCGGACACGGAGGAGAAGCCCGAGCTGCGGACGAGGAGCGGCACGGCACTGCGATCGCTCTGCACGGCTCCGACTCGCCACTGCACCACCATCCTAGCTTCACCGACACCACGGCGAGCCATCGCACGCCATGTCCGAGCCTTGCCCTGCTTTTGTCATGGCGTTCCACCCTCGGGACGCGCAGGCACGAGCCCTTACCGGCTCGGGAAGATCACCTGCACCATGCACTCATTCGATCGGCCGAAACCCCCGGACTACAAGCTTGCTAGACCGAGAACGCAGCACGACGCGTTCTCGGCGGAGCGCGCTCACCACCGACGCGTTCCGACGCCGAATCACCCGTTCCGAGCAATCCGACTAGCACCCGTATAGGTTAGAGCGTCGTGGAGCACCGCCACGACCCCCTCGATCTAGCTACGCGGATCTAAGCGCTAGAGGAAGCCTGAATCGCCTTGGCCGCGTGCGCCGCGACCTTACCGGAGCGCCGCCGCGAGCCGTCGCCAAAAGAAGGTCATGCCATGGCTAAAGTTCGCCACCAGAATGTTGTATGCTTCTCTGGCCTCACCAATTTGACAAGACCGCATTCGATTGAACCAATACTTGGTCGTAGCCGCGATGCCGCTTTCCGCCATCGTCGGCGACACGCCGCCGCCACAACCGAGCACCTTGGAAAGCTCGATAGCCAAAATTGGTAGTTGGTATACCATCGCCATAGACCCTAGACGCGTATACATCCCCTAGAAGACCTCCTTAGCCCCGCCAGAACCTCACAGTCGCGACGACATCGCCGCCGAACACGTTCCGCCTCGCCTAAAATCCGTTCCGAGAACCCCCGGTCGCCTCGCGCTGCGGAGAAATGCTGCCGAGGTTCGCCAAGTCTGCCTCGGCTCCGCCGCTAGATAGCCGAGCCCTGTCTTGCCGAAATATGGTCATCGCCGCCCTGTCATCGTCCGCCGCACCGGAGAGACACCGCCGCCTTGAACAGACGCCCTGGAACCCTGCTAGCACCAAATCTCCGATTCGCCCGAGCCTCCCCAGGAGAGCTCGGGAGAGCAGCACCCTCGGCACACCAAATCTCCGATTCGCCCGAGCCTCCCCAGGAGAGCTCGGGAGAGCAGCACCCTCGGCGCACCAAATCTCCGATTCGCCCGAGCCTCCCCAGGAGAGCTCGGGAGAGCGGCACCCTCGGGCGCCCAAATTTCCGATTCGCCCGAGCCTCACCGGGAGAGCTCGGGAGAGCAGCCCCTTCGGCGCCCACATTTCCGATTCGCCCGAGCCTCCGCGGGAGACCTCGGGAGAGCGGCACCCTCGGGCGCCCAAATGTCCGATTCGCCCAAACCTCCGCGGGAGACCTCGGGAGAACGGCACCCTCGGCGCCCCGAATCTCCGATTCGCCCGAGCCCCGCCGAGCTAAACCGAACTACGCCGAGCACCGCCAAGCTACCCCCGACCACCGCCGAACTATGCCGAGCTCCGCCGAGATACCCCCAACCACAGCCGAGCTACCACCGACCACCGCCGAGCCACGCCGAGCTACGCCAACTCCGGCAACTCTCTGGGAACCAGCATCGAACACCTGGTGGGCGACCATCGGGTCTGTGTTCTGTTGAGGCACCACATGCCGCACTACTGGACCCGCGCGCCACGTGGACCAATCCCAAGCTGCCCCTGATTAACCGACCAGTTTTTCCATTTTCAGAAAATAGGATAATCTTCGGAAATTCATAACTTATTCATACGATGTCCAAAAATTGCACACCATATATCAAGATTCTCAGAAAAATGAGATCTACAATCTAAGACTGTGTTTGTGTGCATTTGGCTCTTTATTTTATTGGATTTTTCTGAAATACTCTATAGGAGTCGCTGACGCGACTATTTCGTGTTCGATTTCAGAGCCGGAGGAGGATCTGACTAAGGAAGACGACCACGAGTACTTTCAGGAGCTAGGAGACGACTACGAAGGTGCCACGTCCCACCAAATCCTTAGATCCTATTACGCATTGCAAATGACATTGTTGCTATTGCTTTATGATTATGTATGGATTGGTTGCATGGTAGTATATTTGAATTCCCTGCCTTGATAAGACTTTACCCTGCTATCCGCTGTTAGGTTAGCTGCTGCTTAATTTACTGTTACTCTTCCACTACTTTCTACTTGCTATATGCTATGTGGTGGAATTGGGACGGTGTATAACTGATTATAACCACTGGGAGAGAGTGCTGCGTGCGTCTTGGGTGCGTGGTAAGGGTTGATGTCGACCAAGTGGGATGTGAGACAAGCCCATGGGGCAAGTCGTGCCGGGGGTGCAACCTGGGCATCCCCAAAGTGAGATACCTGTGGCGGGTAAAGTTGTTGAGGAGGTTCCGGGTGGGATAGCCTTGGTGGTTTGAAGCCCGTGGACGGAGGTGCTGTGATAGCACGGGGAGAGTATCCCCTAAGTGGAGATGCCTGCTTGGTCACAACCTAGGATCTGACTAGTGACCGGAAACATCTGGATTCCCTTGCTACTCGCTCGCTTCTGATGGGCGGGAGACGGCTGGACTACTTGGTAGGGCGGTGCCACTACTGCTAGGTTGAGAGGTGATAAGGGTGGACGGTGACGGATGGCGGATTCCCGTACCGTTCTAGATGCGCAGTACCACTGATGGGGCCCGGTACTGCGTCTCCCAGTCTCAGCATGACGGTGTTGGATCCGGAATATCCCAGGGCTGAGTGGTAGGGTGGCATCGATCTAGGCAAGCAAGCACCCGGAATTCTGCCTAGATGATTGTACAGCATCGATGATGGCTAATCTTGTGAGTAGTAAAACCTCTGCAGAGTGTATGGTTGATCGATCGATACATAAGTCAACTCGTTGGCTATGGACCTTTCCTAATGTTTCTGCAACCACTATTAGATGAGAGCATATTCTTTTCTCCCCCTGGATAACATTGTTCCGGCAGTGTACCCGCTGTGGTAGTGTGCCGCTGAGATAGGCCCGAGAGGGAGTTGGGCCTGTCGAATGAGAGTGAGGAGTGGGTAAGTGAGATGTGGTGATGGGAAAAGGGATGATGATGTTAACTGGTGATAAAACTTGACTAATTAAACATTGATTACAGCTGCATAGGAAAACCTCAGCCTATAGGTCTGCTTGTATAGCCTTGCATCCACTTTCCACAAAGCATATGCTGCATAGGTAGGCTCCGTGGCCAGTACAAATCGTACTGATAAATTTGCTGTCAGGTGACGAGAATGAGTACGACTTCGAGGGAGATGATGACGAGGAATAGGGTCACGTGCTACACTCAAGTTGGCCGTGAAGGATGAATCGCTTCCGCATCTTCTAAAGCTTCTCTGATTGTTGATTCCGCCAGTGTGGCGATGTAATAAATATTTATGTAAGACTTATTTACCGTTGTATGGATCCTGGTGGCAACTGAGATATGGATAATTTCATGGATTGTCCCAAGCAATCTGTTGAATTACAATTCGAGCCTGTGGATTTCCCTTCGTGGAAATCGAGGTCGTTTCAGTGGTCACCTCGACAACGAGGAGTAGGCCTTCCTTTGTGGATTGACCGAACCTCGGGATAAATAACTTGTCCCTTACTCTCTTTGTTGTTGTGTCTACTTGTGGTGTCACGGCTTCAACCGTGCTCTTTCTCTCTCAACCTTGTTCTTAGGTTTGGAGGCCCGATCTACGATTTGGTGGTGATTCAAGTTAAAGAGAAGGTTGTAAGGGACTCTACATACACTTGGGTGGTTTGGTATAGCATAGATCTAAACTTACTGTGTAGTTAATCTTGGTTTCGTAGCTATCTGTTCTTGACCGGTAGTACCGACGGATTGCATCGGTACTACCGACAGTTATCGGTAGTCCAATCCCGGTAGTACCGGTCTCTGTTCTCACGTTTCAATTGAGTTTGAGTTTCAGGTTTTATACTACGCCTATTCACCCTCCCTCTAGGCATTGTAGATCCTTTCAATGTTGGCTTCGGAGCCTGCTCTCCCGGCGTCGATGGCACTGTCGACGGCGGGATGGGGAAGATGGCGGTAACGCAGCAAAGTGGAACGGAAAGAGATAAATTCTCTGTGTGCTGAAGACGACGTCTCGCCCTTTATTTATACACGCGCACGCGTCGCAGTTAGGGAAACCAATTAGCCGTTCAATCACAGTCATTATGATAATTAACCTGCATTTTGTGTAATTATCATAATACGAGAATAATTGCTTACCAAATAGGCCAGTGCAATTTTCTCCATGCATGCAAAAATTTCGAGTGGCAAAAGAAAGTCCTCGTACCCACAAAGGTTAGAACGGGAAATCGTCAGACCATTCACACGCATGTCGTGCGTGCGCGCCCATTAGCCCCGCCAGGCCCGGCCCGGCGAGGCGAGGCGAGGCGAGCGAGCGCGCGTACACTTTTAAGTTGGCTTCACTCCATTTAGAATAGTAAGGTGAGACTAAAGTCTCCCATCATATCACATATGCATGCATGTGTAAGTGGGCCTTTGAAATTTCTATAGACATATTTGGGACATGGGCCAAATCTTCTCGCAACAACTTCTGATGCACCATTGTCAAAGGGACGACATGGATCCCCGTGGGACGCCGCCGTTGCCGGATGGGCCCGCCACTGGCATGGCCGGTGTGGTAGCTTAGTGAAGGAAGAGTGTGGCAGACGCCGCCGTCGTCGGGGTAGAGGAACCGCCGCCGCCGCTCTGTTCCGAGGGGAGGAGAGGTGCCGCCGCTAGTGATGGTGGGGGCAGGGCCGCTGCGGCGCTCAAACCGGGGAATCGATGACAGAAAAAATCATTGGCCTGTATTATCTCTTCAGCAAACATATCTCCATCAAAAGCTCTCGTGAAAAAAGCATGTCCACCAAAGCCGGTTGCCACCAGGACGATAAAGATCAGATATTTGAGATTAAAAATCATGCAAAATAATTTAAGATTGGCATCGGGGCATTGCTCCTTGATTGACCTTGCAGAACAACAGATCTGCAAATCGGAAGAGAAGGGGGGGAGAAGGGCCACTGCAACCGCTGGGAAGTAGTGATCGGTCACCGGTCTCTGATCTGTAAAAACAAAAATGAATAAAATACTAAAACAAATCCATTCACATACTCGCTTCTTTGATCTTCAGATGGTTGCCGCCAGCATCTCGCAGGCCTTGGAAGCCACAATATTCATTCACTCCACTGGCCCGCCCACCAGCAGGCTGACTACCGTGCCTCTCCGTGAGATCCGCCATCCAGCGAGCCGGCGGCCGTGTCTGATCCGTCCACAATCGCCTACTGCAAAGATAATGAGATTGAGAAGAGAAAAGTTAATCAGGATGCGCCGCTGGCCGTCAACAGGAAGCGAGGCTCGAATATGAAATTGTGAATCACCAGCGACCTTGCCTACCTGTGCGTAGACATTGTCGCCGCGAACTGCATCCACCACCACCACCCCTAACGAAAATTGAGAGGAGGTTGCATAACTCACCCGCGGCGAGCTGGCGAGGGGGCGACGACGAACGAGCGGCTCCGCGCGGCGAGAGCGACCCGGCTTCGCTTGGACCCCCGCGGCGAGGTGACCGCGCGGCGCCCTCGACCCGGCTGCGCGCGAAAAGGCCGCTCGCGGACCCCCGGCGGCGACCCGGCCGCTCGCGAATCCGCGGCTAGGCGACCCGGGGCGAAGGCAACCAGGCGCGAGTTCGCCCTCCCAGCGAGGCGACCCGGCGGCAGGATTCGAGCGAGAAAGAACGCGAACGAGGATTGGATTGGGTATTCATTACTATTGATGAAAATCAGGACGGCGGAATCACGGGACGCCCTGAGCGGGAATTGAAGATAAATTCTGGAAAGGCGATAATTAAGGAACATGAGTTAATGTTTTTTATTACACGAGAGAAGAATGGGAATAAAAAACGGAACGACTGTTTTTATTGCCTCGGTCTGGACGGGCGGCGCTCTCTGAATAATAATACCCAGGACACTATATATATATATATATATATAAAATTAGTATCTTAGATAGATCGTCGAATATATATGTTTCATAATAAATTTATTTGAAGGTATAAATATTGCACGTATTTTCTATAAATTCAGTCAAAGTTGAGAAAATATGATCCGCACGCATCCCATATCGATATCTATTTTGGGACGAAGCGAGTATGTGCCTAGGTTAACCAATTACTCCACCAGCAGAACAGTCGACTTCTCTGATTCTCCTCACGTAACATCACGCCCCGTCGCCGCCTCGCGCAGCATCGCGCGGTCACCTCGCGACTCGCCTGGTCACGCTGCCCCTCCCGCCCTCTGCTCCTTTATCCGGCAGTCCGGCCCTTTGGCCCTCCGCACATCGGCTGGAACCAGCCAGGACGGGTGGCCCGCGGCTGCAACCAGCAGCCTGCCGCCGGCGCACGGTGGCTTGCAGCGAGGGAGGACAAGCGGCCCGTGTCCGGCCAGCCACCGACCAACGCCGCTAGCCCCAGCCGGCTTATGTTATTTAGCCCTCTTTGGTCCGTTTCTGGATCCGTAACTGGATGCCATGGCCCTATTGCTCGCTGCGGCCGCCCTCATAGTTCTGGAGGCAGAGATAGTTGGTGAAGTGGGTTAGCGCCGTTTGTGTAACGCTTCAGCTCATTAGTAGTTGTGATGTTGGTCAATATGACTTAAGTGACACATGTGAAATTGTTGTTGGTGAGTTTAGTATCATCTTGAAAATTTAGTAGGGTGAGAACAACTTATAAACTTTGTCGTTCTAAACATAACATCTTCGGATTAACTCTTTTATACGAAAACATGAATGACAGCGTAAATGCGATCTATTTGTCCCAGAGAGTTGCCGATTACGGTGAATTGGAGTGGCCTTAGATGAAAATAAATGTTAATTTTAATTAGTGCTAATTTGTTATGAGAGAAAAAATATTGTAAGTGAAAAAAAGGCTTAGGGGCTGTTTAGATTGGAAAGTTTGAGAAATTTTTGGTACTGTAGTATTTTTATTTGTATTTGACAACTTTTGTCTAATCATTGATCTAAGTATACTCAAGAGATTCGTCTCGAGAAAGTCAGGTAAAATACAAACATAAAAGAGTTACTACTTCATTTAATGTTTTATACATGTGTAAAGGACAATTGATGTGACAGGGGAATCTTAAAATTTTTTGCAAACAGGGCCTTAGCCACTGAGGAACAGAACAATGCAAAAACTGTCCCCCCCACCTGCCAGTTCCAGCAGCCTCAGAGAGTGTGCGAAAGGCCCGAACCTTCCCACCTACCAGTTCCAGGCACAAACTTTCCCCAGCTGCGCGCGCCCAACTACCAAGTGCCGTGCGCCGCAGGTCGTCGTGCCATGGGCGACGCCACGCGCCAGCAGCAGCCGGCCTCGCCGCCGGCGAGGGAGGATTCCAGGGCCATGGCGCGGGAGCTGGACGCGCCGCTGCACGCCGTCGGGTTCGAGATGGAGGAGCTCTCCCCGTCGCGGCTCGCCGGCCGCCTCCTCGTCACTCCCGTCTGCTGCCAGGTTAGCTAATACTCACTGCAGTCCCCTGCTAGCCCTCCCTTCCTCGCTGACATAGGTGGATTATATAAAAATAAATAATACAGCCGTTCAAGGTGCTGCACGGCGGCGTGTCGGCGCTGGTGGCGGAGTCGCTGGCGAGCATGGGCGCGCACATGGCGTCCGGGTACAGCCGCATCGCCGGCGTGCAGCTCAGCATGAACCACTTCCGCAGCGCCGCCCTCGGCGACACCGTCCTCGCGCAGGCCGTCCCCGTCCACGTCGGACGCTCCACCCAGGTCCGCCCCGCCGCCCTTGATTTTCCTTTCCACCCTCCATGACTGCATCATTCTTCCTTCCCCTTTACGACCATCGCCAGCCATCTGGATCACGCTCACGCTCACGCCTCACATCGCCCCTCCCGCACAATCGGTGAACTAGCTGGTCAACGTCTCAACGACCCCCATCAGTTATCAACGGCCCTTTGGTGTTTGGTTACCTGGCCAGGCACGGCGCTTCAACTAATATAAGCATTTGTTTTAGCTTCTTTTTTATTATAATATTTGCCTTTAACAAGAAATCAGAATAAATCAGTATAAGCTATTATTAGATTTTAGCTTTAGCTTTAACGAATAGAGCCAATATAGGCCATTGATTTTGAGTGTCTTGTAGCTAGAATTTGCTACGTACCCGACAACCAAAACAGAGCATCATGTGTCTTTTTGGATCAGTGCAGTGGAAAATGGAGACTGGCAAATCCATTAAGGGCTTATTTGGCTATCAAGGGGCTGATATCACGTGACGTGAGAACTGAACCATGAGTGTGATGGTGGTGCTCACAATTCTCCTCCATTCCTTCCTTTGCCGAGTCTGCAATAATGTGCAAAGATCAACTTAAACAGAAAATAAGAAAAAGGAACTCAACCAATCCTTCCTGACTTCAGATTGAACACGAAAAGGCATGATGAATATTGGTCCCATGCTGATGTCAAGCATCAGAATCTGTTAATTGAAACACGGACACACAACAAATTCTCAAACTGGACTAGCCAAATCCGATCAAATTAAAGAGGGAGAAAGACAATGAAGCAACTTTAGCGTGAGATGAAGAGCATGGAAGAGCCAACAGCAGCGAGTCGTTGGACCAGTCATTCCCTCCTTCGAGTAACGGTGCTATTTCCTCACTTGGATCTGATATGTTTTATGCATAATTTTGGTCTTAGCTAAATAGTCCATTATTATGCTTATTCTCGCGCCCATCTCAACCAACCATTGAGTAAAGATGGCAGAGGATTAGGTTCGGGGCGGATATTCGCGAGTTTCGGGTCCAATAGGTTCAGGTTCGGGTGTAACTTTTCGTTCACGGTTTTCGGATTCGGGTATCCAAAACTTATCGAGTTTCTGTTTTTTGTTTCGGTTTTCACCCAGTGGATACCCAATAAATGTCCAAAATACGACATTTTGAATAGAAACTCATGTATTTTTATTTTTAAATTGTTTATGCAAGCTATTAAATTTGGTCTAAGTTGAAGTAATGAAATTGTGTGTAGTTTATTGCCTCTTATTTATACATTTGATATGTAATATATTGTCATACATATGTTGCTAAATTTTTTTTATTAATTTTCTTATTGCTATATAGTGGTGGGTTTTGGGTTTCGGTTAACCATTCGAGTTTCGGGGATCACCGGATTTAATTTTTGGGTTTGGATTATCACCCTGAACTGGTGTTTCGAGGGATGGTTTCGGGTTTTGGATTTGGGTCCGTGAAGGCTGCACCCGACCAGAATGTGCCCCGTTGCCATCCTTACCATTGAGGGGAACAGAAAGGATTTGAAATTTGGAGGGATTTGCTTTTCTTAGGGAAGGATGTGTACGACTGAAACCGGGAGGTGGCGCGGGCCGTGGGAAAGTTTCCAGTGCCATGCAACCGGATGTTTTTTTAACACTTTACAAAGCGTTGACCATAGAGGAAAGGTAGTAGTAGAGTTACATTGCTGGAACATTTGGCACCGAGGCGTTCTACTGTCGTGCTTCTGTTCTGCAGGATTCAATTAGATTTGTGAGGGTGAGGTTTTCATTCCTGGGTACCCAGGCATTTCTTCTCTTCCAGAACTGCCAACAGCAGAGGGCGATGAAGGTGCTGTATTGATCTTCGGGGATGCCTGAGATTCTCTCAATGCATTGAAGATTTCTTATTTGAGGCCCTGTTTAGTTCAAAAAAGTTTATAGATTTCCTGTTACATTGATTGTCCTTTACGTATGCATGAAGCATTAAATGAAGTAGCAGCTCTTGCATGTTTGCACAGTTTACCTAACTTTCTCGATACGATTCTTTTAAGTCTACTCGGACCACTTACTGGAAAAGATTTTCCGGATGTATTTTTCAAGACGGGCCCTGAGTACTTTGATCAAGACGCAGTCCAACCGCAGACCTGAACTGAGCGGCAATAGTTTACAAAATTTTCTTCTCTCTCCTTATCATATCGATTATACTTTCTGTCTACATAGACCACTAAATGAAGTAGCACCTGTTGCATGTTTGTACTTTTTGCCTGGCTATTTTGAGATGAATCGTTTAAGTCTACTTGCGCCATAATTAGATAAAAGTAGTCAAATACAAACAAAAGTGCTACAGTTGCAAAACTTCCTAAAATTTCCAAACTAAACGCAGGAAAAATCATGTGCTCTGATGTCTCTTCCGCCGCCCCACAGACTGTACAGGCTTGAGAATCAACAACCTCCTTTTGGTGAAGATTGCTACGCCTACGGCACTGTATTCTCCCGTGTTAGCAGCCAAACGAATAGTTGGACTCTTGGTGGTGTAGAATTTCTAAAAAATAACAGCGTTGGCATACGACCCCCCGGACGTGCACATGCCACACGGCGAGCCCACCCACTGGTTGTGCTGTAGTAGTTACATGGCAGTAGCGGCTAGTTTATCTGTCGGTGCGTCACGGGACGCAACACCAACCAACCAGCCACAGCACGCACTGGTCCACGTGGCAAGGTCGTCGTCCTAGCAAAGCTGCTGCTTTGCTCCCCTTGTGCCAGGACATGGCCACCAGTAGTACCTGCTGCGAGATGGCAATGGCAGCCGCGGCCCCAGCCTCAATTCAGATAGGGAGTGCTTCACTCTTTAAAGGAGTTTAGCGTGGCAATGAAACATGAGTAATAGCAATGTGCCAGAGCATCGGTGTCCTGGACCATCCCCCGCTGCCTAACAAGCACTTGAGTACGTACTACGTGACCACAGCCACACTATTGCAGTGCTGCTACAAAACACTGCTACTGTGTTTCGGATCATCTAATAAATGGGTTACAGTAACTTTGTGCCTTTTTTAATGGAACTGGAGGGGCCTTGGATTTATTAAACAAATAAAAATACAAGGTCCTAAAAAAGAATACAGTTAAGAGAAAGGAGACAAACACTCTGTTCGGCTGGTACGGTACGGCTGGCTGGCTGATTGTTCTAAGAGAAAACACTACTGAATGGCTGGCTGGTGCTGGCTGGACCAGCCAGCCGAACCGAGCGAAAGAGACAAAAGAAAAAAGAGAGAGAAGAGAGATTACAAAAGACTTTGCGTCCATCGCTCTGTTTGGCTGTCTGGATTGTACGGCTGGCTGGCTGGCTGATTGTTGTGAGAGAAAAACGGCTGGCTGATGTTGGCTGGTAAGTTTAAGCGAATAGAGCCCATAAATCAAAGGTAAGAGAAAAGCGCGAGCTGGCCATAAGCGAGAGCAACTTTAGTTCCTTCAGGAAGATTTCTTTTACTGAAGCTCTCCTGGGCTGAATCCCTTTGAAGATTAGTTCATTCCGCACTGACCAAATTGCCCAACTCATTAAGACCGAAACTTGCATGAAGAAACTAGGCTGATACTGAGCTTTGATCTTGTTTACTAACTCATTGGACTGAACCGACAGTGTAAAAAAAGATGTTCACTTGATTCCTCTGGATTCCTGGCATATCCGTGCTTGTTTTCCGCGCATGATAAATCAGCGTTTAACTAAAATCAGCAGCTTCTCTGCCAGCTGGAAAGTCGATGACAGGGACCGCTGACCCGAAAACGAGAGAGGGCAGAACCCACACGGCTGGCTGTGCCTGGGCTGGGCCGGCTGCGGCTGGGGTTGGTGCGGCAAGCGCGGTATGGGGAGCGGAGCCAGCCAAGCCATCAATCCCGATCTGATCGGTCGGTCCTTCCTGCCTTCCACACCAGTGACCAGTTGAGCAGGAGGCTCCCAGCCACCCAATCCGACTACCCCGCGGCAGGTGACGCCACGGCCACGTCGCCGCGGCAGCCGGCTGGTTCCGGCGACCGGCGCTAACAAGGCGGTGGTTGCTAGTTATCGATCTTTGCCACAAACCCACTTCGGCTCTGGTTAGATCCCTTCTAATAAATTCCAAAAAAAAAAAAATGACACTACACGGCGCATTCGTGCAGCTGCGAGCACGGATCGCGTGGTCCGTTGAAGCCGCTCCATTTTACTACTTTCAAGTACTCGTAGTGCTGTTATTTGACACGAGATCTGGGGTCTTCCATGCGCTTGTTTATTCCGTTCCTGGGCTTCCTTGTCCTGGCTTGGATGGATGTGTTTGGTTTATGGGTATGGGTAGGTACAAGGACAAGATGAGACATGACCATCCCATTATTATTTTTTATGTTATTTCTATATACTCATATCGTAGTTTGAAAGAATTATTTGGATTTATACCATTGTAATTTTCGAATGTTGGAGAAATACCATTACTATTCATCTATTTTGAAGCATACCATTATAATTTTTCGTTTGACACAAGAATGTCATTGAATACGTATGAGAACCAGTTGGCTCAGCTGCAGGTGTATACGAATACACATAGCCCCTCTCCTCTATCCCTGACACACGAGTCTCACTTGTCATCTTCGTCGTCCTCCTCTTGCCATCTTCCATCGTGGGCGCGCAACAGCAGCACTTGGTCGGGGAGCTCATGGTGGCGAGCAGCAGCAGCACGCGGCCTGCGTGGTGGTGAGCAGCAGCACACGGCGTCGTTAATGGTGGCGAGCAGCAGCAGCACGCGGCGTCGTTAATGGTGGCGAGCAGCAAGCAACATCTTGTGGCCTGGGCGGTGGGGTAGCAGCAGCAGCACACGGCCGGGGAGCTCGCCCGCCGAGCAGCAGCAAGACGTAGGGGAGCTCGCCTGCCGAGCAGCAGCACGCGTCATGCTACTGTTGCGCGCGGTGGGAGCACACGGCCAGGGCGCGGAGCTCGCGATCTACGTGCGCGCGGAGCTCGTCGTCGGCGTGGACTTTGCGGCCCGGGTGACGAGCGGAGCTCGCAGACCGCGTGGAGCTTGTGACCCCATTAATGGCGAGTTGGTGCTACTCCAGTGTGTTGTTGTTGCTTGCTTCCCTTGGCCCTGTCGATGATGAGCTCGTGATTCCCAGGCGGCACGAAGCTTCCCAGGCTCCCAGCCGGCGTCCTGCTTCTCCGGCTGCCCTCCGAGCCTGTGCTGCTGCGCGTCCCCAATGGAAGATGGCGAGACGAGGAAGAAGAATATGACAAGTGGGACCCGTGCGTCAGTGACAAAGAAGAGGGGCAGTACGTATTCGTATACACCTACAGCTGGGCCCAACTGGTTCTCATACGTATTTAGTGGCATTCTTGTGTCAAACGAAGAATTGTAATGGTATACTTTAAAATAGACGAATACTAATGGTATTTTCTCCAACGTCCGAAAATTGTAATGATATGAATAAAAAAAAAACCCTGTAACATCTGAGACATGGGAGAGGGTTGAGAGTAGGATGGGGCCATCCTATTTTCGAAAACAGTGATGACACCATCGCGTCTTTAACAAATACACTAAAAACAAGGCTGGGCTTTTAGTTATTTAGGAAAAAGTAGTACTAGAATGGAATGAATCTAACCAAACCATAAGAACCGTATGCTTACAACGTTTATTTTCTGGGAGGGGTAGAATAGAACGTTGTATCTTATGACCATGGCCCACCATCAGTCTTACGTCCCTAGTGAAATGGCTGTATCGTCAAACTTTCTAGGCATTGTTTGAAAAAAACAAAACTTTCTAGGCTCGACTAGTTAGTGAGCAGGGGAATTTCTTTCAAGAGAGCCATCCTACTCACTCCATCCTCGAAAAGATTTTGAATGCAATTCTAAAACAGTATTATGGTTTAGTATATCAAGTTTGACCAAATAAAAAAATATAAATATTTATAATATAATAAATATTATTAGATTAATGACGAAATATATTTTTATAATAAATTAGTAGGAGTGTTCAATATGAATACTATTCATTAAAAATCTGATCCAATATGAAGCACTTTAATTGGCACACATACAAAAGTTCCATCCTTTTCAAAATAATATCTACCAACCAACCCAAATAGAATATGTGAAAAATAAGGTAAGGATCATCACGTCCCTCTCATCCCAATCCCATCAACTAATCATTGCGTTAGGCGATGTTTGTCTCTTAGCTCTATCTTGTTATTACCATTAAATTTGAGTATTGTACCCTAACACATATGCCATGCTCGCAAAAAAAAAAAATCTTTATTAGGGTAATTCTAATGGGATGACTTGGGAATTCTTCTAGAGTTGTCAAAAGCCATAAATTTAGTTGACTCTAAGTGTCATTTACAATAATATCCAATGTCTTAATATTACTCGTTAGAAACTATTTCGAACCATCCACAACAATCCAAATGAGATGCCGTAAAAAAAAGGGAAATTATATAAAACCTAAGAAAAGACATAAATATCCCAGATCCTACCATCAATTCAAGAGACTATAATCATTAGTAAAAACACTATATACTAAACCACAATTTTATATCTAAATTAACTTCATCTGTTCATAAAAACAATGTACATATTTCGATAAAAATAATTAAAATAGCACTCGAATCTTTATCTAAATTTACTAGTAAAGTGATTCACTAAATTAATGAAATATTAAAAAATCTGACATCTAAATTGTCTTCCATGGTATTATTAAAAAAATAGTAAATTTCACTGACGGTCCTCGAACTTGTTCTGAGTTCTCATTTAAGGTTCCGGTACTTTCAAAATGCATATTCAAATCCCTGAACTCGTCTCAAGTTCTCATATAGGTCCTGGTATTTTCAAGATGCACACGTTCAACTCAAAAAACTTGTTCCAAGCTCTCATCTAGGTCCCGATACTTTTTTATTACACATTAAACTCCCTAAATTTGTTTGAAATTTTCACCATGTTCCTAAGTTTCAAAATACACTCTCGACTTCATTGCATGTGCCTACCACTTGTGTGACCGCATCGCTCTGCACCGTGTTCCGCCAACCATAATAGTGTACCACACTGCACTAGTATATAGTAGGGATTTTGTCCGGTTGGGAAACCCCTTTACTTCCGGTTTTCCAACCGGGACGACGGAGTCTTTACTCCCGGTTGATCGACCGGGATTAAAGAGGGATCCTTTAATCCTGGTCCGTAAAACCAATCGGGACTAAAAGGCTAGCTAGCCGAGCCATGCGCCTGCAGTCTTTAGTCCCGGTTTGTATTTCAGACCTGGGGCTAAAGTTTTTCTTTTTTTTTTCTTTTTTTGGTTCTTTCCTGTTATTTTTGTTTTCGGTGTTCTACGCTGCTAATATATGAATTAGGATTTTGAATATGTTATACGCTGCTAATATATGAATAATATGTACGCGTGTCAAAAGTACAGTTTCAAAGCACAAATAACAAAATCAAAGTATGAAACTTAGACATACAATTTAAACCACACATGTTCGAGTTATTACACTTGGGATCATATAATGATTTAGAAGTTATTACACACATAACATGTTCAAGTGCTCCAAATAAACGATATAAGACACAACTACTACCTACACATTTCTGAAATGTTCATTATGTGCCACAAGCAACTGAGTGAAGTATAGGTCGCCGATGTGGTATATGCATATTTCATCGATGTAGAGTAAAGCATTGAGCAGTGCACTCTCTCTTGCTTCATAACTACGAGCATAAGGTCTACTGAACACAGTAAACGGTGCTCGAGCAGGATGGCAACCTCGTCTCTTATTCGCAACCAGCTTGTCCTAAAACCCCTCGCTTGTACATGTTGGCCTTAAATAAGCGTAGCTCCATTCATACCCCAATTGATACATTATTTGGTTTAGGATGGCTTCAAAACTACACCCTACGTATGTTAAGTCATACTCCCGAGCCTGTAATTGTTCACAAATTAATGTACGTTATATAATATATATGAGCTAGGTATAAAGAATTTAAATTTGACTTACCACATCATTTCGATTGACTGCGGCCACAAAATCCCTACGGGTCATGACTCATGTTTGCATTCATACATTGTACGAGCAACAAGCATAGTGTAGGTAGGGTGTACCCAACGTTCGCAAGTTTAGTCACACATGCCATGGTAGCATATTTTTTTGTGCAATGTTCGGCTGAGGTGCCGTTCGACCAACCTCTGAGATTTGTACAACTCTTCTACCATGCCTGGCGGCGATGGAAAAGCCAATACGACATTGTGTTAATTGGTTATTATCTACTTGAAAGGTTTCAACATTAATTGTCCGAACACTAAATTTGGACAGTGTTTCTTTCAGCCAAATAATTGGGTCAATTACCTACAATTAATAGGTGTTAATCATTACATTATAAACATATACACATATTGGACAATATAATTACACAAACTTATTCAATTGCTTACAATGGTTGGATAGGGCCAATTTGCTTCAACAACCCCTAGATCGAATACAAAATCATTTACATAGCCGCTATGTCCAATCATTTCTGGTTCAGGGAAACGTCGAGCCATCTCTAATTCATACATATATATGATATATCAAAATCCATATAAGTTGGCCGTTGGCCAACAATATATCTGGAACCCAAAAAAAACATATCTAGAACCCTAAACAAATTATTCAAAAACTTCATGTCAAAATATACAATTTCTTACCCTATTCATCCGAATCCACTAAGATATGTCTAAAGATCTCCCAGACATGATCAGTTAAGCCGTAGGTTGTTGACATCTACTAACGTCGTCAAATATAACTATATAACTTTTAAGACTAGAGACGAGATTAGAGATGTATAGTAATTAATTAACTAGTCATTAGCAACTAGCCACTTATCTATTACCAACATTCTTAGGCATGAACTAAGTTGTCATCCCTAATTATATATGCTAAGAATAAATAAACGTTCTATATATTATTCAATGTGACTAGGCAGAAATATATAAATATAAACTAAAAACAATTCTGCAAGCAGACAGATAATTATACCATTGTAGCATTTTACATAGAGTCTACCAGGTTGTCGATTTATATTTGTACCACTGAGAAGGACTGGATAAACTTTAATCTATTATGTTGATGGTGATTATATACAATGGATAAGTGATATTACCGATGTTATTTACTCTACTCATAACAGGTAGAGGTCACAAGATAATAAAGATAAATAAAGTGATAAGTATGATCAAGCATCATAAATAAAAGATAAACATCAGAGCACTTTCTAGTCATAGTAATAGCTAGCCAATGGATAAACTAAGGAATTAATATCTAAGGTAATTCTATAACTACATCAATGAATAACTCTAATTAGTGCAATTACATCTAGTAATCATTGTTAGATTAGTCCTATATCATGATCACATGTAAAGGGCATCATCTAGGAAAGATGTGAAACAGAGTCGTCACCCAACTTCGCGACCGTGCCTGCTTGCCTACATACGGGGGGTGGACTACAGAGGACTCAACGCAGCTGTCACCTACACGATCTATCACACGACCCGCAACATCAGGGTGCACTCGCTAGATAAACAGAATACCTAGACACCACGTCTACATATCGTTCATCATCTACCCATCGATCGTATGGATAAACGCTATACGAGCAATTACATGAATTCAATAAAATCAAACCAACTATCCTAGACATATAATCAAAGTAGACAATGATTATTGTAATCAAGAACATATGAACTATTAAGAACAATGTTTCCCTAATCATAATAAAGAATACAATAATCGAGAAAGAACTAGAACTATACCGAACTCCGCGCACCAGATAGACGCTGGGGCTCTAGATCCCGCTGAAGAACTAGAACTCCTCTACTTCTAATCTAACTAGGCTAGAACTATGAACTAGATGGCTCTTGATGAACTAGGAGGCTCTTGATGGCTTGACCGAAGACTTGATGCCTTAGGATGAATGATGGGATTGCCTCCAGGGGGGTCTGTCCCTTTATTTATAGCCTGGTGGGTTGCACGTGCGCCGTAGGATCAAACCGACTTAACCAAGGGCCGAGATGACTCCTCAAAGACGGTGAAAGGAGACTCCATAAGGAGGCGGCGAAACCCTAGGAGGGGCGCCGCCCGGCCCCACCACCTGCCAGGTGGGGCCCAGGTTGATTCGGGTGTTCTCTTAGATCCTTCCCACGTCCTGATGACGATGTTGCCTTTGGCGTTCAAGTTTCATGATAATTAAGCACTTTAATCCATCTCTTAAGCTTTTCTGGATAATCCCCTGGGAAATACAGAATATGCAAAACTCGTGAAAATTGTCAGTTAAAACCTTAGACTAGTGTGT
Source organism: Eremochloa ophiuroides (assembly GCA_038502445.1). Taxonomy (NCBI): domain Eukaryota; kingdom Viridiplantae; phylum Streptophyta; class Magnoliopsida; order Poales; family Poaceae; genus Eremochloa; species Eremochloa ophiuroides. The sequence goes on from JAHLJS010000002.1 coordinate 16,585,576, forward strand.
ATTCATATATCCTTTGGTGTCTAAAGTTCTAATAAAAGTAGACTAGTGTGTATTCATATGTCCTTTGGTGTGGAAATTGTCAGTTAAAACCCTAGACAATGCAATGACATATAGTAGTGAGGTGTGAAAATGAGGTTAGTTACCTTCAAAAATCGATGTAGACCGCAAGAAATCGTGTGACGGCCGAAGAACGAAGCAATAACACACAAGCGAGTGGAAGACCAGAGCTATGCCGGGGCAGAGGTGGAAGAAAGGACGCTTGAAGATTATACACGAGGGGTTGTAGTCCCGGTTGAAATTACTAACCGATGATACATGATCGTTGTTTGTTGAGATTACAACCGCTCGGGACTAAAGAGTAACCTTTAGTCCCGGTTACATCCACAGACGGGACTAAAAGTCCTCTGAACACAGCAGAGCATGCTAGTATCTGTTGGCCAGGGACCTTTAGTCCTCGGTTGGTGGACGGAACCAGGACTAAAGGTCTCTTTAGTCCCTGAACACACAAAAAGGCGGGACTAAAGCCCAATTCGAATGTTGCACGAAAGGTCTGTTCTCTACTAGTGCTGGGTCTGGACGTGTGACAAGAGTGTATGAGGAATTTGCACACCAAGCTTTATAGGACCCGCTAATACAGTTGGCCGCCCTTATCGTGCTTGCCCTTTTGCATATTCTAGCCTCTCCTTTTTCTCTCCCATCTCATAGAAGCGCATGCCTATTTTCTTCATCTCTTCGCACTCAGTTCTCCACTCTCCTAGCCTCCTCACCTCCCTCAAGAACGATAGAGTAGGGAGAGTATAGCGTGCGACATGGTGGCATGGGTGGACATGGCATGGTCTAGAATGGCAACATTGGTGTCTCACCGCATTGACGATGCAGCATAGGCAAGCATGTGATAGTAGGGCAAGCATAGTGCAATGCTACGTGGCTATGAGGGTAAGTCTGGCATGTGTGGTGTGGCAGAGGTGAGGATAGTGTTTTGACGCTAGATGGATCATAATGGTATAATAATATGAGAACTCGGGACAACTTTGTGGAGTTGATTGTGTAATTTAAAAGTATGAGGACTTAAATGAGAATTCGGGACAAGTTTAGGGAGTTGAATGTATATTTTAAAGTATTGAGACCTAAATGAGGACTCGGGAGAAGTTTGAGGACCGCCGATGAAATTTACCTTTAAAATATCCATAATATAATGCATGTGTTGATTGTATTCTATTCAATTTTTTGTGAGAGTTCTGCTGTTCAATATGTTGATACTATGATCTGTTGCCGCAACTCGTTTCATTTTGAGGAATCCTTTCTGAAAAAAAAAAAAATCGTTTGGAAGGTTTGGGAGGTAAAGCTATGGAAGATGGATCCATCCACGGGAAAGAAGGGTCCTCAAATCGCCGAAGCCAGAGTCACGCTGCTGTCTAACCTGCCAGTATCGAAGGAGCACAATAGGGCAGGTGACGCTCTAAAGAAATACGCATCAAAACTGTAGAAAAAAAAAACTTCGAGCTGATGAAAGCCTTGCATGCATCTGCAGGTTTCACAGAACTGATTGATGTTGTAAAAGCATTGCCCATAATAATATTTCTTTTTGCCACGAATTTCTTGTTCTGTAAGCCTGTACCATGTGTCCCGTTGAACCTTCATCACACCAAACAACATAAAGATAAACTTTCCTGTTGAATAGCACACGTAATGTCATCGGTTGCAATAACAGGCGGTGAACTTCGTTGTAAAGCTGAAAAAATAGTTGTAAAGGAGGACAATGCAAAGTTACTTGGGGAGATGCTCATCTCCCCGAAAGTAAAGGTGGTCTCGGCGTTCCGGATCGTTTTAGCAAAACTCAAAAGAGAAGTCCCATAAAAAAAAATTTCCTCTACAAATTTTAGTGTACTTCTACCTATTGGATCAGTTGGCTTTGGCAACACTACGGTCGGAATGCAACACATAACCTCGGTGATCCTATCTATGATGAACTCTCCTCTTTCAGACCCAGTTGTCAGAATCTGCTTGCAAGTCTGTCCGTCTGTGCAGCGCCGTGGCTGTGGAGCCGAGGAAAGCAGTCTCACTCTGACATATGTCGTCACCCGGCACATCCTTCATCGCCAAGCACCGAGTGAAGACACAGTTTGGCTTCTTGATCGTATGCCTGGAGTGGTGCTTCAGAAGATACGTTTATGGCAATACCCGTCTCACATGGCTGCGTAGTAAAAAAGAAGAATGTTTAAGCAACTAAGTAGATTATAAAGATATTTTCAGACCTGATTGTGCCTTATGTCACCTCACCGTGGATGTTTTTTCTAGGTAATGAAAACAGTTCCGGTCTGTTTTCTCTAAGAAAATTAGAGGTAGCAGAATCAAAATGTTTTGTGCTTACCTAGCGAGTCTGCATCGGTGCATGTCTTTTCCCCGGTGCCTCGCATTCTCACGATGCATCAAGAAACAGAGAAGATGAAAATGGCTTAGTGGCACATGGAGGCCTTGTAGTAGTGTGGCTGACTGCTGCCTCGAAAATACAGCTAAACTCTTGTTGCTTGCGTTTCGTCCTCTATTCTCTCTTTCCTGTTTCACAGTTTGGTTGACGTTTAAATAATGAAGATGGCATGGCACCATGTGCAATGTATGGAATTGATGGTACTACGTACTAGCAAGAGTGGTGTAATAAAATTGCTTAAATAAGAAGAGTTGTTGAACTTGTCAGTAATAAAGTATGAAAACTTACTCCAGTACTATTTTTACCTGGATGGCCATGCCTAGTAGGCGGTAGGCTTGTTTCCTTCTAGAAGCAAGGTGTTTGTTTTCTTTTAAGTCAAAGCTTAGTCTGTTGGTTGATTCGTTAACTGTACCATTTAGACTCCTTCTTGTTGATTTGTTAGCATTACTCGTCCCATTGAATTATAATTTGTTTTGATTTTTCCCTAAGTACATTTCTCTAACTTTCCATCAAGATTGGAAACAAATTTAATATGTACAAATTAGAAGTAGTTTGTGAGAGAGACAGAGAGACGGACAGAGCGAGAGAGCGAGTGATACATGAAATCACCCTTTTTTTTTTAAAAAAAAAGATAATGTTGAAAGCGGACTATATGAAACAAAACCTACTATATAATTATAAGAGAGATCCGCCAGAACAATACATGCCCGTATGTATCAACAAGGACCACAGATAATTCAGGCTAAATTAAAAAGCTCTGGCCCGAAGTACACAATAATTGCTTCAAGACAGTTCAGTGGGGGATTTCATGTCCTAGTTTTGAAGATTCCATGTGTTGAAAAAAATAAAGATAAGTTTCATTCCCATAAAACTCATTTTATTCTATGAAAGTATGAAACTTTTGTCATTTCTCTTTTCATCTCTATGCCATATCATCATATTTAATGCTATGAAACTCTTGTTGAGACTGGACTTAGTATGACAACAGAACACAATACAATAGATTGATCACCTGTCATTTATCTTTCATTAATTATATAGATTGTTCATGAAATTAGTGTCTTAAAAATAAAAAGCACATTGTGCAAGCCAAATAGAACAAGCTAAAAAGTTTTGAAAAATTAATACTTCGTATTATATTAAGTCCACCGTCCTTCCGTGTCATATAGGAGTACTTTATCCGGAGCATTTTTGCAAGCGACTGGCAGCAGGGGGCGGAGCTTCATTGAGGCCAAAGTGGGCCACGAACCCCCTTAATTTATGTAATCTCCATTAGTGCTACAGTAATTCGGTAGTGATTAGGTGTTTTTGCTTTAGATTAGCGGCTCCTAAAACTCACCTGGCCCCCTCTAAATCTTGGTCCAAGCTCCGCCACTGACTGGCAGCCTGAGAAAGGGAACATGCCCCCACGTTCCCATTCCGGAAATATCGTTTCGATTCGTGGAACGGGAACATGAAGGAACATCATTCCGAACACCGATGGAACATGTTTCACACCACGGAAACCATGTCTGACCATTTGGGACACATGCTACGGATGGCCACTGCCGCTTCATAGTTATCTGTTTTATCTTTATTATTTTAGAACTTTCTAATTTTTACATGCATCTAATGCAAACTTTATGCTATTTACTTTGTTTATACTATTAATAAGATCATATTCATCGTTCTAGGAGCGTGTACCATTCACATTTGGTACGCGCGTTCCATTAATCGAAAGAACGAGATCAAGCTATATACCCCTTCGTTCCATGAACTTAAAACAATGTACCACTTACCGTGTTCCCGTAATGCGACCCCAATGTTCCAGGAAATATGGCTGCTATGAGTCGGCCTCCTGTCAAATTTTTCTGACGACCGAGCACAACACCAATGTCCACTCTCCTTGCATGGCATTTCGTCCGTCAGGTCATCACATGCTTGGGCGCAAAGCACTTGCAACGAGCATAACCGCCCATTGCGCAAAAGTAGTGGATCTAACGTCACCAGCAGTCCCCGGAAAGAAGAATGTGTAAGTGGGGAAAACAATTCCTGCATTGCGTATAAGTATCATGCGTCATTTACATACACAACATCTGTGTGGTAACTGCCGCATCCTTAACCGCACATGGCTTTACTAGTGGTACAAGCCTTGCCCAGCAGCATGGAGCGTCTGATTTCTTTTGGAGTCGCGTATGCAGTGGATGCATACTACACACGCGATGCAGCTATTTTTTTCCCGTGTAACTAACTATAAACAAAGCAGGGTGTTTGGAACACTTGGCTGCCGTTTGTTACTTCGTCAGTCATGCACGTGTGAAGCTAACGTAGTACTAATTTTCCACAAGGAAGACAGTGATTCAGGCAATTGTAGCTTACCCACTCAGTGAGGCCCTTGGCATACCCTTTTCCTGTTACATTTTCCCCATGCTTCCCATTCTCAAAATGTATGCAGCATATATATGGTGGGGATCAAAATGGGACGAAGTTCTCTCTCTCAAACACAAAACTTAACTCTTGTGGCTTGACATTTGTTCCCTCTTGTCCCTTTATTTTCACCATTTTGGTTGAATATATAAGGAAGGCCGTGTCAACCTATGAAAACGTTGGAGGGAGAAGAGACGAGTACACATGCATTCAACGGCAGAAGGGCGAGCGCATGTTGCCATATTTACTCATCGCTATTAACCATATCTATTTCCATCGTGTCCTCCCTTTCTTTATAGTTTATTGAGGATTGGTGAGGCACACTTCAATTCAAATATTGAAGGTCGATGCCTTCTTAGCTGAGCTAAAATTTGATTGGACTGGAACGGTTGAATTATTGTGAGAGAAAAATTTGGTTGGACTGAATTCAGTTGGGTTGTGAGAGAAAAATACTGTTGTGTGGCTAAAAATAAGAAGAATCTAACTCAAGCGAACAGAGTAACTCAAAAATGGCAATAATGTTATTTTGTACCACCAGTAGTAAAAAATTTGTGTCACGCACACAAGTTCTGATTGGTTCACACGTGATAGAGAGGATCAATTATATTCATTCAAGCGATCGAGCCCTCTGTCTAGTGTGGAATGTAGAGTTGTGTTTGCTCAGAGTTTGTGCATGCATGTGAACTACAAGAGATTGAAAATAGAGTGTCTAGGAAAGCGGTTGCTTCTCATTGTCGTGCTTGCTTTGTGTTTTTTTTTTCTTTCGTTTTCCCGTAGCAGAGTTCCTCACCCCCTTTAGGATTTTCCACTTAACCTCTAATTCAATAGGATTGAGGAGGATTTTATCCCTACAAGCAACCCCACACCCTCAAGGCCCCCTCCTCAGTCCCCTCAATTTAGAGATTAACCGAACAAACCTTTACATGGACAAGTACTGTGGGTTGGTTGTTTTGTCATACTCAGCATAGATCGTTCGACTAGATGACTTGCACATCATGAGTCTTGACTAGATGGCTTGAACATCATTGGTCTCGACTAGGCTTGCACATTATTGGTATCGACTGGCACAACATAGGGTTTACAACAACAAAGCAAGTAAGAAATCACCAACGACAACTAAAGACCTCAACACTTTCTAGTACACAAAGTGCAACTAATACGCTAGCAAATGGAAGCATATTGATGATGCCAACACCAACGATCTTGTGAATTTCTTCATCACATCGGGCTTGTTCCAGGTCGAATCTGTTGCTTGGATTGTCTGGAACTAAAGTTTATTAATACAAAGTTTACTTAAGTATGCTTGATCTCTAACTGAGAGTTATATATATATATATATAGGCACCTATTAACCTAAGTAGTCCACCTTTTGTCAACTAAATAATTGTAGTTAAGATCTGGACTAAAAATTGCTTGACCCATTAGTCTGTATATATTTGGATGAACTATGACTAATTCTTAGCTCCTACTAGTTGCATTGTTACTCCAAGTGATTCAAACATATCATAAGGATGCTCAGGAAGCCTGGCAGCTAGCCTATTGAGTACATTTCAGATGAGACAGGCTGTGACAAGAAGACTGCCTTGCTGATTGGGATTTCAAGTTGGACCTGGGAACCATTTTTCCAATACCTCCCATTCTTGTTTGAGTAAATGAACTGTAGAGTATCTCTAAACACGCATGCTCTCTCTCTCTCTCTCTCTCTCTCTCTCTCTCTGCATGCTCTCTCTCTCTCTCTCTCTTGTTTTCTCATGCTCAACTCTGTTGTGTTTTCCTGCGTCACAACGTTTGGGGTGTTTTCTACTGTATATGATGATCGGAGAAGAAACTGTATATATTGGTCGAGCAGGTGGTGCATTAATAAGCTGCTTCTGGCAGCAGCGTAATGCTGCTGAGCAGCCAATAAAACTGAGAGCTTTTTACCTGTATGCCAGTATAAAAGTTCAAAATGACTTATGTACCACTAAATTAAAAAAAGTTTCTTTATACCCTCCATAAAAATTTCTTTATTTACGTATCACTTCCGTCAATAACAACATCGGATGAAGACGATTTTTATATAAAAAGTGTAGAGCTCGACGAGATCTACAACTTTATGTTTTGAGTTTTTTCATTTGAGGACGTTAAGATGCTCAACATTAATTTTAGTACTGAAAGTTTAAATTATTTTTTGATCATCTTAACGTCCTCAAATGAAAAAACTCAAAACTAGGAAGTTGTAGATCTCAAAAATGGTCTTCATCCGATGTTGTATGGAGAAGTTTTGATTTTTTGAAAATTGAGTCATTGACGGAAGTGGTACGTAGGTAAAGAAAATTTTATACGAGGGTACAAAGAAACTTTTTTCAATTCAATGGCACGTAGGTGTCGGTGCTAGTTTTGGCGGGCGCTAACACCGGCTAGTAACTTGTGTTTTGCGGTTGAGGTTTCGGATGGTGTGCAAGGAGAAACACGAGAGGTTTATACTGGTTCAGGTCAAGAGGACCCTACGTCCAGTAGAGAGGCGAGCCGTGTTGCGTTGCACCGGGGTGCTTGTAGTAGGGGGTTACAAGCTGAGTCGAGAGAGGGAAAGTGTCCCAAGTCTCTTGTGCGAGGAAGAGGGTGCTTTCATTTTCGTGTAGTTGTGTTGTGTGTATGTTGGTGTCGTGAGCTTCGTGTCTCTACTTGTGACTGGCCTCCGCCCTCCCCTTTATAGTTATAAGGGAGAAGCTAGAGTTATACGTGGTGACTTATGATGACAATACTTCGGCATGGTAGGAGCAGAGGTGATTAGTGGCTATCGTCAGCCATGCCGTCGTCTTGGCGCTTCGGCGATATGGTTTCGGTCATTCGATTGATCTTCCACTGTTCGATCGTTGAGTTCCAAGGTGGCACAGTGTATGGGACGTGGCTTGCTGCGTGGCGGTGCGTCATGGCGTCGCGTCCGGTCCTGCACAGTGCAACGAGAAGACCAGTTGACTTTCAAAGATTGACTCCCGAGGCTCGGGAGCCTTCTTTGCCGTCGGGAGCGTGACGGGACCGGTCATTAGGGGTGTCCTCCTTTGGGAGTGTTTTCTGCTCATGCGCGGTACCTTCCCGAGGGGCGAACGGTCCTGTTGCCACATTGCCCATACTCTCGGGTCAGCGGGACAGCCGTCACCTCTCCCGTCCCTGCGAGGCTCGTGCGTTATGGGCAGGAGCTGTCGCTGTCGTAGTTGGAGAATCTCTCCATTAGCAAGGGGTGTCATTCGGTTGACTGTCCTTAGGACGGAGTGGGAAGAGTGGAACCGTCGTATCGGTCTCCGGAGGAGGTATGGCAGCGGGTACGGAGGGCGTGCACGAGCGGGGTGCCGTCGCCTCGCGGCGTCTAGTCAGTGGGGCCGCGCCTGTAAAGTGGTCAGAGGGGTCCCTTGCGGTTCAAGATTGCCCTGCTGACGTCGATTGTGCATTGGATGCCTTTAGAGGGATCGCGCTTGAGGAGGATGAAGAGGCTCGGGCGAATCGGAGATTTAGCGCCTGAGGGTGCCGCTGTCCCGAGCCCTCTCGTGGAGGCTCGGGCGAATCGGAGATTTGGCACCCGCGGGTGCCGCTGTCCCGAGCCCTCTCGTGGAGGCTCGGGCGAACCGGAAATTTGGCGCCGGAGGGTGCCGTCTAGCCTTACGGGAGGCCACTTTGGGCCTTCACGCGCGTAGCCTTTGTGGGCTTCGGCTGGCCTTATTTGGGCCAGGCTGCGCTGAGGTTGCTCGTTTTTGCGTTGAAGCTGGGTACCCCATACTTTGGTACCCGACAGTAGCCCCCGAGCCTTTGGGGGAGTGATGATACTTGTCCACAGGTTCAAAACCTTTCGTCTGTCAAAATAGTAAAGGGTAAGATAGTTTCCGGTGGGTGCGCGCAAGCGCACCCGCCGGGTGTAGCCTCCGAGGCTTTGGAGGGATGTTATATCCCTTCAAAGGCTGAAAATCGTAGTTACGCGTGTTCGAGTATTCATCAAGGGAAGGTGATCCCTCGGAAACGCAGCCCCCGAGCCTCCCATCATAAAGGGAGTTTATCCGGTGGTATTTCCGAGGTGCAGGGCAGGTTCCCGGGCCTCCGTTTTCGTACCGGAGGTCAATCCGGTCCTCCATGACTTTTGCTAGTTCGACCTTCGCGCTCTTTTTTCGGAAAGAGAAAGGTTTGGTCCTGCTCGACTTCCCCGCCGGGGCGCGAGTCGGCATTTCCGATGAGCTACAAACGGGTTGGTCCAAGTAGAGGTCCGTGCCCCGTTCGTTGGGGGTCGGCTAGTGGCCTGAGCACATTCAAAATGTTTCCTGAGGGTCAGTTAGTAGATGTCGGGTCCCTTCGATGGGTCCCGAGGGCATGATGCCTCCCACGGAGGGATTCCACATAACCGACTCGCTACTGGGACTTGGACACAGCATGGGATGTCCCTTGTGACGTTTCGGGCATCGGGATACTGGCCGTTTCCGTGACCCATCCACTAGCTGTCCCTAACTCGGTTTCCCTGGGGCGACTGTTCGAGCCGCTGTGGGCCAGTTTTCGATCCCCTGGGAACGTAACGGGGGCCCAAGCCCGGGGTTCCTTCGTCGGGGAGGAGAGAATATTGGCGGAATCGAGATGCGCAGTTGTAATGATTCGGCTCACCTTTTGAGGCGCGAAGCCTGACGGACGTGACGGTTCGGCTCAGTCGAGGCGGTTTGCGTGTGCGGCGATGGCGGCGATGTGGGGATCGTGGCGGGTCCCACGTAGTTAATGTGGCGGATTCACTGCGGATCACGGCTCAGGTATATAAGGAAAGATCGTCGTTTCTTTCTTTTTACCTTAGCCATTCGCTCGCACGGCCGCTCGCCTTCTCGCTCCCGTCGCCTGTCTCCTCGCCTTCGCTTCCTCGCTAGAGCCATCGTTGCCACGGCCGTCGTTCTTCCTGCAGCCCTTTCCCCCTTCGCTTGCCATGGATTCCTCCTCCGCCGCTGTCGACGCCGCCACCACCGACGCCGCCGTCGGCGTCCTCAGGCTGGAGCCGTGGCCGAGGAGCACCATGACGGAGGCGCAGCTGGAGCGCCTCGTCACTCTAGGGTTGCTGCGTCCTCGTATCGACGCGCAGCACCCGGAGTGGGCCGTGCCGCCGCGCGACCACGAGGAGCCGAACCCCGGCGAGGGGTACGTGGTGAGCTTCGTTGCTTACCACGAGCGTGGGCTTGGCTTGCCGCCGAACCGCTTCTGCCGGGCCCTCCTCTTCGAGAATGGACTGGAGCTCCACAACCTCACCCCGAATTCCATCACATAGGCGTCGATTTTCGCAGCCCTGTGTGAAGGCTACTTCGGGGTGCCCCCGCACTGGAACCTGTGGCGCCGCATCTCCCGCGTCGACTGGTACACCAAGTCGGTCGGCGCGAGGAAGCCACGGGAGATCCAGCGCGCGGGGGGTTGCGGCTTCGTGATCCGCTCTCAGTCATACATCCCCTGTAGGGCACCCTCCTCCAACAAGGGGTGGCACAGTGGCTGGTTCTACCTTCGCAACAACGGGGATCTCTTCCCCAAGTTCACGGGAAGGGCGCTCATGGCTCCCCTTCCCTAATGGGAGTGGGGGTGTCCGTCGAAGGAGTCCAAGCACCTGGCCGTCTATTTTGACGCGCTCGAGGAGTTGAACAGAAGGGGCCTTACAGGGGCCGGCGTGGCGGGGAACTTCCACATGCGGACGGTGCTACCTCTGATGGAGCGCCACCTGGCGCTCCATCAGATGGTGACCGGGTCACAGTGGGAGGGCACGGCGATGCTGGCCCGTGACCTTGGTGAGGTGGAGGTCATGCGTCGCGTTGGCTACATGGTGGGGGGTCATCCCACCTGGGAGGAGGTGAACCGGGTGCCTATGCGTCCCTGCGCAGGCTTCCCGGCGCTGGTAAGTGTCGTTCGTTTGATTGGGCCGCTGGTTTCCCCATCTTCTTCCTAACCTTTCTCCTTCGTTCGTCGTAGGGCCTCTCGAGGACCGGGAAGGCTTCCCTTCTGCCCGTCCCGGAGGACAAAGAGCGGCGAACCCAGAACCGCCTCCGAGCCACGGCGGAGAAGGCGAGGAAGGACAAGGCGACCGCCTGGAAGCAGAAGAAGGCATGGAAGGTGGAGGAATCCTCCCAGCGCCGCTGCCGCCTGAGGGAGGCCGGGGAGCCTGAGGTGGATACCCCCACCGATGACGATGACGACGACGATGATGAAGAAGAAGATGATTTTTCCATCTTTGACTTGATGGAGTCTAACTGGCCGCTTGCGGCCACACAGCCCGCGGTGGGCGCTGACGAGCCAGGGAAGGCTCCGCTGTCAGCGTCCGCCGGCGGAAGTGCCGGGGTTCGTGATCCGAACCCTCGGGCAAACCTGCCGGAGACTGCGTCCAAGGACATGACTCCTGGCAGGGCGACATCAGGAGGCGGGGCTCCGCCTGCCATCAGCAGCGGGGTTCTGCCGGAGGGGCCGGGAACGGGCTCAGGCCCGGCACCCGAGATGCCTCGAGGCTCCGGTGGGGGGACCGAGGGTCCCCTGTTTCAAGGGACCCTCCCTGCCGACGCGTCGCTGATCGCTCCGACGGCCACAGGTGGGGGAGGGGGGGCCTGGAGGTGCCGCCACCCATGCCCCCGCCGAGGGATGTCACCATCAAGACTCCCTCGGGCGAGCGTGCAGCGTCCGTGCCACGGAGCGGGCCGGGCGCGATGCCGAGGTGCTGGTCACTCCTCCACCGTCCGCGGGGGCCGGCTCGTCCGGCGAGCTTGCCGCTCCGACCGGCTCCGGGGCGGCGAGTAGGAAGAGGAGGGTGGTGCCGAAGACCACGTAAGTCGTTTTTCGTGTTGATTTTTCGTGCCGGAGTTTTGTTTCAACGTAATGACATTACCTTTTTCTTGCTGCTGCCGCAGCGTGCGGTCCGGGCACTCTTCGGGTCTCTCACCAGAAGGTGCTGAAGATCTGGGGGGAATGACACGGTCGGGGAGAGAGCCCGCGCCTCGGGCGAGGAGACTCACCCTCCTGTGGGTCTGACGTCGGTGTTGGAGGGACCTTCTGCGGGGAGGGTGACTCCGTCCGAGGTTGCTGCTGCCGCATCCTCGGCTGCTGCGGCGGCAGTTCCATCGCCAGCCCCCGGGACTCCGGTCGTCGGTTCCGGAGGCGCCTCGCGGGAGCCGACCGTTGACGTCGTCGCGCAACCAGTCGCCGCGGACTCGACGGCGGCGGATGCCGCAGAGAGGGCTCCTCCTCTTCGCGAGGAGAGTCCTTGGGCGTTGGCGCTGACGGGCCCGCACCCTCGGGAGCTGACGTCCTCTCGGATCGAGTGGGCAGATCGGGCGGACCCTAAGGGGCCGCCCATCTTCTCGCTTTGGGACGACCTCGAGGACACCGAGTGGGACGCCGTCCAGGAGTTGAGGTCCGACTCGGCGGCGACCCTCCGTGCGGTCGCCGATGTCCTCGACACGGAGCTCTCGGATCGGCTTCGGGTAAGCCTCGGTTGCCTTGTAACTTCTCCTGCGCGCAAGTACTCGACTTACCTGTTGTCGGCTTTTCTTTCCTTCTTAGGGCCTGATGCGCACCTCCCGGGACATGTCCCGCTTTCTCCGCGGTGGGCTTGGCCTTTGGAGGCAGCTTGACCTCAAGAAGAGGGCGCTTGACCATGCCCAGAGCGAGCTCGCCGCCGTGACCTCCCGGTTCGCTGAGGTGAGTGTCAGCAACGCCCTCCTGAAGGAGGAGGTTGCGGAGGCGGTGGGCCGGGTTACCGCCTCGACAAGGCGGTCGCAGGAGCTGGAGAGCGCCCTGGCCGATGCGACGAGGGAGCGCGACGCCGCCCAGCGGCTCGCCGCCGAGAAGACCTCCGCCACCGCATCACTGGCCGACGACCTGAAGGAGACTCAGGCGGCACTCACTCAGGCGGTCGGTGAGGTTGACTTGGCGCGGGGCGAGGCGTCGAAGGCTCGGGAAGCGGCGCGGCTGGCTAAGGAGGAGACCGGCGGTATGCGTTGTGCCGAGCTCTTTTTGCTTCGTTCGTCTTCGTTGCTTGCTGCCTGAAAACCCTGTCTATTTTCTCGTTTCGTTCCTTTGCAGCTCTGCAGGCCGCTTACGACGGCGAGGTCCGCGACAGCCAGGAGCTACAGCGGGTGGCACGCGCCCTGTGTGACTCCGTCGGCAGCGGCGGCGAGCCCTCGGGGATGTCGCTCCGCAGCCGACTGGAGGCGCTTCACGGCAGCGTTCGCGACCGCATCAAGGAGGCCCTGCTGACCAGGAGTCCAAAAGACGTTGGTGGTCGCCAAGTCTCACTACGAGAACTTTGACGCCGGCCCCAGTCAGCGAGGGCTTCGTTGAGGCGGATGACGAGGGGCTCCTGGCGTTGGAGGACTCCATGAGGACGCCTGCAGAGGCACTGGCGAGCCTTTTCGAGCCTCGAGGTCGAGCTCCCTCCCCTTGGACCTGCCGTGAGAAGAAGTCGGGCCATCGTGCCCTCAGAAAAAATTTATCGTGAGTAGTTAGCAGGGAACAAACATGCGGCCCTTCGTGGCCTTAATATTTATGTAAATATTATTCCATGTTTGCCTTTTGTTCGTTCTCGGCGTTTTTCTCTTAAATATTTTCCTCTACTGACTCTGTGCCCAGGCCATCGAGCCTCGAGAGACTTTTCCGGGTATCGTAGCTTTAGGGGCGTAGACGTAGCCAGGGTCTAAGAGTTTTGAGGAGAGGGAAAAAACTTAAGAAGAAAGCTTGGCCGAGTTTTCCCGAGGCTCCTGCCTTTGCTGAACGTTGATCTTATTAGTTCTCTTCGGAGCTCGAGTTATCCTTCGGACGCGGAGTGGCGAGTGAGGATGCCGTAGCCCGGAGGTGTAGGCGGTCCCGCTGGCTCAGGCCAGCTCTGTCCTCTGGGACTTCTTTTGCTCTTCCGAGCTTTATAAGCCTCGGTTTGGCTTGGGTGGGAGATGTGCTCGGGAAAGGAAAAAACTTTCAGCGAGTTTTGAAATTTTTAAGTTTCGGATTTTCGTTGCGGCTCGGGAGAGTCCTGGGGGTTCCCCCCGTCCTAGGACCCTGAGGGAGGGTCGGCCTTAAAGATAAGGCTGAGCCTCACTTTGTTATGCGTAGGACCTTACGAGTTCGCTTGTTCCCGAGGGTCGGCTTAGGTTAAAATCAATATAAAGAAGGACGAAATGATTCCTTTTATTGATTTCATGACTTATACAATACAATCGATCAAGGTTCAGGGAATAGAAGCGACGTAGATGTTCGATATTCCAGGCGTTGCTGTAGACTTCATCCTTTTCGTTCGCCAGCCTGTACGTCCTGGGCCGCAACACCTCGGCGATGATGAAAGGGCCTTCCCTTGGCGGCGTCAGCTTGTGACGTCCCCTGTTGTCCTGCCTGAGCCGCAATACCAGGTCGCCTGCATTGAAGGCTCGGCCTCAGATGCGCCGAGCGTGGTACCTACGAAGGGACTGCTGATATTTGGCTGAGTGCAGTAGGGCGACGTGCCGAGCCTCGTCGACCTGGTCCAACGCGTCTTCCCGAGAGGTCTGCTTGCCTTGTTCGTCGTAGGCCCGGACCCTCGGGGCACCATACTCCAAGTCCGTGGGGAGAACGACCTCGGCGCCATAGACCAAGAAGAAGGGTGTGAACCCCGTGGCTCGGCTCGGCGTAGTCCTCAGGCTCCATATCACCGCGGGAAGCTCGGTTAGCCACCTCTTGCCATACTTGTTCAGCCTGTTGAAGATCCTGGGCTTGAGGCCTTGGAGGATTATGCCATTGGCACGCTCCACCTGGCCATTTGTTCTCGGGTGGGCCACCACCGACCAGTCCACTCGTATGTGGTGCTGGTCGCAGAACACCAGGAATTTGTTCCCTGTGAACTGTGTGCCGTTGTCGGTGATGATGGAGTTTGGGACGCTGAATCGGTGAATGATGTCGGTGAAGAACAGGACCGCCTGGATTGAGGTGATCTGCGTGAGTGGCCGAGCTTCAATCCACTTGAAGAACTTGTTGATGGCAACAAGCAGGTGGGTAAAGCCCCCGGGCGCCTTTTGGAGGGGCCCGACAAAGTCCAGTCCCCATACGGCGAAAGGCCAGGTGAGAGGGATCGTCTGGAGTGCTTGGGCCGGGAGATGTGTCTGCCGAGCATAGTATTGGCATCCTTCGCAGGAGTGTACTACCTTCGGTGGCGTCTGCTATGGCTATTGGCCAGTAGAAGCCTTATCGGAAGGCATTGCCGACCAGGGTCCTCGGTGTGGCATGATGCCCGCAGGCCCCAGCATGTATCTCTTCGATTAAGCGTTTACCCTGACTGAAGGGGATACAGCGCTGGAGGATGCCCGAGGGGCTTCGTCGGTAAAGTTCTCCATCTACCATTCTGTAGATCTTGGTTTTACGTGCCAGCCGCCGAGCTTTGGTCTTATCCGAGGGTAGGATCCCTCGGACGAGCCAATTAACCAGTGGCTCGCGCCAGTCTCGTTCGTCGTCGTCCATCTCGGCTTCGGCTTCCGACGCCTCAGCGTCGACCTCCATCGCCTTAGCCTCGGCATCGCTGTTGTCCTTAGCCTCAGGCCAGGGGTCGCCTTTCTCCCGAAGGGTCAGCAGCCCCCGAGTGATTTCCGAGGTTCGGGACGGCTTCGGGCCCCTCGGAACGCTTGGGAGCTCGTTTCTCCTTGCTTCCCTGAGAGGTTGTCGTCGACTGTCAGGTTTGTAGAGGTCGTTGGCGAACACCCCCGTCGGGACCGAAGTCCTTTCAAATGCGATTTTTGCCAACTCATCGGCCTCCTCGTTATACCTATGCGCGACGTGGTTGAGCTCGATGCCGTCGAATTTTTCCTTGAGCCGCCGCACCAACTTGCAGTAGGCCGCCATCTTTGCGTCGTGGCACGTCGAACTCCTTCATCACCTGGTCCACCACGAGCTAAGAATCGCCTCGTACCTCGAGGCGTCTGATGCCCAGCTCGATGGCGATGTGAAGTCCGTTGACGAGTGCCTCGTACTCCGCCACGTTGCTGGAGGTGGTGAAATGCAGCCTCAGGAGGTAGTTGAGTTGGACTCCGAGGGTGAGACGAACATGATGCCTGCGTCGGCACCCGTCTTCATCAATGACCCTATCGAAGTACATGACCCAATATTCGTCCCGGGAGAGCTGCGGTGGCAACTGTGTCTCGGTCCACTCCGCCACAAAATCCACCAACACCTGGGACTTGATGGCCTTGCGTGGCGCGTAGGTAATGCCGTCACCCAGTGAGCTCGATTGCCCATTTGGCGATTCTTCCTGCGGCCTCGCGATTCTGTATCACCTCCCCAAGGGGGGATGATGACACCACGGGTCATAGGATGTGACTCGAAGTAGTGCCGCAACTTGCGCCGAGCGAGAACGATTGCATATACTAACTTCTGGATCTGAGGGTAGCGCGTCTTGGTTTCAGACAAGACCTCGCTAATGAAGTAAACCAGCCATTGCACCGGTAGGGCATGCCCTTCCTCTCATCGTTCGACGACAATTGCTGCGCTCACAACCTGGTTAGTGGCAGCAACATATAACAAGAGGTTTTCTTCCTTCGTTGGCGGCACGAGGACCGGTGCTTTGGAAAGTAGAGCTTTCAGCCTTTCGAGGGCTTCCTGGGCCTCGGGGGTCCAGGTAAAGTGCTCATTTTTCTTCAGCAACCAATACAGGGGAAGCCCCTTTTCACCAAGCCAAGAGATGAATCGGCTCAAGGCTGCAAGACACCCCATGAGCTTTTGCACACCCTTGAGGCTACGGATTGGGCCCATCTGTGCGATAGCCGATATCTTTTCTGGGTTGGCTTCGATGCCACGCTCGGAAACGATGTGTAGGATCACGGGCTGGCCTAGAAGGGGGGTTGAATAGGCCTTCAAAATTTCTTCGCAAACAGAGGTCAAAACATAGGGCGGCAGTGTCAGCTTGGGAGCGGCACTGCCGGGATGCCCGGCACTGCTGCTGCTAGAGCGGCAGTGCTGGACCTCCCCGAGCAGAATCAACATAGTTCAAAATGCAGCCAATGAAAACTAGATCTGGTTAATTACTGATGTTCCCTAGGTTGTGTAGAGAGTAAAACACCTCCTTTGCACAGCTCAAACACCACCACAAGGTAGATTGAGGTCAAACCCTATAAAACAAGGGACTACAACAAGTAGAGAGCAAGTGAACCAAATCAAGTGACACAAAATTTATCCCGTGGTTCAGCTCGCCACAAAGGCTTGCCTACTCCACGTTGTTGAGGCTCCACAAAGGAAACTTGGGTTCACAACTCCCAATCCTCATTCTCAAGTCAAGGAAGTTAATCCTTGAAAAGAGAGGGCAATTTCACTAGCTTGTGAGGGTGGTTACAAACCTCCCTGGGCTGCCACAAGATTGGCAAGCTCTCCGGGCGACGCTCTAGCCGGCTAGGAGCAAGCTCCAAGAGTAACAAATGCAAACCACCGGCTTGAATGCGAACCAAGTGCTTGGAGAAGATGAAGATCACAGCGAGAAGCTTGTTCTTGCTCAAGATGAGCTCACACTCTTCAAGATTTTAGTTGGATTCTAAATGGAAGGAGTGGAGAGCTTTTGGGAGTGAGGGAGAGAGAAAGAGAGAGCCTTCTCTGGTTCTGAAAACGTGCAAATGGCCGAGATGACCGTTGGGGGCGACGGGGAGGTGATTTTGAATCACCCCCGAGTCTAACGGTCAGAATAAGTCGCGGCAGTGCCAGGCCAGAGGCCGGCAGTGCCGGACCCCGGCAGTGCCGCGCTGCCAAAACAGATCAGAATGATATGGAATTTTGTGGCTGGTTTTTGCAGTGGAAATTAGGATGTTTGGTGTGAATATTTGCACTTGGTCACACTTTCATACGTGTCTTTTGCATCCCCCTTAATAGTACGGCTTTTCCTATACTCAAATTCAAAATAAAAACGAATTTAAACCTCCTTTGAGCCGGATGCCGTATCCATAAGTTGTTAGGGGTCCACCTGCATAAGAATACATCCTCCTAATACCCTTGCCTGTCCATCATCTCAATAAACCACATTAGTCTTCTAATCGCGTGGTCATTATCATCAAAACCCACATTAGGGCTTGATTGCACTTACACGATGAACCCGAGGAGCATGCCCCGAGGGACTCCGAAAACGCACTTATCAGGGGTTTAACTTTATATTTTTACTCTTGAGGCAGTTGATTGCCCTTTCTAGGTCAGCTACTAAGTCGCTGGCCTTCCTAGATTTTATCACTATATCGTCTATGTACGCCTCAACGGTCCGCCCGATGAGGTCTCCAAAAACTTTAAGCATGTAGCGCTGGTAAGTCGCGCCCGCATTTTTGAGGCCAAATGGCATAGGTTACGTAACAATATGTGCCGAAAGGAGTAATGAAAGAAGTCGCTAATTCGTCAGACTCTTTCATACGAATCTGATGGTAACCAGGAATATGCATCAAGAAAGCAAAGTCATTCGCAACCAGCAGTAGAATCAATTATTTGGTCAATGCGAGGATAATGAAAATGGATACTTAGGATAAGCTTTATTTAGACTAGTGTAATCGACACACATTCTCCATTTTCATTTTTCTTTTTAACCAAAACAGGATTTGCTAACCATTCTGGATGGAAGACCTCCTTGATAAATCCGGCTGCCAAAAACTTCTACACCTCCTCCCCGATGGCCCGGCGCTTCTCCTTGTTCGAACCGGCGTAGGCGCTGCTTCACCGGCTTGGACCCGGCCCGGATGTCCAAGGAGTGCTCGGCGACCTCCCTCGGGATGCCTGGCATGTCCGAGGGACTCTAAGCAAACACGTCGGCGTGCTTGCGGAGAAAGTCGACGAGCACGGCTTCCTATTTGGGGTCGAGGGTGGTGCTGATTTTCAGCACCTTGCCGTCGGCAGAGCTCGGGTTGAGGGGGGATCTCTTTCACCCCCTCGACTGGGCTCAAAGGTGCCCGTGGTCTTCTTGGGGTCAGGGGCCTCCTTCGCCATCTGCTCGAGGTCGGTGATGAGAGCTGACTCCTCCAGTGCGCTGGGTATTCGCAACATTCGATGTCGCATTGATACGCGTGCTGGTAGGATGTGCCGATGGTGATGACCCCCTTAGGCCCAGGCATCTTGAGCTTGAGGTAGGTGTAGTTCGGGACCGCCATAAACTTGGCGTAACACGGACTCCCGAGGATGGCATGGTAGGTGCCGCGCAAGCCTACCACTTCAAAAGTTAGGACCTCCTTCCTGAAATTGTCAGGGGTCCCAAAGTAGACGGGCAGGTCAATCTGCCCGAGGGGTTGCACGCTCTTTCCGGGCACTATCCCGTGGAATGGGGACGTCATGGCCCGGAGGAGCGAGCGGCTGATTCCCATCGAATCGAGGGTATCAGCGTAGAGAAGGTTGAGGCCACTACCTCTGTCCATGAGGACTTTGGTGAGCCTTCATGTTGCCAATGACGGGGTCGACAACGAGCGGGTAACGTCCTAGGCGACGGGACGTAGTCCAGGGTGGTCGTCCCGGCTGAAGGTGATCGCGTCGAGCGACCAGTCGAGGAAGCGAGGTGTCGCTGGCCCGATGGAGTAGACCTCCCGGCGCTCGCGCTTTCGCTGGCGCGGCGTAGGGGCGGTCCCTGGCCCACCAAAGATCATGAGGCACTTGTCGATGGGCGGGAAGTCATCGTCTTTCCCGTCCTTGTCCTCCTGGTCCTTGGCGGGCTCTTTTGCCGGCTTCGTCCTTGAACGCTTGCCGGCCGTAATGCTTTTTGAGCATTACGCATTGACCGAGCATGTGCTTGTACCGGACCTGTGTGGTACGGGCACGGCTTGGTCAGCATTTCAGTCAAAACGGCCCCGAGGGGGTCGTGCTCCCTTGGGCTCAGTGGCTGCCACCAAGGGATCGCTGCGTGGTGGGAGCTTTCCCTTCCCCTTCTTCTTCTTGTTGGTTGGGGCTCGGGAAGAGGTGCCCTCGAGGGCCTCCTCCTTCCGTTTGCCCTTAGGGTCGGAGAAAAGGGCACCCACTGCCTCATCTCCTGAGGCGAAGCTGGTAGCGATCTTCATGAGCTCGGCGACGCTGGTTGGCGTCTGACGCCCTAGTAGCTCCTTGTAGGAAGTTCCTGCCGCTGAATGCTCCAACGACGTCGGAGTCGGCAACCTGGGGCAGCTCGTTGTACAGCTTGGAGAAGCGCCGGATGTAGTCCCGGAGGGACTCGCCCGATTTCTGCTTGCAGTTGCGGAGGTCCCAGGAGTTACCAGGGCGCACGTACGTGCCCTGCAAGTTCCCTACGAAGATCTTGAGCAGATCGCTCCAGTCAAAGATCATCTGTGGGGGAAGATGCTCCAGCCAAGCTCTCGCAGAGTCGGCGAGGAACAGGGGAAGGTTGCGGATAATAATAAGGTCATCTTGCGCGCCGCCAAGGTGGCACGCAAGACAGTGATCCGCTAACCAAAGCTCGGGGTTCGTTTCCCCCGAGTATTTGGTTATGTTGGCCGGCTGTCGGAACCGGGGCGGGAACTTGGCCCTTCGGATGGCCTCGCTGAAGACGCGAGGTCCTGAAGGGCTCGGGTGAGGGTTCGCGATCCTCATCCGAGTCAGTAGCGCCCGCCCCGATGGACGCTATAGCCACGCGCGGCTCCGTCAGTCTTCCGCTGGGCGCGGGCTTGCAGAATGGCTCGGACGTCGACGTCCTTGCCAAGCCGTTGGTGGACTGGCGGGGCCCATGGAGCCTCGGGTCGAACCGAGGCTTCGCGCTCGTGGCGTGCTATGCCGCCACGCTGGTGACTTTCAAGCGCCACGGTGTCGTGATGCTGAGCTTTTCCGCCTGGAGGACAGCTGCATCCTCCAGGAGGTCCTTGAGTTGATTCCTGAGTCCGTCGTGCCTCCTCGGTGGAGGGCTCAGGTATGCTCCAGAGCAGCATCGCTGCTTCTGCGAGCTTTCGGCTTGCCCGGGGGGCGGCCCCCGGCATCTCGGCCCCGTCGTCAGCAACGATTCGGGCCTGAACGTCTCGGGCTTGACGCCGAGCTGCTCCTCCATCGCTCCGCCGCTCGTCGCGCTCCAGCGTAGCTCGCAGCTGGGTGAGGCGCAAGCGGTCCTCGTCCATCCGTGCCTCAAGCTCCCGGAGCTGCTCTAGCTCCGGGGTTTGAGGTGCGGGGCGAGATGTTCCTGCCCCCTGATCCAGCGGTGGGGCTGACCGTGCGGGCCGTAGGGCCGCTGGAGGGGGCGTGACTTGTTGGTGCTGGGTCTGCGATGGAGGGGTATGTCGTCGTTGTCCCCCGAGTGGACGTCCTCCACCCGCCTCTCATCAGGGTGCATCAAGTTGTAGCACTCCCGTGCGGGGTCGATGTAGGACTGGTCCGAGTTGGAGATGACGCTCAGGGCATTCTCCCCCGAGTCGTCGGTGTGGGCGGCGAAGTCCACATTTGCCCAGAACTCGTCATCATCGTCGCTGTAGCTGCGACGAGACGACGAGGTCCAGCCATAAAGGTCCCACCCCTCCGAGTCGTTCTCGAGGGGTGAGGTTGATGGTGGTATCTGTTTCCCCACCGCCATGCATCCTGGCACTCTCCCCAGGGGATGATGGTGAGGATGCCACGTGGTCTCCCACGAGGCTGTCCGGGCGCTCGAGGCGCTGGACTGGAGTGTCCGATAGTTCGTGCAACAATGCGCTGAACTGCACGAACATGGGCATCCATGGTGGTCTGGAGCCCAAAGAGGGACGACGGCGTCGTTCCCCTCCCCTGGTGGGGGCGGAGAGAAAGTTCGGCCGGCGTCGTGTTTCCGCTTTCGCCCGTCCTCCGGGTAATAAGCGGATACGTGGCCGCTGGTGCCAGAGATCCCGGGACAACGCTGGTGCAGTGTTGGCTTCCCCCGTTGGGGGTGCCTGGTTGGCCGCACCTCCCGCGGCCGGAGGTTGGTTGGCGTTGCTGCGCCTCCTCCTCCTGGTCCGCCAGGGGGCGGCGTGCAACTGTTTCCCTCGTCCTCTGAGGCCGGTGGAAGCGTTGCACGGGTCCCTTCTCCGGCCGTCTGCTGGGCCGGAGTTGGGACGACAAGGATGTGGGGCCCAGTCGAGCGCAGGTTCATCTCGAGCCCTTGGCCGGTGGCCATGAACTCGAGAGTCCCCGAACCGGAGCACCACGCCAGCGGGGAGCATGGTGGAGCTGGCTGCCATTCGAAACTTACGTCAACACGCAAAAATCCCCTACCTGGCGCGCCAACTGTCGGTGCTAGTTTTGGCGGGCGCTAACACCGGCTAGTAACTTGTGTTTTGCGGTTGAGGTTTCGGATGGTGTGCAAGGAGGAACACGAGAGGTTTATACTGGTTCAGGCCAAGAGGGCCCTACGTCCAGTGGAGAGGCGAGCCGTGTTGCCTTGCACCTGAGGATGCTTGTAGTAGGGGGTTACAAGCTGAGTCGAGAGAGGGAGAGTATCCCAAATCTCTTGTGCGAGGAAGAGGGTGCTTTTGTTTTCGTGTAGTTGTGTTGTGTGTATGTTGGTGTCGTGAGCTTCGTGTCTCTACTTGTGACTGGCCTCCGCCCTCCCCTTTATAGTTATAAGGGAGAAGCTAGAGTTACATGTGGTGACTTATGATGACGATACTTCGGCATGGTGGGAGCAGAGGTGATTAGTGGCTATCGTCAGCCATGCCGTCGTCTTGGCGCTTCGGCGATATGGCTTCGGTCATTCGACTGATCTTCCACTGTTCGATCGTTGAGTTCCAAAGTGGCACAGTGTATGGGACGTGGCTTGCTGCATGGCGGTACGTCATGGCGTCGCGTCCGGTCCTACACAGTGCAACGAGAAGACCGGTTGACTTTCAAAGATTGACTCCCGAGGCTCGGGAGCCTTCTTTGCCGTCGGGAGCATGACGGGACCGGTCATTAGGGGTGTCCTCCTTCGGACGTGTTTTCCTCTCATGCGCGGTACCTTCCCGAGGGCCGAACGGTCCTGTTGCCACATTGCCCATACTCTCAGGGTCGGCGGGACAGCCGTCACCTCTCCCGTCCCTGTGAGGCTCGTGCGTTATGGGCAGGAGCTGTCGCTGTCGTAGTTGGAGAATCTCTCCATCAGCAAGGGGCGTCATCCGGTTGACTATCCTTAGGACGGAGTGGGAAGAGTGGAACCGTCGTATCGGTCTCCGGAGGAGGTATGGCAGTGGGTACGGAGGGCGTGCACGAGCAGGGGTGCCGTCAGCCTCGCGGCGTCTAGTCAGTAGGGCCACGCCTATAAAGTGGTCAGAGGGGTCTCTTGCGGTCTAGGATTGCCCTGCTGACGTCAATTGTGCATTGGATGCCTTTAGAGGGATCGCGCTCGAGGAGGATGAAGAGGCTCGGGCGAATCGGAGATTTAGCGCCCGAGGGTGCCGCTGTCCCGAGCCCACTCGTGGAGGCTCGGGCGAATCGGAGATTTGGCGCCTGCGGGTGCCGCTGTCCCGAGCCCTCTCGTGGAGGCTTCGGGCGAACCGGAAATTTGGACGCCCGAGGGTGCCGTCCAGGCCTTAGGGGAGGCCATTTTGGGCCTTCACGCGCGTAGCCTTCCGGGGCTTCGGCTGCCCTTATTTGGGCCTGGCTGCGCTGAGGTTGCTCGTTTTTACGTTGAAGTTGGGTACTCCATACTTTGGTATCCGACAGTAGGTCATTTTGTACTTTTATAATGGCACACAGGTGAAAAGCTCTAAAACTGAACTCGAGCTTATAGTACTGGAGACAGCAGGGCAGGAAGCAAATTAAAGTGAAAGAAGAAAATGAATGATTTTTTGCAAGGTTGTTTTACTACATGTACCATGTAGACAGTACGACGATGGCGAGCATGGTTATTTGAATTTTGTCCTGCTGACCTACTGTCTCCTGCGTACATTGTGTGGTGCCGAACCTGCGCTCCTTGTGCAGTGGAGTACCTAGCGAGTTTGAAACGCTGTTTCGATTCCAATCTTGCGCTCGCGGGTCGTATAATAAGTAAATAACCCCCCCCAACCCCACGCCTCCAAATAAACTAATCCTTATTAAATTCCTACACGATCCCTACAAAAAAATTGCGTTCAATTTCATCAAAATTTGTATGGTGTTCCAAAAGAGTCTAAAACAATTTCATACCCTCCTATCGATAGAGCTAAAGGGTCGAAGTACTGTATTTTTCTTTTCAGTTTTTTTCCTTTTGCAGTTTTGTGTATCAGCTGCTTCAAGCATCTGATTGTTAAACTTTGCCTCCTATAGGAACCAATTCACACTAGAAAATATTCACCCATTTGTGTTTGTGTCAATCTCCGACCAATTTTTTATAGAAGAATAAACCATACTATATCTAGTATTAATTATAGGCATCGTGATTTATTTAATTTTAATTAAATTAAAAATAGATCAAGCCTAATTAAAATCCAACAACATTGAAAGGAAGCTGTGGGTGCTGCTATTGATCAGTTGTTCGTGGATCCTGGATTCCTTGCTGAATCTGCTTACAAGTCTGTGCGTCTGGCAGGCGCCTGTGTGTGCAAGGCCGAGACGTCGCCGACGTACATGTCGTCACCCGGCTGGCACATCCTTCATCTCTAAGCACCGAATGCAGAGACATTATCGCTCTTGTTCATATGCAAGTTGTGGTGCTTTGGAAGAAACATTTAACGCAATACCCGTCTCACATAGCTAAGTAGTAGTAAAAAAGAAGAATTAATGTATAAGTAACTAGGCATGCAGATAATAAGAGATACTGTCAGACATGGTTCTGCCTTATCTCGCTTCACCGTGGATACTTTTTTATAATAATGAAAACAGTTCCGGTCTGTTTTCTCTAAGGAAATTAGAGGTAGCAGAATCAAGATGGTTACTGCTTACCTCGAGAGACTGTCGCAGTGCATGTCCTTTTCCCGGTGCTTCGCATTCTCACAAAGCATCAAGAAAACAGAAGAGACGAAAATGGCACGAAGGCTTTTTTAGTGTGGCGGATCGTTGACCCGAAAATACCGATGAACTCTTGTTGCTTGCGTTTTGTCCTCTATATAGTCCCCCTCTTCATGTTTGTTAATTTTTTGGATGATGTTTAAATAAGGAAGATGGCATCAGTTTTTGTAGAGAGAAGGAAAAGAGGTAGCCACCATGTATTGAATTGATTGCACTAGCAAGGGTGGTGTAATAAAATTGGTTAATGAGAAGAGTCAGTGAACTTGTCAGTGAAGTATGAAAACTACTGCTTTCACATAGAAGGCCAGGCCGCACGAGCAGTAGCCAAGCTTCCTTCCATTTAAATGCAAGGTTTTACATCGCTCCTTCCTGAAGGCGGCGCGTTTGGATTTTGTCGTAGCTTCGATGCATGACGAGGGGCGCGGCTGGAAGTCGTAGCTGCTCTTCATTAGACTTGGCAACGATGACCGGTGGCGGCCGTTAGCTTCGGACTAGTTGAGGGGTGGCTAGTGTGTGGCCTGTCATGGGAAGTCGGAGCTGCAGGTAGCTTGGCTTTCTTGCTCAGCAACGATGACCCATGACAGTGTGTCGTGTTTGTTCTCAGCCGCGTTGCGTGGGGTGGTTGGCCCTTCGGATGCCTTTTTAGCATCTTGATTGGTTAACCTTCTTATACATAATATTCCTTCGTCTTAATTGAGCGGCAGAGCTCCTGCCTTTGTTTCAAAAAAAAAAATTCTCCAAGCTCCTTGCAAATAGTCTTACACCGCTATTGTACTCCTTAGTCTCAAAATGTCAGAGGGTCTTCATAAAAAAAAGAAACATTCATGATAACTTTATATGTCCAGAACACCGTTAGACGCCTACACAAATCCAAGATCCCGGCCCTTTTCATGAAGCTTGACATCCAGAAGGTGTTTGATTGCGTAAGCTAGAGCTTCTTATTGGAGGTATTACAGGTCCTTGGTTTTGGACCTCGCTAGCGTGAATGGGTCTCCATATTGTTTTGCACGACATCCTCTAGAGCACTACTAAACCGCGTTCTAGGTACAAAATTCCACCATGCCAGAGGGATGCGGCAAGGCGACCCGCTCTCGCCCATGTTATTCATCCTAATGATGGACCCTTTACATCGTGTCGGGTACCAAAGTTAGGGGTACTCAACTTCGATGCAAAAACACTCATTCCCAACATGGCCTGGCCCAAGTAAGACCAGTGGAAGCCCACGAAGGCCGAGCCCGAAGCCCACGAAGGCCGCGTCTACAGAGGCCCACGACGTCATTGCACCAATGACAGCCAACCCTCGGGAGAGCGGCACCCTCGGCGCCAATTCTCCGATTCGCCCGAGCCTCCCCGGGAGAGCTCGGGAGAGCGGCACCCTCGGCGCCCAAATCTCCGATTCGCCCGAGCCTCCCCAGGAGAGCTCGGGAGAGCGGCGCCCTCGGCGCCCATTCTCCGATTCGCCCGAGCCTCCCCAGGAGAGCTCGGGAGAGCGGCACCCTTGGCGCCCATTCTCCGATTCACCCGAGCTTCCCCATCCCCCTCGAGCGCAATCTCACAAAGGCATTCAAGGCACCGGTGATGTCAGCAGAGCAATCTTGGACCACAAGAGACCTCTCTGACCACTTTACAAGCACTGTCCCGTCAGGCGAGATTCTCGACGCGACTATGCTTCGCACGCACCTGACGGCCATACCACCTGCCAGGATTTCCCTCACAGCTGATTTGATAGGCCCACTACGGCCGTCCTGTCCACGGTATGGTCTACGGTGCGCCGCCCTGTCTTCCGCCGGGGTCTGTCAACTCCGACTACGACAGTCCGAGCGCCTGACGACGGGCTACGCAAGAACGGGAAAGGCGCCTACTGCACTGTCCACTCGAAAGGACGAGCACGCCTTCCATCCGGGCCCACCTAACCCTCGGGAAGTACTGTTCAAAGGCTGGAAATATGACCAGGGGAGATATCCCCTGCTCCATCCCATCACACCTTCAGGAGTCCCGAGCCTCGGGAGACAACGCCCCGAGGCGACTCACCCTCTTGTCACATCGTGCGGAAAGATAGCCGATAGGTGTGACCCTACGGCACGCCGTAATCCGACGACTGTTGCCGCCTTGGAACTCACCAAGATCGTGCGAACCACTAGGGCCCTATCCTGGAGACGCGAAGAAAAGACCGTAGCTGACGACATGACGTAATCCGACGATTGTTCCCGCCTTGAAACTCACCAAGATCGTGCGAACCACGACGGCCATACCCTGGAGACACGGAGAAAAGACTGTAGCTGACCATAGTCAAACGGGGAACAGCAACTCGTCGCTGTAACGTGCGTAGCATTGTAAGCGCTGCCCTTGCCTCTCCCTTGCGACTATAAAAGGGAGAGCAGAGGCCAGCTTTAGAAGGACATGACGGAGAAGTTCTAAGTTCTCACCCACACATATACACTCCCAGCAAACGACTTGCATACACTTAGACACTCACAAGAGACCTGAGAGTACTTCCCTCTCTCGCCTAGCTTGTAACCCCCTACTACAAGCACTCCGGTGGAAGGCAACACGACTCTCCTCTCCACTGGACGTAGGGCTTTCTTGGCCTGAACCAGTATAATCCCTGTGTTCCCCTTTGCACACCATCCGTAGCCTCAACCGCAAAACACATATTTACTAGCCGGTGTTAGCCCCGCTAAAACTAGCACCGACACATCAGTTGTTGCACCTTGCCACCGGCCACAACGTCCTCACACAGTTGCCCCTTGCCACGGTAAAGTGGAGGACATCCATGTATGCCGATGATGCAGCAATTTTCTTAAACCGCAAAAAAGAAGACATCGACGCCATCAAAATCATCCTTGAAGCCTTTGGTAAAGTGTCAGGCTTTAATATAAAACAAACCATCAACCTTAATATAAACATGGACAAAAGCTCAGTCTATCCGATCAGATGCAAGGACATTGATCTCGACCAGGTTCTCTCAGCCTTCTCAGGGATCAGAGGAACCTTCCCTTGATGTTACCTTGGGCTGCAACTAAATGTCAGGCCTCTACAAAAAGTGCACGTCCAGCCATTGATAGAACGCATTGGCCAAAGATTACTAGGCTGGAAGAGCAAACTCCTAAACAAAGCAGGGCAGCTAACATTGGTCACTTTAGTACTATCCTCTATGCTTATGTACCATCTCACTGTCTTTTCGCTTGCCACCTGGGCCAAGAAACAAATTGACAAAATTCATACGTCCTTTCTTTGGAAGGGAGAGGAGAATGCAAATGGAGGTCACTACCTTGTCAACTGGCCGTCAGTTTCCAAACCAAAGGTCCTAGGAGGCCTTGGGTGCCTGAGTAGGACAAATTCGGGAGAGCATTGCGACTGTGATGGCTAGGGTAGGAATGGACGGACCCCTCCAAGCCATGGGCTGGATCCGAAATCCCTTGCAAACCGATTGACAAATTGCTCTTCAACGCCTCAACCATTGTCACAGTTGGAGATGGCCTAAAAACACTATTCTGGAACCACAACTGGGTAGATGGAGAAGCTCCTAGGAACCTAGCGCCACATCTCTTTGAGTTGATAAGAAGGAAGAATAGATCTGTGCAGCAAGAACTCCACAACCATGCCTGGATTCGAGCACTTAGGGGTAGGATCACAACGGCCACCCATGTGAAAGAATTTGCATCCCTCTGGATTAGATTATAGAACATCCAGCTGTAGCCAGGAGTATAAGACTCCATTGTCTAGAAATGGACAGATGGAAAATGCTCGACACGCTCGGTGTACCCAATTCAGTTCCAAGGGAGCTTTAGAAAATATCATCCAGACCTTATTTGGAAAGCACACACGGAGAATAAATGCAAGTTCTTCACATAGATCCTTATTCAGAACAAAGTCCTCATCGAGATCGCTGTGTCATGTGCAATGAACCATTGGAATCTGGTCTTCACCTATGTTTGTTATGCCCTTTGGCTAGAGAGGTTTGGAGCCTTGTGTTGGCTTGGGAGAAGTTTGAGATGGACTTAATCCGGCTTCAGACCCAACCAACAGAAATAAAACCATGGTGGAAAAAAGTGGCAACCAAAGTCCCAATGGAGCGACGATGACACTTCAATGGGGAGGGGGGGTGGTGATTTACACGATTTGGAACATTTGGAAGGAAAAAAACTGAACGATTTTTCAAAACACAAGTGGCCCTCAAAGCCAAAGAGGACACACTTTTGCGCTCTAGGGTGCTTAGCAATCTGACTTAGGTTTTCTCCTTTTAACCTACATGGAGGGGAGGAGCTAGGTGTCTTCTGTTTTTTTTGTGTGTCTGTTGGGGCTTTCCGTCTTCCACACTTTCTTGTACATATAAATTTCTCTTCTTAGTTCTTACTTAATTGAGAGGCAGATCTCTTGCCAAATTTTTGAAAAAAAAACAGTAGGATGCTTGGTAAAAGCACAAGGCTTGCTGTTGCTATTTATAAGGATTCAGAATTAAATCCTAAGAATTGTGTACTGTAGACACCTTTGTTTCATAGGAAAGCACCTTAGAGAATCCAAAGGAATACTGCTGTTATCCTATGATTTCACAGAAATTTTATGGAGAAAAGCATCTACTCGGACCTCTCTCTTTCACTGGATTGCATGTAGGGTCGAGGCTAAATGACCACGAAAAAACATCTACCCGGACATTCTCTCTTTCACTTGTCCGTACGTAGGGCATAGGCTAAACAACCACTAAGTTCGTAATTAGGGACCGCGTAGAAAGAACACAAACGAAGAACAGGGAGCACTATCTAACTAGAACAAGAACAAACATCGCAAGAAAAAAGACCGACGACCTAGGACTCCCTCTACCAATGGCTGGATCTGTTCTCTACAGTGAGCCACGGCGGAGTGGGCAGCTACTAGCCGCGCCCCTAAGCTCAAGATGCAGGTTTTGGCCACCGCTGGAGGCCTGGCGCTATAGCTAACCGAACAGCTCGAGACAAAAGAGACAGGAGAGGATGAAAATACTTTGTGATGTTTTTCTTAGAAAATAACAACACATTTTGTGGATAATTACACTTCCTAACATTTCTATTATGAGTTTCTTATTTCCATCCAAAGACCCATATTGTATTTTTTTTTCTAATTAATCCTCTGATCTGTAGTTGCAATCGTGCAGAATTTTTATGTTTTCCTATTTCTATCACTCTGTTCGGTTGGTTGGTATTGTACGGCTGGCTGGCTGATTGTTCTAAGAGAAAAACACTGCTGAATGGCTGGCTGGTGCTGGCTGGACCAGCCAGCCGAACAGAGTGATTGCATTCACCTTGTTCCAAAGAGGACCCTAAATTTCTTAGTGCCAACGTTGTGCCCCAATTTCTGATGACAGAGCATAGCACGATTGTCAACTCTCCTTTCATGCCGCTTCATCCGTCGGTCATCAAATCCTTCAGCCCAAAGCACTTCGAGGAGCAGAACCGCCCATTTTTAGCTGCCCTCAATAGTGCCGTAGTTCGTGGCATCAGCGTCATCAGTTGTCCCTGGAAAGAAGAATGTGTAAGTAACTAGACAAAATGGGACGCTCGGCTGCCATTTCTTACTTCATCAGTCATGCACATCTAAATCTAACGCAGTACTAATTTTCCACAAAGAAGATAGCGATTCAGGCAATTGCTGCTTACCCACTCAGTGAGGCTCTTGGTGCACCCTTTTCCCCATGCTTCCCATTCCAGAAATGCATACAAGCAGTATGATATGACACAGGACATGGTGGGGGATCAAAAAGGGGCGAAGCTCTCTTTCACAGGAACACAAAAAGAACTCTTGTGGCTTGGCATTTGTCCTCTCTTATACACCTTCCTTTTTTCACCATTTGGACGAATATATAAGGAAGCTTGTGTCATATATGAAACGGTGAAGGGTGAAGAGTCAGGTACACATGTATTAAACAGGGATGGCAGCAGAAGAGGAGTGAGCACATTGTCATACTCATCGCTATTAATCATATTTATTTGCACAGCGTCCTGCTTTTTCAAGTTTATTTATTGAGGATTGGTGAGGCACAATTGAAATCGAATATTGAAGATCAGTGTCTGCGTATAAAAAGTATCTCAAAATGTTAATGTTGGTATTTTGTATCACTGGTAGTAAAAATTTTATGTCACGCACGGAGTTCCGATGGTTATCATATGAGACAGAGAAAATTATAGTGGTTTATGCGATTGAGTCTTACGTCTAGTGTGGAATGTAGAGTTCTGTTGTGGTGCCCCAGCGCTCAGAGTTTAGAGGGAGTGTGAACTACAAGATATTAAGGATAGACCGTGTGAGAGTGGTTGTTTCTCGTGGTCATGCTTGTTTTGTATCTTTTCGTTCGTTTTACCTTAGTAGGATTCCCCACCCCCCTTTAGTGTGTTTGTTTTTTTTTTCTGGATTGTCGGGCTCCTCGCCAGCGTCTAGCAACGCTTGTTTGTACTGTTTCAAAACTCCTTTCCTATTAATAAAAAATGGGCACGACGCTCGATCGAGAAAAAAAAAGTGTGTTTGTTCAATTAATCTTGTTTTGTATCTTTTCGTTCGTTTTACCTTAGTAGGGTTCTCCACCCCCTTTAGTTTTTTTGTTCAATTAATCTCCAATCCAAAGAGTTAAGGAGAGGTTTTATCCTTACAAGTAACACCCCCTTAATCCCTTGGTTTAGAAATTAACTGAACAAACCCTTATACGAATAAGGGGATAGGGGTTTACAAGTATTGTGAGTTGGTGGCAATGTTGTCAGACTCAGCATGGACTCATTCGACTAGATGCCTTGCAAGGTATTGGTCTCGACTCTGGGCTACATCCTTTTTTTGGGTGTTGCAGTTAGGGGTGTTTCCTCCTTTGTTAATACTCATGACGATTGACCTCAATTGGTTGATCATGTATAGATGGATGGTAGTGTTGTCAAGATTGGTCAGACGAGCATGGCACTTTCCTCATCCCCGGATCCACAAGTGTGTACCTCCATACCTCGGACTACACTTTAGTCTAGTCAGAAGCATTTGGGATAGTCGTCGCAAAACTTACCATGTAAATTAATATATCTGGGTAATATATCTTCATTGGGTAATAATGGCATTATTAAAACAATTCGTCCACCTACTCATGCTTTTGCACAGAAAAGAAAATATGCAAGCATTAGAAGTTCTTCACTAGGATGTAGTACTATAAGTAATCAAAATTACTTTATTATTGTGCTTTCTCTTTATTCATTTCTAATATAATACTTATATGGATACTTTGTGATCTTTATCTAGTTGTGATAGTTTTATCAATTAATTAGTGGAAAATCCACGAGCGGTACTCGAAGTTAGCAGGTGGTGTCAGCTAGGTCTCTAAACTTTCAAAGTGATATCTATGGGTCCCTAAAGTTGGTAGAGGGTGTTATCTAGGTCCTAAATATTGTAACTAATTTCGGCACATAATTTAAAAGAAAAAAAATAATTTTGTGTTACTGTAGCTATATTCCGTAGAATTTCCAGACTAAAGGAGAGTAGGCCTCTCAGTCTACATGTTGCTTACTTGCTTATGTTGCCACACACATAACCGCTGATAATTTAAGTTGTCTGGAAAAACCAATTAATATTATAAGTGGTTTATGAAAAGCTGCTTGTTAAGTAGACCTGCGTAACATTATGTCAGAATCTTTGGTCATCACATTTTGTACTGGGCATGTATGGTCATTTACACATTTAGTCGCTGCGCTTGTCCTGTGCGTGATTGTCTACTTCATGTACTTCAATTTCTAGTGACTAACCTTGTGTTTGACGTATTATCCGATTTCAAACTGCCTGAGCGCTGAAACTTGCCTCCCTGCATCATCGTAATCCTGGTTACATTTTGTTTTCACAGCAGAACAAGCCGACTGGCCTTTTCTGTGCACTATTTGGAAGGCCTTTGCACAGAACCATAAAAAAAAAAAGAAGCTTTTTACAACATTATTCTGAATGTGATGCATCCGTCTGTTGCTATAGTTACTGCTACGGGGATAGTAACAATTACTACACACATTAGTCTGCATCTTTGGATGGACTATGACTATTTTTTGGCTACTACAAGTTGTTAGACCAAGAGATCTAAAGATACCTAAGGAAGTGGAGAAGAAGAGAAGCCTAAGTCTAGCAGCTAGCCCACTGAGTATATTTCAGATGAGACAGGTTGTGACCGAAAGACACAAATATACTACAGCATCCGACGTCCAACATTCAATCACAGTCGGAACATAGATTGCGATTGCAGACTGAACCTGAGAACCATTTCCCCGACACCTCCCATTCTTGTTTTAGTAACGTAAATCAATATAGTCTGTAGAGATATATCTCTAAACGTGCATGATCTCTTTCAGTTGTTCGCTGTCTGGAAAAAACGCTAATTTTGACTGATGTTGATTTGTTTTGAGAGTTCTATGCCTGAAAAGAAGCCAAAATCTTGCCTGATAATACAAGCGAAGAGCATGGTCTCCGCTCACCACAATGTTTGGGCGGTTTTTACTATATATGATATGATCAAAGAGATATGAAGGGAGAGAAGCTGTATATAATGGTCGAGCAGGTGGTGTATTAACAAGCTTCTGGCAGCAGCGCAATGCTTAGCTGCCAAGAACTGAACTCGAGTTTATACTACTTGAGTCTGGACTCTGGAGACAGCAGGGCAGGATAAATAAAACCAGACTAATCTATAATTTGGAACAGAGAGAACAAGTGATCGATGCATGAAACCAGCCGTTTAAAAATTGGGATAATGCTGAAAACAAACTATGTGAAAGCGAAATTAAACCTAATTATAATAGAGGATCCGCTGGAACAATACATGCCAGTACGTATCAATGAGGAACACAGATAATTCAGGCCATAAACTTTGCCCTGAAGTATACAATAATTGCTTCAAGAGAGTTGCATGTATGTGACTAAAGCATGACAACATAACGTCAGATTCATTACCTGCCATTTTTCTTTTATTAATTATATGGATTGTTAATTAATGTCTTAAAAATTAGAAGCGTATCCTGTAAGCCAAATAGAGCAAGTTAAAGAGTTAGAAAAATTAATATTATATTAAGTCCACCGTCCTTCCGTGCCATATACTTCACCTAGAGCAGTTTTGCAAGCGATTGAGTCGGCCTCTTGTCTTTTCTCGAGAGCGGGTATGTGCCCGTATTTCATTAGGGAAGAGAGAATTCAGTTAAAAATCTGTGCAGCTCGCTTGGCCGTCGATTGCGAGTAGCGATGCAGGCCGTGCAAACGTGAACAGACAAACAAGCGATTACATTTGTGACTATACGTTAACTCTTTGGGCGACCGAGTCGCTGCCTGTTGCAGCATCAAAGAGCGTCGCGAAAGCTCCAATTGGTGAGAAACCCGTCTCGAGCCATTCCTTCCCTTCGGTGATCGCAGGCGCCGCCATGTCCGTCGCGCGAGCTGTGATACCTCTGAACACAACTGACAGCTTCGTCTCCTGGAGACAAAGCAACGACACACGCTGCTGCAATACAAACTCACACACAACACCACGGCGGGCTCTCATGTTGAGGCCACGCACGTTCCAGACCAGCATGTTGTTACAACTCATGGAAACCTATTGTGCTACCGATCAACGGCACAGGAGCATACTTAAGCCTCGTCCCCCTCTGCGGGACAGCGACGATCACGCCCCGGGAACAACTCACGCATCCCGGCGCGTTTCGCCGACGACAACGGCGATCTGAATGAGCGCTGGAACTCCTCAAATGATGCCTGGTCCGGCAGCTCAGTCTCATCGTCTATTCCCATTTTCTTCATCATTACCTTTCTAGCATGTAAGTCCGGCTTGTCGGCCCGGTACTTGCTCTTCGCAGCGAGCCTCGCACTCCGCTTCGGGAGCACACAGTCATCATCCGCCACAGCTGAGACCGGTTTGGTCTTCCTCAGCCTTGGCGGGGAGGAGATCAGTGGCGGTGGAAGGGGCACCGTGATAGAGTTAACAAATTCCGCGACAAGCTCCTCGACATCGCCAGGAGCCCAACCATGGTCCGGCCCATCCTGGGCGAGAGGGCTAGCTGGAGGCGTGAAGTCTGTCCCAACCGGAACGTTGCAGCTATCCGGGACCCACGCTGCCGGTTCAATGTGTGGCAGACTGGTAGCACCAGCCGGGTCTAGGAGTAGCCCGGGGCCGTCCAAGTCGTCCGACGGACACCGAGAGGCAGCGCCAAGCAGCCCAGCGACATCATCGTCAATGGCGGACCCCACAAATCCCGAAATCCCGCCAGGAAACATAGCAACAACACATGGATCGATGTCGACAGATGCAGGCAGAACGCTGCAGTCTGCCCAACCCACAGGTCTTTCCCTGCTCCCTTTCACGGAAAAGGAAAGTTGCATGGAGGCTTCAAGCTGCATGGGGTCTGCTACCATACCAAAATCAACCTCGGACGCACGGAAGCGACGAGATGCGACAGGGTCAACCTCGTCAGGGAGAACAGTGACACAGCGACCGAAGTCCTTGGGCGGTGTTCCAGCAGGAAACCCGGCGCCCTACGTCGTCACGAGCGCCCGCTCGGGAGCCGCGCCAACCGGGCAGACGACTGTGCCCATGATGAGGGAGGCGCGCGTCCGGAACGTGGGCACGTGGCCAGGGCCCAACGCCGGACCTTCACCGGCGAGGAGCACGGTGGAGGGCCTGCGACCGGAGCTCGTCGGAGCAGTAAACCCAGGGGTGGTAGCCATTGTAGTTGCTGTCGCCGCTGTCATCGCCGTCCCCACCGTCACCCCACCCCTCGCCATCGTCCGGTGATCTCGGCGGCGTGGTCCAGTCCTGGTATTCGACGACGCGATGACTGACCGGGTAGCGGAGTGCCGGCAGGTGCGAGTGGATGATCTCGTCCGCGCGCAGGTACAGAGGACTCCCACCGTCGTGAACCCTCGGCTCCGGCACCGCAACAATCACCTTCCGCGGGATGAGCTTGGGGTGGACGCACTAGGCAGCCACGAAGAATTCACGTTCGTCCTCCGGGACCCTTGCCTCCGGTGGAGCTACCTCCACCTGCACACAAGACCTTCCGAGGATGGCTTGCGCATTGGCCGCACTGCGTGCGTGGAGAGGGACTCCAGTCATGGCGACAATCACTTGGAACCGGAGCGAGGCCGGCGAGGCCGAGCAAGTCCGGCGCCAGCGATTCCAGATGAGGGTGAAGGGGGCATCCGCCGTAGGTGTTCCGAGCACCAACTCGAGGTCTTCACGCCTCTCGAACCGCACGACGAAGTCCTGAGGCGCATGACGATGGATGGTGACAGCCGCAATCCCAAAGGCGTTGAAGAGGTGAGAGCCAACCATGGCCGGCGTCACGTGCGGCCCGGTGCCCCCAACGACGGCGACCAGAGCAAGGGATAGAGCGTCCTCGTCGGCGTCGGCCTCAGGAGGTGCGCTGCCGAGCGTCGTGAACAGCTGGCAGCTGGCGAGGAAGGCGGGGGCCTGGAGCGACGCGCGGCTAGAGGCGAGCCACCCGCGGAGAAGGAGCATTCCGCCGACGCAGCACCAGCCCCCTGCGGCTCCCGTCGAGGGAGTCGGCGACGGGTAGCCTCCCGAAAGCGCTCGCGAGAACGGCCCGGGGAGCGACCGCGCTTAGCCACCGGAGGCGGCGCCATCGCGCAGTCCCGCGCGCGGTGGCCCTCCAGACGACAATGAAAGCACCTGGCGGTGAACCTACAGTCAACCTTGACATGGTCATTAGCGAGGCAGTTGAAGCACCGGCCTATGGAGGTGCTCCGGGACGGGCCTCACAGGGCGCGGTGGACCCCGACGCCGCCACCGTCGACGACTCTGGGCAATGTGGTAACCGTCATCATCCGGCCGGCCAGAAGGCCTCGCAGGGTGGGCAATGATGGAGGCAAGGCGGGGCGCCTGCACAGGCGCGTGCACACGACGGGCCCCAGCCATGAATCCTCCAGGGGCAGGGGAGCGACGACGGCGCCGCGCAGCAACGGCGAGCGGTGCTTTGCCCCTGTCATCCACAGGCGGCGACGGCGGTGCAGATTCCTCGGAAGATGCCTCGGAATCGGAGAAAGAGAGCTTAGCCCTGAGGCTACGCACCGACCCGGAGGACGACGACGCGGGCACAAAGGACTTGGCATTGGGGTTCAGCCCCGGCGAGGAGCCCTGCGCCTGAGCAAGCTCTTCCTCGACTTCATCCGCCCAGGAACGACGTGAGGGTGAACCCCGCTCCATCGCCTCCTTACAACTGCATCCTCTTGCGGCCCTATGCTGCTGCGGTTGTTGATACTATGATGCATCAGTCGGCCTCTTGTCAGATTTATCTCACCATCGACTGATCGAGCACAACACAATATCATCAGCACTTGGAATGTGCAGAATCGCCCATTTTTAGCACAAATCTCACTACTCGTCCCCAGAAAGATGAATGTGTAAGTAACTAGACATAGCAGGATACCTGGGACACTGAACTATCGTCTGTTACTTCAGTCATACTTGTCTGAAGGTAACGCAACTCTAATTTTCCACAAGGAAGATCCTGATTCAGGCAACTGCTGCTTACCCACTCAGTGAGGCCCTTGGTATACCCTTTTCCCCATGCTTCCCACTCTTGAAATGCATACATAGCCTGTATGATACAAGAAATGGAGGGGATCGAAATGGTTGACACTATTTGTCCCATCTTGCCCCTTCCTTTTCACCATTTGGACAAATATATATGGAAGCCGGTGTCAGTATAGGAAAAGGTGGAGGGAAAAGAGTCAGGTACATGAATTGAACGAGGATAGTGACGAAAAAGGGTGAGGGCATGTTGTCATATTTACTCACTCATCCCTATTAACCAATTTATTGGCATGATGTCTTGCTTTTTTCCTCCTAGTTTATTGAGAATTAGTGACGCACAGTTGAATTCGAATATTGAAGATCAGTGCCCGCTTATAAATATCTCAAAATAATTTTGATTTCATACCACTGGCAGTAAAAAATTTGTGTCACTGCATGGAGCTTCGATGGGTAACATATGAGACAGGGAGCATTATACTGGTTCTTATATCCATTTTTCTTTTGTAAAAGAAAATGACAGGAGCTCTGTTTTGCATTTAAGTAAGAATAGAAGTAGAAAAACACATTCTGGTCACTATGGCAAAGAAGCCGCAGCTACATGCCGATGCCGAACTACCTCAGCCATGGAAGCAAAACAAACTCAACACAAGAAAAACTGTAGAGCCCTCATTACACAAGTTTCGAAAAGCATGACGTTATTGTTCAATGTCTTCTTTTGCTCATATCGCAACCACTAAGGCGCCGTTCGGTTGGCGCCGTTCCTGGTGCAAAACGGCCAGGAACCGTTCCCACGCTTCATTAAATAGTGATGGGACGACGTCCGGCCAGGAAGCAATCTAAATTCAACCGAACAAGGCCTAAAGGTGTGTAGCCTCTATTCTCAAAGATCCATTGGTATTTCTTTTTCCACAAGTTCCACATTATGTAGATGCTTATCCCATCGAATTTTGCTTTCCCTGTTTTGGTACTATGTTTACCGCGAGTTTGGACGGATCCGCGATGGTTTGGCATTTGGTTGTTTTTCTAACTTAATGGCAGGAGCTCTGCCTTTCAATTAAGATAGAGAAAGAAAGTTTTGTACAAGTAAAGACCACTCAAAAAATGTTCTAAAAAAGGGTTTTAAAGTTCCCGGGGCACGAAAAGAGAAACACACCACCAGAGAGGGGGAGGGGGGGCAGCAGCTAGGCAAAAGTGAATGCTCTCTTTCTTTGCTAAATGTCTTCCTTTATTCTTGTGGCCACTTGCGGCACCGTTTCCACGTGGCGTTTGGTTGTGATGTGGAGGTAAAGGGAGATTCTCCCATGTTAGCACCCATCTCCACATGTCAGATCCAAAGGGGCATAACAAGCACAAACCTAAACCCGTCTCCTGTTGCCTATAGCAGGGTGCACAAGAAGTTTGATATGTGATCATCCTCTACTAGTTAGATTCCCTGTGCTTCCCATCCTCAAAATGCATACAGGAAATGGTGGGGACAAAATAGGATGCAGCTCTGTTGGACGCTATTTCTCTCACAGAAACACAAAAAAGAACCCTTGTGGGTTGTGGCTTGACATTTGTCTCTCTCTTTTTCACCATTTGGATCAATATATAAGAAAGCTGGTGTCAGCATATATATGAAAAGGTTAAATTGAATGGGGATGGCAGCACTAGGGTGAGTGCATGCACGTTGTCATATTTACTAAACGGGAAGAGTTAGTGAACATGTCCCGGTCAAATTGAAGTGAGAGTGTAGGACTGTAGGTATTGAAGCAAGACTGGCGAGTGTGAGTGTGACCGTGCGAGCTCGTTGCTCTCTCTCTCCTATGCGGCGAATGGAATTTCACCGGAGCTGGCGATCTGAAGTCTGAACACCGTTTGGGAGGCCCTAAGTAAGGAAAGTGGGAAAGAAATCAAACTACTAACAATAAAGCTTTCAAGGGGGGAATGATGATCTAGAACAGTACGCCCAAGCTGCTCCTTTCATATCTCCTGACATGCATGTTTAGCATATGCTCTTAATTAAGCATATATCGCATTTGCAGACATCATCACACCTTGTCAGTCTTCTAGGACCTGGGCACCAGAAGTTACAAGCACATATGGCATTTGCAGACATCACACCTTGAAGCGCCAGCACACAAAGGAAGGAGGAGCCGAGGAGGCAAGACCACGAGAGGGATATCTCCACATTGCCATGAACACCCTGCGGAAGCAGCGTGCCATCACAGATGAAAATTTTCCACTTCTTGGTGGCTCCCGAGGTGCCAATTAGTGATTCAAATATGTTTGCAAGCATACTGGTCGACCGGTCGTCATTGAGGTGAGGACGACACCGAAGTGTACCTGCAAATGGAACTACAATAGTTGAATGTCAAAAACGTTTGCAAGACGGCTTATATATAAAAGTTTTTCAGATTTGCTATAGCAGACCGGGTGAAACTCTTCTTCCCCACAACTTATTAACTTTTGAGCTCTGTCTTCTACTGACCCAGAGGAACTCAAGAGGCAAGTAGCGGGCAGTGTGGCAGGAGAGTTAGTGTAAGAGAGGTCACGACAGGGCAGCGGGAGCCTACAGAGAGGGTTAGGCCCTCATGATGTGTGCTCGGAGTGGTGAGTGAGAAGATTCAGGCATCACTTCAATCAATCGTTACAACTAGCGATGCTAATGTGGAGTAATGACAATAAAACTAGGAGCAAAGCAAGTAGAGACATTGATGCCCTATCATTAAAAAAAACTATTTAGTTCTGCACCAAAACTACCGCTAGTCCTTGCTACTCCAAGCATAAGATTCAGAAGATGGAGTTTTTGTATCTCTTATGGTC
The DNA here is from genome assembly GCA_038502445.1 of Eremochloa ophiuroides. Taxonomy (NCBI): domain Eukaryota; kingdom Viridiplantae; phylum Streptophyta; class Magnoliopsida; order Poales; family Poaceae; genus Eremochloa; species Eremochloa ophiuroides. Next base: position 16,625,541 of record JAHLJS010000002.1, read on the forward strand.
CCACATGTACTAGTGGCTTCAATGTGACCTTTTCAATCCGCTTCAACGTCCATTTGACAATTGTGAGACCCATCCATTTTTGGGCGTCTCTTAGGGCGTTAGGGAAGCAGTGGCAGGCAGCGGCAGAGGGTCAAACGCAGAGCGGGCCTCGACGGCGCTAGGGATCGTTGGGAGCTGGGCGGAACCGCGTACACTCAGATCGGGAGCGGGGTTGGAGGTTTCCATATATCTTTCCCTGTGCCTCCCATCCTCATGCCAGTAGAAACAAAGAAAAGTGGACATGGCAGCAACGTTGTGAATGCATTTCTCAAAGAAACAAATCTGTTTATATAAACTCTCCACACCATCTGCTTCCTCGCTGTTTGTTTGCACCTATTTATATGCACATGACGTTTATAAGACACGACCTGACCAAATTAAAATAGGTGCAGATCCTAAATGTGCCATTGTGCTAAAGTAGGTGATGTATTGATCAGGGTGACAACAGGTGCTGGTGAGGGAAGTTAAGGATCCATAGAAAATAATCGAACTAAAAAGAAATGGGGGAAGTAATCGAACTAAAAGGAAACCTTTGGAAATAAAATCATCCAGTGTGGAAGGCTGTCAATAACCCACGGCCCCATGAACTTGCTGCTTTCACGTCTCATGAGTCATGACATGAATGTTATACCATCACTGAGTTTCTTAAACAATACAACCATTGCAAGAGGCAATTTCTTAAGCATCACAATTCCATACATTGATACATCACACAATAGCAGTCTTCTGGGAATACCAAATGGTTCGTGAGAATCTAGGCACGGCAAAATACAAGCATACGAGGTGTATGGAATTGAGAACTTGGTGGCGCTGTGCGCTTCTTTAAGCAGCAGCAACTGCGGGAGGAGGCAACAGGTGTATGGAATTGAGAACTTGGTGGCGCTGTGCGCTTCTTTAAGCAGCAGCAACTGCGGGAGGAGGCAACAGGGTTATCTCCACATTGTCATGAACACCTTGCAGAAGCAGTTCGCCATCATAGGTCAAAACCTTCCTCTTCTTGGCGGCCCTCAAGGTACCAACTAGTGCCTCAAAAATATTTGCACACCGGTCATCGTTGAAGAGGACACCAAACTTGACCTGTGAACCGATAACTCAGTAACACAGTATTGATATCCTCTGTACATATTCACAAGGTATAGTATAGAAACATTCTTAACATGTGTCATTTCATTTACACTGTAACATCATAATGATATATCTTTAATTCTTATAACATTTACAGTATCGCTTATAGACTCTTCCAAAAAGAAGTGTTGTTTATAGGATACAAGCGTACAGCTAAGAATGGTGGAACTCTTTTAGCAAAACAAGGTCTCCACTAAGCAACTCATAGCAGGTTAGTAGCTCCACCTGCAAGTAGTGCTATGATTTAAGAATTTCAAAAGTTCAGAGTAAAGGGATGGTTCCAGGGACTACACCTATGTAATGTACCAGATTATTTATGTATCCATTCATCATTTTCACTGTTGAATTTTGGCTAGAATCAAAAGCTAAAGATCACATGTCGAAATTGAAATATGTTAAGAGTAATAGGGAAAATGGGCAATGGACAAATAAATGAGCCAAGATTAGGATTTGCAATAGCTTCAAATTAGTCATACCAAGCAGGAAAAGAACAACCCAAATCTTAAATAGTAAAAATAATAAACCCTGATTGCACTGAAGAGGGATCGAAGGAGAATCACGGTGAAAAGCCCTTCTAGGCTATCATATGCACTTTAGAACCTCACACGATTAAGAGACAATATGGCAATAAAATGACTAGTAAAAACAATACAGAAGATAATTACACATAAGGAATATTAATTTCACGTATCTATAAGCAAACTAAAATAGATAAGCAACCAAAATAACCAAGATGGGAGAAATTGAAATTGTATTCTCCACAACAGGCTCCATAGTGGACTAGTGGTCAACAAAACAAATATCTGAGGTATAAAAGAACTCTCTTAGCAACAGGTATGACTACATACTACAGTGGTTTATTTGTTAACACACTTCTTTTCACAATGACACATGGCACATCTTCATTATGAATATAACATGGACACAGGCTACCATTTAACTAGGCAAGTAGGACACTGTAAACAGGGAAAACAGAGTTTCCATTTATCAGGCTTCTTGAAATTTCCGCATTCAGTCGGGTTCCATGAAAGGGTATAATATACGAAATAATAAGCTTGGCGATCATCTCACCACAACCGACACAAATTGCTATCCCACAATGCAAACGACTGAAAGGATCATCTTCCAGTTGCAATATCATCACTTCGGCGCCAATGCTCACAACAATGTCCACTGGCTGACTAACGGCCAGAAGCGCACAGATTTGGGGATCTGCACCGCACATATCGTCTCGAGCATCCACCAGACTATCAGGATATATGTATTCACATTTGAGCAAGACCCTGCTAAATACCCATCAGCGGCGCCACAGGGTGATCTCTCGAAGCCCATCAAGTCGGCAACGGCCTCTCAATGACGTGGCGCGATCGCCCATCGCAGCTTCACGCCGGATGATTAATTGGTCCGTGCAGATCATACTGCACATTGCCCTAAGCATCGAGAAAAGGGGAGGAATTCCTGGTGCTGGCCATCCTGGAGATGGCAGCACAGCACAGGAAAAAGGAAAACGCGACGCGGCGACGCGGGTGGCTCAGATCTGCGGCGGCTCTCGAGGGGAGAGTCAGACAAGGGAGGGGGTACCTTGTAGGAGCCATCGGGCTGCTGCTGGCCGAGCCTCTGGATCTCCTCCTTGAGCCTCCCGACCTCCTCCTCCACGTTCATGGCGTCTCGGACTGCCGATCAGTCTCGATCTCCGGGAACTTTCAGATGCAGACTTGCAGAGGAGCCTCCGCTGCGGTGGTTGAGTACTCGAGTGTCGCCAACCGTCGCACGTGGACCGTTTGATCTGGAAGTGGACAGGTGAGATGGAAGCTGACTGGTCGATAGCCTTCTTGCGTATCAGCCGGTGAGTTGTGAACTTGTGATGAACTGATGGCGACCTCCTGTTCATTGAATAAAGATCAAAAGATTCCGCATTTGATGCCATGTGTTCCTACCAATGTAGTTCTTAATTTTAAATTATAAGATATATGGTTTTTAAAGATCCATCCGTTAGTGGTTTGGCTTTTTCTAAACAAGAACATTGAGTGTGTTTCTCGCTGTTTGGGGGTGGAGTACTCTTTTAATTATACGCTCTATTATTATCTTAGGGCGTGATTGTGCTTAACACATGTGTCGAAATAAAAAAGATGTACTCTAGAGATTCATTTTTTTCACACTCATGGAGAACATTAATTCTGGACAAATTATCTATATTAAAGTCTATTAAAAATGACTTCTAATAATAAAATTCTTCGGCTGAAGAATAGGGTAGCCTATAAGAGCATCTCCAAGAGTTTGCTAAAATTTACTTGCCAAATCTTTTGACAACTCTCTAAAATATATGCCAAGTGAAAAAAGAGCTTCTCTCCAATAGTTTGGCATAATTCACTTGCCAAACCCAGATTAAACTTACGTCAGGAACCCTAAGACAGAAACAAAATTATGTTTATGTCCTTCCACCTCTTAAAAACTTACATCAGGAACCCTAAGACACAAACAAAATTAGTTTATATTCTTCCACCTCTTGAAAACTTACATCAGAAATCATGAGACAAAAACAAAATTAGTTTTTTTCCCTTCCACCTCTACGTACGTCGCCGATCTGCGGTCGTTTGCGCGCGTGCATATATGCGCATGGAGGGGGAGATTTACCAAATTGCTAAAATTTGACAAGTTGGATGCTAAAATGTTGGAGGGGTGATTTCTCTAGTTTTGCCAAAAAAAATAAAGGATATAAAGTGGGTTTGGCAAACTTTTGAAGATGCTCTAAGGCTATAAATAGAAGCTCCGGCACTCTATTTTGCAAGACAAAAAATAAAGAAAGAGCCAAAGCCACAGGTAACGCTACAAGACTTACAATCATTCCTTAAGAAATTCTAGATATATAAAATGAGAGTCTTGAACTAGAGCAAAGCTTGGATCTCATTCGAGAGCCTAGGTTTCTCTCTTTCATCGATCCAATAGTTTGGATACATAATCCACTAGTTTGGACAGAAAATTATATGATGTTCGAAACACATACATATAGTTTATGAATTTAGAAATGTATTTAGAAATACACGTAACAATTTCTTACAGTACGACATGTTTTTGTAAGAAAAGACTGTTACATATATAAGGAATGTTTTGGTAATATTTTACTATAATTTTCTTCTTCTTTAGTAAAGCTTGTAAGTCTCCAACATGTTGGACATGGCCATATGGGCACATATGGTTCCAAAGTTTTGTCTAATCTTGAAAATTTGACAAGTACGAGTACGATGGTCTCACATTTTACCATCTTAGACACTAAGAAGGAGAATTATGTGCCTGCTCTATAGCTTAGGCACATATGGCTCCGAAGTTCGTCTAATCTTGAATTTGACAAGCACGAGTACGACGATCTCACATTTTACCATCTTATAGACACTATAAGAAGGGAGAAGTATATGCCTGCTCTATTGCTTACCAGTAAATAATCATAGTTGCAGTTAATACTCTAGTAGCACTTTTTAAGAAATCTACTAGGAGTAGGAGGGAAAGAAATGAAAGGTTATTTTGAGGGGAAAAAACATAGAGCCTTTTTACATAAGTGTCATTATAAAAGTTTGGAATTACACATGAGCCATTATAAAAGTTGATCGCTCAGCACTCCTCTAAACCTTTTTACATGAGAAGCCATTTCGTCGGGTTCCATCTGTTTGGAGCCGTTTAGTAGCGCTTACAGGTGGGCCCGGTCACGGAGAATGCCCCTATTGCCCCTCGTGTTCACAGAAGAGCGGCTTACGGCCGGCAGTGCGGATTGCAGGCCTCCTCCTCGCGTTCCTGGAGGAGATCCAAGACGCGACGAAGACAGCAGCCCTGCCGTCTTCGGCTGTGCCGGGGCTCACGGAGCTGCACGTGGCCATGCAGAAGCTCCGGCTCCTCCTCGCCAACTGCGCGCGACGGGGCACGCGGCTGTGGGTGCTCGTGAACGCCGCGTCTGAGCTCCGGGTGATCCTCGGGTCCGTCTCCGCGGCCAAGGACGCGCTGCCCAAGGACGTGGTGGACGCGTCCGTGGAGGCCGGGGAGCTCGCGCGCCTCATGCCGGAGCATGCGTGGCGCGCGGCGAGGACCGTGCGGTCGACACTGCAGCAGTTCAAGAGCGGCGTCTCGCCGAACGCCGAGGACGCGAGGCGGGTGCTCGAGCACATCGGGGTTCGAAGCTGGTCCGACTGCTCCGAGATTGCCTTCCTGGAGGACGAGCTGCGCACGCGATTGGTGGACGGCGGCGCAGGCGGCGACAGCAGCAGCAGCGACGCGTTGCTCATCAACAGCTTAGTGGCATTCCTGGTGTACTGCCGTGTCGTGCTGTTGGATCAGATCGACGCGAATCCAAAAGCGGACGCGCCGTCACGGCCACCGGCGAGGTGCCCGGACTGGCTCAGACCGGAGACGTTGCAGTGCCCCATCAAGCCAGCACACTCTGGACCTCATGATGGACCCGGTGACCGTTTGTATTGGCCAGACGTACGACCGCGAGTCCATCACCCGGTGGGTCAAGGCCGGGTGCCGCACGTGCCCGGTCACCGGCGACGGCGAGCGGCTCCGCACCGCCGACGTGGTGCCGAACGCCGCGATCCGCGGGATCATTGAGCGGATGCTGCTCAGCAACGGCGTCTCGCTTCCGGCGGACCCAAGCAGCAGCTCGGGGCACCGCCACGGCGCGCTCGGCGACACGGCCGTGGCGTTCGGGCCGGCCGCAGCCCGTCTCGCCGTCGCCTACATCGTGGCCCAGCTCTCAACGGGCTCGTTGGGCTGCTCTAGTGCGCGAGCAACCACGGCAAGGCCGTCTCGGCCGGCGCCGTGGCGGCTCTCGCGGGCCTCCTCTTGTCCGTCTCTGTTGTCGACCGGGACGACCTCGCTAGCGACGTCGCGATGCTGCTGGCGAGGCTCGCGGAGGAGCCGGCGGGCTCGAAGGCCGTGCTGGCGCGGCAGGGTCTCGTCGTCCGCGTCGTCGAGGCGATCACCACGTCGGCGTCCCGGTCGGGGAAGGACCACTGCGGCGTCGCCCTGCTTGTATCCCTGTTTCCCCTCTTCTGTGAACGCCAGGGGCAACCGGGCAACAGGGGCATTCTCCGTGGCCGGACCCCACATGTAAGCGCTGCCAAACGGCTCCAAACAGGTGGAATCCGATGGAATGGCTTCTCAGACATAAAAGATTAGAGCAGCGGCACTTATGAGCGATCAACTTTTATAATAACTTCTGTGTAATTCTAAAATTTTATAATGGCACCTAAGCCTAAAAACATAAGGACACGGTAGGATCCTATCCCCCGGTCCCCGGAGGATTCTCCCACCCCCTCCAAATCTGCCACCTCAGGTCCTCAGTCCTGTCCTCGCGCTCGTCTCCCGTGCTGCCGCGTCCGGCGTCGGCAGCCACGAGGCGCCTCGCCATCGGAAGAACCCCCTCCCCAGTCCCCATCACCCGCCCAGTCGTCCCCACTCCATCCGGCACTTTCATCCACCGTCGTACAAGCAGACGCGGACCGCCGAACAACGGCCGTGTCAACGCGATAGCAATCGGCAAAGGCAAGCAAAGCAACCAAACCATCTGGTGGGCACTCGGCTCTCCGCACTCCGCAGCAAGCCACCAGCAGACAGCCTCCCGACGGAGCATAGCATAGCAAGCGCCCGCGATCGGGAGTCGAGCGCCGTCCGTCACCAGAGGCAGCAGGGGCACATGGCGGCGGTCGAGGCCGGCGAGGTGAGGCGGGACATGTGGGGGCAGGAGTACCGGACGTCCTCCGCCGACTGCGCGGCGGCGCTCGACGCCTACTACGCCGCCTTCATGTCCTTCGGCCGCGGCCGCGTGGCGGCCGCCCTCCGCGCCGCCGCGGCTGACCCAGCCTGCGCCCTCGCCGCCGCGCACGCCGCGCACGCCGTCGCCCCAAGGGACCCCGCGGGCGCCGCCGCCTTCCTCGCCACCGCCGCGGACAACCTCGTGAGCTAGCGCCCTCCTCCTCCTCCTCCCTTTCGATCACCTCCCCCTGCTCCTCCCCTCCCCCTTTCGTTCCCTCAGGCGAGTCGACCACCTTAACCTGTGGGCTGTGCTGCGTTTGCGCGCCTCTGCTTCCAGGGGAAAGCGACGGAGTACGAGAGGGCCGTTTTCGGGACGCTCTCCGCGCTGATGGGAGATGGGAGGGACGAGGAGGTGGCGATCGAGCGGCACTTCGAGGTTTGGCCATGCCTTGGTTCGTTGATTTTGGGGACTTGAAGGCTATACTCTTCTGCTACTTGCGGCGTCAGTAAATGATATGTTCGTTTATGACAGCTTCTCGAGCAATTCCCCAGGGATCTCCTGTCTCTCAAGAGAGCGCAGCTCATCTGCTTCTATCTGGGAAAGCCAGATTTATCCCTGAAATTCGTCCAACAAGTAAGCCAAACGGATGGTGTTCCTGTGTATTTATGGGCTTCAAATTTTGTGCTTCACTGAAGGAAGTTGAAGCTCATGTAGCATTTCTTTTTCACTTGATGTACTTGTTTTGATTCATCTCAAGGAATATCAACAATGTTATCTCTGTATCAGAAATAAGATCAAATAGTTGCTGAGAGCATTATTATTATTATTTTTTTTTTGAAACTTTGCTGAGAGCATTATATGTCCGCTGTTCCCAAACTGCACAGTAGTCAGTAGCTAAAGCAGTGTCGCATACTTGCCTTCCTTTTCATTGTTTCCTATGAGCACGTTTACTGTGCCAAATCGGTGCATTGCAAGAACTTGTGAATGTAGCAATGATCAAATATTTATGAACCCAGCACCCTGCCACCCTCTAAAAAATACTGTTGTAACTGGTTCTTTTGTTCACTAGATTTGTGGTACTTTATGCTTATCAGGTTTTGCCGAAGAATCAAGATCAGAATTACATATATGGCATGCTTGCTTTCCCTTTGCTAGAGCTTGGACGGATGGATGAAGCTGAGACAGCTGCTCGAAAGGGCTTGGCTATAAACAAGAATGACTTCTGGTCACAGCATAATGTATGTTCATGATGTTGTTATGGTTAGTTTCAGTAGTTAAAAGCATCTGTTCGATAAAAATAGAAATGGAGGAATAGCTATCAAAGGATTCCTATCCATCTACTGTACTGACTATTACAATTTGTGATTTGAGATTAGCTGGATCTATTGAAGATATATCAGAAACTTATAAACTTTTGATGATTTCTGTGTAAAGCTAAGTTGATCCTACTTTTTAAAAAATAAAATAAAATTCAGCCTACATAGCATCTATAACCATGAATCCATGATCATTCTGGCATGACCCAGCAAATCAAGGAATTTAAGATCTTTAGTTAAATGTTCTGTGTTTCCACATCTTAACTGACTGGCAAGTGGCAACTAGCATGTAGTACCTAGTCATCGTTAGCCTGGCTCTGGAAAACTGAACTAGTCAACTGTTGATTCACCGATTTTGGTCCAACATCTCCCCGCATCTTCATTTTGGTTTGTTAATTTCTTTAGAAGCCACAGTGCTATTTCTGAGTAGAATGAAAGTCATTATTCTCTCGTCATTTGAGACAACTGTTACACCTATATTGGGTGGGAGAGTTTAGATTACTGAATTTTTCTCATACTGGCACTCTGTAACTTCTTGTTAAGCTTGGAACAAATATATTAGCCGTAATAATTTCCACTTAGTTGATATGTGCATAATCCAATAACAAAAAAAAAAAAAATTCTTCTTGTAGCTGTGTGCATAATCCAATAACAAAATGTTTGTTTTCTTCTTGTAGCTGTGCCATGTTTTTCAGCAGGAATGTCGCTTCAGAGAGGCTACTGAGTTCATGGAATCATGTTCTCCATCATGGGAGGCATGCACATCATTTTTGTATGTAGTTCTACATGCATTATGCATTCTACCAATGCAAGTCAACAGCTATGAGCTTAGTTTTTAGATTTTTTTTTTTCTTTTGTCTCTCACAGGTTTACCCACAACTGGTGGCATGTCGCTGTTTGTTACTTAGAAGCTGAATCTCCTCTGTGTAAAGTTCTGGAGATATATGATCACAACATCATGAAGGAACTTGAGAAAAGTGATTGTGAGGCAGCAGAGGTACTATATTTATCGGTGGTTAATTTACTTTAGATATACGTTGCTTGAGACACTGAATAATTCTCATGCATTCAGGTGTATTTGAATGCTCTAGGGTTGCTGCTCCGATTATACATACGCGGTCATATAGATTCAGCTAAAGAGAGGTTAACAGCATTGCTAGATGCACTAAAGAATGAGGTATTGACTCCCAGGAACATCTTTGAGTACGTCTGGTGCATATATAACTAAGCTGCCTATTGAGGATTTTACATATACAAATTAAAGCTAGGCGAGACATTCTTTTGATTCTCAGTTTGAACCTTTTTCAGTCTATATGGCATGTGGAATGGCTCCTTGACTTACTTATATTATGGGCACTAGCAAGTATGAGTGAACTAAAAAGTGCACATAATATGTTGGAATCATTGAAGTCAAGGTCAGTCTTGCATTTTGCAGGAACACAAAAGAAGGTTTATTAATAGTTACTAAATCAGAAAAGCAACCTGATTGCAGGGTCCGTTCAATGGACAAGAATCGGCAGCAAACGATGCAGAAGGCAATCAAGGTATGCAAGTTTTTTTGGAAGCTCTCGTCACTTGCAATATGGGTTACTCCTGTAAGAGTAAGCATTGACAGTACAAAGCAATCTGTATGACAATGAAGCTTTTAAGTTCCAAGCAAGCTGGGGGTAGGTTCAAGATGGAACCCAATAAGAGCCATAAAAAAACATAAAAAGCAAAAAAGAAGAGCCATATACTGATCTAGTATTTCTGAAGAAATTTTTTGGAGGTCCAATTCAGGCAGCTAAACATCGCTGCACAAGCATACTCTTTGTGGGAATATATCGTAGCTTGTTATTATTGTAGCTTTCTTTACTAATTTTATTTACTTGTTTGTCTGCGTAACATTACTACATACAAATCTTCTCTTGGAAGATTGGTAATGCTGATTTCAGTTGTTCTTACTTTCTTGTAGCTGGCGGAGGCTGCTTATGGATATGGGAAAGGAGATCACATGAAAGTCTTTGACACTCTGGGTCCAGACTTTGATGCGCTAGGTTATAAAGTAGGATCTGGAACCTTTTTATTACTTTAAGATAAGTAACTGTAAAATTTGTTTCTGTTTGCTAAGATAAACAAATGGTACAATTAGATGATTGGTGCATCAGATGAACAAGTGGATGTCTTCAATGAAGTTTGGTACACTGTTCTAATAAATGCTGGAGAGACTTCCAAAGGTTTGAAGTCTTCGCTACTTGCAAAATTGAATTGTTTTTGTTCAATGTCAGTAGCTAATGCAGCTTCGGTTTACAGCAATTGAGATTCTTGGCAAACAAATTAGGAAACGAGAGGGTGCACCTTTCTTGTGGCGCTTGCTGGTAAGAGTGCTCACGTAATCCCACTGCTTTCTTTCTAATTTAGTTTTTACTCCGGAGTTTGTTGGGCAGGATTGTAAAGGATACACATTATGATCCTGACAATCCAAGGTGGTCATGGCGTTAAGCAAGAATTAGACCAAGTTCAGAATTTCCCATACACATGAACAATACCCTATCCATGCCTTTATTCTGGTTATCACTACCATTCTGAGAAATGTATTTATCCTTTGACCATTTATAGCCTTGTTTCTCCTTACAGTTTGTGTTGCCGGACAGCTTAAGAACATTATGATATTATTCAGCCCATTAATGGGTATTGTGGGTTCATTTTTGTGTTTGGATGTCAGTATGAATGGCCGTATAGTAGTATTAGTATTAGTATCATTATCATACCGCTATGAATTTACACTAAGATCACAATGTTTGAAAGTGTAAATACACAATGTCCGAAAGTGTGAATACACATTGTGATCCTGACAAACCAAAGCTGCCTTACGTTTTATTCAGCTAAGCCAATCAGTGTGAATACAAGGAACTCATGGGATCCACATACTTTCAGAGCTATAAAGCTATTAATATTTTGTTTTTGTCTCAATTTTACCAGGAGAAAGCATATTCATTGGACGGCAGAAGCGCAGATGCTTCAGTAGCATCCAAGAAGGCAAATGCTCTACAATCAGCTTATTTCCATTAGTCCATATCGTGTTGAATAATAATGAATAGCCTTGTGTCTGGAAGGTCATGTAACCTTTTTTTATCGGTGGAAGTTTCCAGTATGTATCATAGTAAGTCTACAGTTATTATATATACCGCATAAATCAACAGTTTCAAAATACTGGAGCGTGTGCATACATGGAAGTTTTATGTTCAGTGAAGTTATGGGTACAGATATGGTTTTGGATTCTTTTGCATGTGTCAAATTTTTGCAGGACCATGCATGCCACACGCTGCATGAAGGGTTTAAGATGAAGCGAGGTTTAATTGAGTTCTAAAATTTTAAAACTATAATTTAGCCTATCCAAAAACTATTTCACCCAGTTACGCGGTGCCATCTAAGACTGAAAAGAATACGCTGATGAGTCTTTAGTATGTCCCGGACCATATTACATGTGCATAGAGTGTAACAACCCTAAAAATCTATACACAAAAAATCCCAACCATCGAAATTTTTTCTCATGTGTATGTGCATACATATAGGAGATAAATAATACAAGTAATAATTTACATATGTTTATGAACCTTGCAAATACCTCACCCTATATAACCATAAAATATAAACCCACCAATTCATGTTGCATATCTGGATCTTATTGACATTTTATGATTTGCTCAAAAACTCATATAACATGTGAAGGCAAATATATGTGTGAAGAAATCAGAAAAGAAAAAGAGAAGGAATAGGAGAGGAGAGGAAAAGCCAGCCAGCCAGCTTGCCAGCCCAGCCAGCCCGAGCCGGCCTCTCACCACCGCCCAAGCCAGACCGCCACACTGGGCCGGCCCATGATTGAGTCGCGGCCCAGTCCCGCGTGCACTGTAACACCCTGGTGTTACGACACATTAAAACTGGCCATGCCATCATAATTACTGCAAATCATTTATGTGTAGATCACCTTTGCTATGCATCAACAAAAATAAATTTTATTTTATCATGTGACTGTGCATAGGAGCTGTAGAGTGATTTTGTTACATGAAATATGGTGAATAAAGTTTATTGGAAAAGTTAATGGAAATCAATTATAAAGTCCTAAATAGGACCAACATCCTAATTTGCTAAATAAATAGAATTTGATGTTGGTCCCAAAAGCAAAGCTGTAGTTCTTATTTATTGGAGCAACTTTGATATATAAAGTTTTTCAAGTTTCTAATTGGAAATTTAAATTAAACACTAATTTCTATTCAAATATTTGAATTTGAAACTACAATTCAAAAACTATTGAGAATCTGAGGTTGGACATTTAATAAAAGTTGTTAAGCTCACTAAATAGAACAACTTTGCTGTTTGGAGATTTTGAAGTTATTCAATAGATTTTTGAATTTAAACCTAAATTTGAAATGATCCAATTAGCCCCTTTTTGATAATTCAAAATGCGTTCAAAATTTCGAAATGGTTTAAAAAGCAAACTTGTTCTATTTAAAATTTCCTACAACTTGTATTAAGGGAATTTTTCGAGTTTATATACAAATATAAAAGTAATTTGGAAACAAAGATCAGGAACATAAGAGTATGGCTACAGTAAAATGGGATTGACTTTCTTCTTCCCCTCTGTTCATGTCATCGCCGTGGCGACGGCGAGCGTTCCCGACACCTGCTCACCCTGGCCGCGCGTCCCTCGAGCTGGCTCACTTCGCGAAGACTCCAGCCACGTAGCGTGCTCTCCGTTGCCCTATGAATAGCACCGTCGGTCGTCGATTTCGCCTTCTCGTCTTCTCCGTTGCCGCCGACGAGTTTTCTGCTCGTGCAGAAATTCGTCGTCTCCACTCTATCACAAGCCACTCCATCTTACTCGTAGGTTCGCCACACCCTCACGAGTCGTTTGAACCTGCTCGCGCTGTTTGTCGTTGCCTGAATCGTCTGGAGGGCCACCTTCTTCCTCGCGGTCGGCAACGGCGCCGCCGTAAGCACCTCCGTGTGGCTAGGTCGCTCCGGGGGCGACTTTCTTTAAAATAGTCGTGTTTTCGACTTATCTGGTTTCCGTGTAGCTGATGCGTTAGACGGTTTGGTGAATGGTGCCCAGGAGTTCTCGGAACGAGGGCTCGCCGTCGTGTCCGAGCTGCTGAACCCGCCATCGTCATCACGCTCGCCACTCCGCACCGCCTCTGCTTCAACGGACCATCGATTTGAAGTCTCGGTGAGCCTCTGGTCATAACTGTGCCGTCTGATTGAACGCTACCGGGTTGGACTCATCGGAACGCGGTCGTGCCGGCGTGCAGTGCACCACCGGGCCGCCATGGCCGCTGTTGCTCGTGCCATGGTGCTCTAGGTACCTAGTTAGTCTCTGTGCTGGTTAGTTTGAGTGTGGAAAGTAGTTAGGTGTGCTCGGGTTGGTCGGTGAGGTCGCCGGCGGCAAGCTGTTGCGCCGCGCCGTTGAGCACACGCACGCCGCGTGCCTGCGCGGGGGAAGAAGAAGAGAGGGGTCGCGCTGGGCTGCTCGGGCCGTGCTGGGCCGGTCCAGCAGCGCGGTAACGCGCGGAAGGGGGAGAGAGGGAGAGCTGGGGCGCGCTGTGGGCCGGGTGGCCGGCCCGGTTGCTGGCCGAGGGGATTTTTGTGATTTTCCTATTTTCTGAATAAGTAAATAGTGTAGTATCTTGTTAATTTTGTAGAGATAATTCTAGAGCTCCAAAAATTGTAAAATTAATTCTACATTCTCTCTGAAGTATGTAATATTTAATAAAAATACTAAACATGGCTGTTGAATAATTTCTGCAAATAATAAAAATATGCCTTTTAATTAATAAATTAAGTTTCTGGGATTTTTGTAGGCTAAGATAATTATCTAAAAATCTTGAAATTTCTTGTGTCACTGTTTGGTACTGTAAACTATCTATACAAAAATTTACAAGTCATTTGGATGATTTTTTATCTACACATAAATAGTAACTAATTATAAAGTTGATAAAAATCAATTATAAACCCTATTAAGTTAGGTTTCGTGTGACTTTTGGATTGTGTGTTGACCCGGGGTCCTTCACTATAGTGATCCTCGGCACTTTAAATGTGTTGTTAGGTAGTGGTTAAAACAGCTGTGCAGCGGCTTTCAACAACTGTTAAAAAGAAACCCAAATTTGTTTATCTGTAGTTGGTTTTGTTGGCTTACAACTTTACCGTGAAAGAAAGTTATACTCAAGATTACTAAAATAAACATTTACTTTATACCCTGTTCATGTTGCTTCTGCACCATCATTAAATCATGCATCATTACATTACGTGTAGTGACCGAGGGTGAGGAGATCAAGATCGAGCAAGTAGCCGTTGAAGAAACACCGGCTGTTGTTGGTGGGTTTGATATCTGTGGTTCAGATCCGGATCCTACTCTGTCTGTAACTCAAGGCAAGCCCCGGTGCATTTAAACCTTTTCTTGTGATTTATAAAATGTTTATCACTTTGAGTTAAACTATTGCATTAAGTTGATAGGAGTTGAGTGATAATCCCGTTAATGCATTACCACTCTTTACCACTTGAATATCATCCTGGAAACCTGATTAAAATAAAAATGTTTGGCAAATGCTTAGCACTGCTTAATTAATTTAGTTTTATTTGCTTAAAATGCTATTTTCTGAGCTATAGTGATATACTATTGGTGAATCATGAAAAATGAATATGGATATGAATCCGTTCGGTCGATTTGTAATTGGGTTAGAGTCCCAATGCATGGTCACCGACGGAAAATGAGTTAGGGACCGTTCGTTGTGCCTGCTGTGATCATGACTTTGCAACTAGCCACATACTACGGAAAGCCCTGACTCCGGCAATTCTGAGGCGAGAAGGGTTACCCATGCACTGGGAGTGGAGAGATGGCGAGAGTAGCGTGTACCCTCGTGGCCGGCGTGCTGGATTGGAGGAGTACTGTGCTCTCGGGTGGCATGGAGCCATTCTCACTTAGAGGAGTCGTGGTAGACGGGGTTGGCATATGCAAGCTTAAGTGCTACATATACAGTGTGGATAGGGATCCCCAGCTGGGTATTTAATCGATTCGAATCGTCGTTGCTCCTCGGATAATGGAGACTTGATCCACTGACCATACACCGAAAAGTGGTTCGAAACTAGGATAAGAATTTGGTAAAGTTTTGAATTTGGATGGCAATTATGAATCAATTTAGATTTAGGGCTAAAGATTAATGTTGAAATAAAATATTGATAGTAGAACAAGTTTAGAGAGCTTTTCTGCAAAACATTTTGATTCTTGCTAAAGCCTTTCCTTGATTCCCCTCAGCCTGCATTCCTGAGTCTTCTCCCAAATTTTTAGTCGGGTAAGTCTTGCGGAGTACCCCATGTACTCAGGGTTTGTTAACCCCATGTTGCAGGTGAGCAGCCTGAACAAGTCTGTCTTAGGCCGTGCTGTATGACGGTCGTTCAGGTGAACAATGATGAAGATGAGTGAAAGTTTAAAACCCTTGGGCAGGGTTAATATTGTAAGATATGTACAAAAACTACTCCACTGCTAATACTGTTATATGGTTGTAATAAATCGTACCTATGTTAAGTTTGAAACAACTGGTTTGTAATATTATTTAATGTAAGACTTCCGCACTTCTACTCTGATATATTTTGTATGAAATGTTGTAATACTGCAATGTCTTCGCAATGAGATTCTTTTCGGAGAATACGGGTTTCTGTGAAAACCCGGCAGACCTTTATAAGTTATTTGGGACACAAGCATGATCATTAGAGGTCTTTGGGATAATGATTAGTGCTTGTGGGCCATATAATTTAGAAGGTTCTGTGACACGCACGCGCGCTGCTTCGGCCGCGCGCGCCGTCGCTGCCGCTGACAGCCCAGCCCCGCATGTCAGCCCCTTTTTCCCCGTTTCCCCTGTTCTTCTTCCCCGCGAAGGCGATGGCCGGCAGGGTCACGCAAATCGCATGACCCTGGCCTGCCTGCCCCTTCGGTCTGTCCCTCGCTTGTCCCCCGTCACCTAGACGACAAAGGAACCCCCGCGAGCACCCGGGAACCCTAGCCTAGCGCTCACCACAACCCTTGGATGCCGCGCCGCGGATCCCGACTGCTCACCATGGTTTAGACCGAGCTTGGCGATATATAAGGACCCCTCCCGGTGCCCTAGCCTCATTCCATTCGCCGCCGCCGCTGGTGGCACTACACCACACCACAACGCGAGACCGAGAGCGAGGGAGAAGAGGAAGAAGGGAGGGAAGAAGGAGCCGCCAGAGCGCTGCTGCCGCGGAGCACGCCGGAGCCGGAGTCGAAGACGGAGCCGGTGCCACCGTCGCGGGTCTGCACTGCACTGCGAACACCCGACACGGCTATGACTCGTCACCGCGTCGCTAGCCTATCTTCCCCGACACCACGGTGAGCTGCCGGAGTTCCCCCTTGCCAACCTCGCCGTGCTTTTCGGCGGCCACGGGTCGTTTCCGACCCCGGAACACACCGCACACACGCACACGAGATGCAGCCCGGCCAAATGGACCGACCGAGCCGGAACAGAGCGACAGGCACCGCTGTCGCGAACAGAGCTCTCGGAGCGTCGTCGTCTCGTCGGTGTTCCCCTGCGTAGCGACCACCATCCACCCTACCGACTGATCGGGAAGCTCCGCCACACCAGGCTCCCACCAGACCGAGCCACTGACCCAAGGGAGGAAGACCCGAGCTCGATTGGCCTCGCCCATGCCGAGCTCGCCGGAGCGCCACCATGCTGTAATACCCCGGGTATTACGGATTTAATTAATCTGCCATGTCATCATGTTTAAATTTAATCATTTGCATATGATTGTGATTAGGGCTCCTAGAGTGATCTGATTTAATTTGGTGATTGATTGTGAAATTAAAATTCCTAATAGTAGATTTGAAATTTGCTTTTATAGGCTCAAAAACCTAATTCAAAATCTAAAAGGAATTTTGAGATAGTCCCTTAATAAAAGTTTTAGATCTTTTAAAATGGAACAACTTTTATTTTTGGAGATTTTAAAGTTCTGTGGTGGAAATTCAAAATTTACTTCAAAACAATGATCTAAAACTTGGTTTTGAAATGTCATTTCAAAAATTATTTGGAATCTGACAAAACTTCCTAAATAGAAGTTGTAAAACTCGTTGAGTAGAACAAATTTTATTTCGGCCATTTTTCAAGTTGCTGTGTAAAATCAAAAGTAATTTTAAAAGTTCAGTTTGAAATTCAAAACCCTATTCTACCCCCTTTACTGTAGTTTCAAAATTATTTCGAATTTGAACTTGGTTCCAAAAGTAAAGTTGTTCAAAATTTCAAACCCCACAACTTTTGCTTTTGCAGTTTTTCCTGTTGTTTAGCTTAATCGGCCGCATTCTTGCAAAAACCGTCGGTTGGGAGAAAATCAGTGCTACAGTGTTTCGCCCCTCACCCTGTTCGCCAACAGCGCCGGCAACGGCCGTGCCGGCCGGGCGCGCGCGGCTACCGTGCCGCCCGGGATCTTGCTCCCGGTCGTCGTTTGAGGACGATACGCGTGCGCCGCGACGCTCTGACCCTGTCCCCCTCTCCCCCGGCCTTCAAAAGGGCGACGAGGCCCTCCCCTCTCCATTTTCTCCCCTCCCGTCACCGTCGAACTCCACTCGGTGCTCGGCAAAATTCGTCGCCACCGAGCCTTCACAACCCTCTCCATCTCGCTCGCAGCTAGCTAACTTCCTTGCGCACCTCCCGAGCCCGTTGGTGGAAGCCGTAACGGCTCGTAGGTGCCGGGGTGCTCGTCGCCGTTCCGCGGGTGACCGGAGCGCCGCCGCAGCCATCCCGGACGCGACGAGCGTGTTGGAGTGAGCTTCTTCTCCCTCGGTCTCGTGTCTCGAACTCTCTATCACTCGCTGTTTCTCATGCGCCTGGCGGTTGGGTCTCTGGCACTCTAGGATCGCCGGAACGCGGGATCGCCGTCGGAGCCAAGCTGCCGGATCCGCCATCGCCGTCAAGCCGCTTTCACCAAGCCGTTTCCGCCTTCACCGACTCGCCCGTTGGCTTCGTGGTGAGCCGCTGAACCTCTCCCGTTCTTTCTCCCGTTCGCTACCGCTTTCATCTGACCGGCGCCGAGCCGCCGTGTCGTCGGCTTCCGCCATGGGCGAGATGCTCCTCGCCGGAGGCGCCTAGGTTAGAGCCTAACCTTGCGGGGGTGCTCGCTAGGGGTTAGGGTAGTCGTAGAGTCGCTCGGGTTCGCCGCTGGGGTCGCCGGTGGCGAAGGCCGCGCTGGCCGCGCGCGCGCGTGCGCGTGCACGGGAGCCGGCGGGAGGTGGGAGGAGGAGCTGACAGGCGGGGCCCGTCTGTCAGCGCCTCATTTCGCCGAGGCGTGGGCCGCGTGCGCGCGGGAGCAGCGCGCGTGCGTTTGGGCCGTGTTGGGCCGGCTCGGGCGCGAGCGCGGTCGGCTGGGCCGCCTCGGCCGAGTGGGCCGTTTCCGTTTTTTCCAAAGGGATTTTCAAATGCCTTTTCTATTTTAATTTATTTGAATAGTGCTGATGATTGTTATTTTCATATGAATTAATCTGTTGAATGGAAAAATGTGAGAATAATTGTGTATGCTCTCTGAAGTATGTAGTATTTGTTAAAAATATAAGATAGGGTGTTCCAGTGCCTTTAATCTGCTGTATAAATCAGTGAAGTAATTAATAAATGCAAGTTTGTGTAATTTTAATTAATTCTCTGTAAATCCAAAAATCATGAAATTTATTGTGGCTCTGTTTGGTGACAAAACCTAGCTGTTGGTAAAGTTTGGTTACAATTGAAGTTAGTTTGGTCAATTAATAAATATATGTGAAATTAGGGATTAATAAAGTAAATAGAAAAATGAATTTAGGTTTGTTGTGTGAATTTTTGGATTGAATGAAGACCAAGGATCTTTCACTGTGTGATCCTTGGCAGTTTGAGAACTTAGTGCTTGGTAGTAGTCATAAAGCTGTGCAGCGGCTTTCTATGACTGTTGAAATAGGTTTTAATAATAAAACGTGAAATACCGATTTACTTTAGGAAATCTCGTTTACAATTTTTCCGTGAAGGAAAGTTGTACTCAAGGTTTTAAATAATTTATTAATGCATCTGTGTGTTTGTCATCTGCACCTTGTAAGCATACATCATTGCACTCGTGTAGTGTCTGCGAACGAGGAGGTCAAGCTTGAGCCGACCGTTGAAGAGGTGATTCCCGAGGTGACCCAAGGCTTCGACGTCCCTAGGACTGACACCGCACCGACCCTCTTCGCAATCCAAGGCAAGCCCCGGTGCATTCAGCCCTTCTGTTTGCAAAATATTTATAATTCGAGTTAATCTACTGCATTAGGTTGATAGGAGTTGATTGTTACCTATCCAGATGCATTGTCTCAAATAAATACCCTGAAACCTGATTTAAACGAAAATTTTGAAAAATGCTTAGTCATGCTTAATGAACCTAGCTTTTCATAAAAGAAAAACTATTTTCTGTGCTATGGGTACATTATGATTGGTGAAGAACTTGTTATCCGTTGGTCCATGTGTATTTGGGTTAGAGTCCCAATGCATGGTCGCTTTCGGAATAGTTTGGAACTGGTCGATATCACTGAAATGTGTTTCGCCGGGTGTTGTGCTCTTGGGACGGCGTTTCCCATGACTTAGTACCTGGCAGGCACGAAATCGGATAAATACATTAGGGACCGTTCGTTGTCGGAGTGCTGGATCGAGATGAACAGCCTAGCCACATACCAATGCGGAAAGCCTAGAGTTCGGTGGCGCTATTGCTGGAACCGACAACCACGCACTGGGAGTGGAGAGATGGCGAGAGTAGCTTGTACCCACGTGGCCGGCGTGCCTGGATATGAGTGGAGTACTGTGCTCTCGGGTGGCGCAGGACCGGTTCCGGGATAGTCAAGCCATGACGACGGGTTGGTATATGTATGCCGGCGTGCTGCATATACAGTGTGGTTAGAATCCCCAGCTGGGTACCTTCTGGATTCGAATCGACGTGCTCCTCGGTTAATGGAGACTCAATCCACTTTCCTACCCCGAAAAGTGGTTCTCAACTAGGTTATCTGAATGAATAAAGAAATTTGAAGAATGATGATATTTGAGATTGAATATCGGAACTATAGTTGTGATTATGATATTGATAAAATAAAATATTGAATAGGATAGTAATGCTTTTCTGCAAACTCCTCATCCTCTGCTAGCCTTACCCATAGCCTTGCATTCCTGAGTCTCATTTTACACCCTTAGTCGGGTAAGTCTTGCGGAGTACCCCAAGTACTCAGGGTTTGTTAACCCCGTTGCAGGAGGACCGCCGCCGGAGGTCTGTCTTGCCCCTTGCTGTGTGACTGTGGTCGAGGAAGGCAGCGATGATGAGTGAAGTGGAACCCGTGGGCAGGGTTCAAGTTATCTTATCTAGTATTGTGTAACTATTCCACTGATACTGCTATGTCCTCTGGTCTGTAATAACTATATTTGAATCCTATTTGAACAACCGGTTTGTAATCTAAATGTTATGTAATCTTCCGCACTGTTACTCTGATGTATTTTATTATGAAATGTTGTAATCCTATGATGATTCTGCAATGGTGATCCTGTCGGAAAAAAAAGGGCGCTGATGTAGCCCGACAGACCTGTCTAGATCATTTGGGACACGGGCCCGGCTGTCAGAGGTCATTAGTGACAATGACAGGTGCCTGTGGGCCAGGTGATTTAGCCGGTTCTGTTACAGTTGGTATCAGAGCATTCCATTGCTAATCATTACGGGTTACTTTTCGAAAACTTCAAAATGTTTTGGATCATAAAAGTTTAACCTATTATTTTGGGTCCAAATTGCTTCTATCCTTATCTTATTCAGTAGTTCTTGTCTTGTTCTATATTTTACCTTATAGGATTAAGGTAGCATGTGGAATAATATTATTATTAGTCCTATGTTAAAAGTTTATTTATGTATGTATTTACCTTGCATGATTTAAATTCGTAAGTACGTACATGCATCATGATAATCACACCTGTTAATTAATTTCCTCCTTAAAGTGGGTTTTTGGGGATAGTTTACCGAACCTATTCTTGCTAACCTGTTATATCTTAAAATTCCACTTACCTTCTCCAGATGGCCCGTTGCAAGCTCACAGCACGCAAGATGACCGGACCACGTGGCGTTCCACGCCACCAGTTGGCGCCACGCACTGGTGAGGACGGAGCTTCTGGGAGCCGCCCACCTCGTCGCAGCAGTGAGGAGCTTGAGGCTGAGGTTGGAAGACTTCAGGAGCGAGTCAGGCAGTGGGAGGAAGAGTACAGGGTTGCACGTCTCAACCACTTCCGTGACGTGAGGACTAATCGAGATCTGCGTCGGGAGATTGATCGCCTGACCAAGCAGAGGGATGAAGCTTGGGATCGTGAGGAGACGATCATGGACAGGATGCTCGAGGCGGAGCAGCGCGTTGGTCAGCTTGAGCTCTACAACAACGTCTTGCACGAGGAAGTGCATGAGCTCTATGGTGAGCTCCACCCTATTCCTGCACCGCAAGAGGAGGATCCTGAGTTGGGAGTTGTCCTCGGTCAGGAGGATGAGGACGTGGAAGACATTGACGTGGAGGTCGAGCCTGTCGAGGTCATCGAGGCAGACGCCGAGGAGGACATCGAGGAGATCGACGAGGACAGTGACGCTTCTGGCGCGTCTGGGATCGATGAGGACCAGGCCAGTGTGGCCTAGAGTTGTCAGCTAGATGCTCTCTTTTGTCTATAAAATAGGTGCTTGCCTAGAAAACCTTAGTTATGGGTTGTGGGTCTTGCCTGGGTGCAAGCCATGTTGTGTGAACCTTGTATTGTAATATTTCTGTGTGCTGCTATGTTTGTCTAATTAATGTAAGACTCAAGTTGGGTTTGCTTATCAACAGATGGGAGACAACTCTGATAATGCAACCGGTGTTCCCCAACCACCTCAGTTTCCACCCACTCTGGCAGAGGCCATCGCTGCATTGACCAATGTTGCAGCGCTGCTAGCTCAGAATCAGCAAGACCGTGGTGGACGTCGTGGCCGCCGTGATAATGAGGATACCACCTATGTTGACTTCACTGACACCCGCCCACCGGTGTTCACTAAGGCTGATGAACCTTTGGAAGCTGATGATTGGCTCCGTACCATGGAGCAGAAGTTTAGTCTGATTCACTGCACCGAGATCCAGAAACCGCTGTTTGCAGCTCAGCAGCTCCGTGGCCCTGCGACTACTTGGTATGCCAACCTGTTGGCTGCGCAGGATGCTGGACATCAACTTACCTGGCAAGAGTTCCGTGACGCCTTTCGTGCTCATTACATCCCTGCGGGTGTGATGAAATTGAAGCTGGATCAGTTTCTAGCACTGAAGCAGAATGAGTCTACTGTCGCTCAGTATCTTGGGCAGTTCAACCACTTGGCACAGTATGCACCTGAGCACACCAACACTGATGCGAAGAAGAGAGCCTGCTTTGTCAGAGGTCTGAATTTCAAGATTCAGCGCAGTCTGTCCAACAACCTCAAGTGCACTTTTCATGAGGCTGTGGATAGTGCAATAGCTTTTGAGGAAAGCGACCATCAGCTTCAAGAAGAAAAGAAGAAGAATAAAAGGTCTAGCTCTTCTGGCAGTCAGAAATGCCAGAAAGTTATCTATCATCCTACCCACCATAACCGTCCATCATATCCCCATCAGCAGGTAGTTGTGCGCACCGCCGCTACCTCTCACACCTCTAACCAGCAAAACACCACTCAGCCGAATGCCCCTGGCGTTCGTATCAACACTCCACAGACCAACTATAATCACCCATGCTACAACTGTGGAAAGATGGGACACTGGGCTTGTGATTGCCCTTTTTCGAAGCAGTACAACCAGAATGTGCAGAAAAGTCCTGGTGTTCCGCAACAGCAAGTTCAGCACCGTGGTCATCAGCAGCATGCTCAGAAGGGCAAGATTGTCAAGAAGGCAGGTCGGGTCTATTACACTCAGATTGAGGATATTCCTGCTGGAGAACCCGTCATGATGGGTAAGTTTCCAGTTGCTAGTCATTCCGCAGTTCTGCTATTTGATTCTGGTGCATCTCATTCGTTCATCAACCGTACATTTGTGGTTAAGCATGAAATACCTATTGGGGAAATAAAGGAAGATTTCCTTATACATTCGCCCGGGGGGCGTATGACTACTAAAGAGGTAGTTCAGGGAGTACCTATAGAGCTGGGAGGGCATAAATTCCCAACTACAATGATAGTACTTAAGGATCAGGATATAGATGTGATATTAGGTATGAATTGGATGTATCAGCACAAGGCCTTGATTGATGTGTTGAATAGAACCATAAGAGTGAACATACCTAATAGTCAAACTCAACTTCTTATCCAACTTCCATTGCCCGTAAGAAAGATTGAAAAGACCGTGCAAAGGTTGTGTGCCACCGCAGTTGAAGAAGTATTGAAGATTCCAGTGGTCTGCGAATTTCCAGACGTATTCCCTAATGAGTTGCCTGGTTTGCCACCTGATCGAGATGTGGAATTTGCTATTGAGCTAAAACCTGGAACAGCACCTATATCTCGTAGAGCCTACAGAATGCCTCCTAAGGAATTGGCAGAGCTTAAAGTGTAACTACAAGATTTGCTAGATAAGGGTTTTATCAGGCCCAGCTCATCTCCTTGGGGTTGCCCTGCCATTTTTGTCAAGAAGAAAGACAAATCCCTCCGACTCTGTATCGATTACCGTCCACTCAATGAGGTCACCATCAAAAACAAATATCCTTTACCCCGTATTGACCTACTCTTTGACCAGCTGGCTGGAGCTAAGGTGTTTTCCAAGATTGACCTTAGGTCTGGCTACCACCAAAGAAAAATCCGTCCCGAAGACATCCCAAAAACAGCTTTCACCACTAGATATGGCCTATATGAATACCTTGTCATGTCTTTTGGCCTAACCAATGCACCCGCCTATTTCATGTACCTCATGAATTCCGTCTTCATGCCTGAGCTCGACAAATTTGTTGTCGTATTCATTGATGACATCCTGATCTATTCTAAAACACCCGAAGAACATGCCAACCACCTCCGTATTGTCTTGAACCGTCTGAGAGAACATCAGCTCTATGCCAAATTCAGCAAATGTGAGTTTTGGTTGGACCGAGTTCCATTTCTTGGGCATATCCTGACAGCTGAAGGTGTGTCCGTAGATCCGAGTAAGGTGGAAGAGATCTTGAACTGGAAGCCACCCACCACTGTGCACCAAGTCCGCAGTTTCGTGGGAATGGCGGGATATTACCGCCGATTCATTCCGGATTTATCAAGGATAGCTAAGCCTATAACCAACCTATTGAAGACTCAGGTCAAGTTTGAATGGTCACCTGAATGCGAGACAGCGTTTCAAACCTTGAAGAGATGTTTGACTACTGCACCAGTCCTAGCTCAACCAGACATTAAAAAACCGTTTGATGTGTACTGTGATGCATCGGGTACTGGTCTTGGTTGTGTCTTGATGCAAGAGGGCCGAGTCATTGCTTATGCTTCACGACAACTCCGGCCTCATGAAGAGAATTATCCCACTCATGATCTTGAATTGGCAGCTGTGGTTCATGCATTGAAGATCTGGCGTCACTACTTGTTAGGCAGCACATGCAATGTCTACACTGATCACAAAAGCCTGAAATACATCTTTACACAAGAAGAATTAAATATGAGGCAACGAAGATGGCTTGAGTTGATAAAGGACTATGATATTGAAGTGCACTACCATCCTGGTAAAGCTAATGTGGTTGCCGACGCACTCAGTCGGAAGGCTCATTGTAATTGCTTGACTGTGAAGCCTTATGATCTGTCGTTATGTTACAAACTAGAAAAATTGGGTATAGAAATAGTCCCTCAAGGCAGTTTGAACAATATCAGCATCGAAACCTCCATCCGTGATGAAATCGTGGCTGCTCAGAAAAATAGTAAAGGTATCGGGCATATCAAAGAGAAAGTCTAAGCAGAGAAAGCAGATTGTTTCAGGATTGATGATGAAGGGGTTGTATGGTTCAAGAATCGGCTTGTAGTTCCAAAAGTTCCAGAGTTACGTCGCAGGATTCTTGATGAAGCTCATTTGACAAGATACTCTATTCATCCGGGAAGCAACAAAATGTATCAGGATTTGAAACAAAAGTTCTGGTGGACCAAGATGAAGATAGAGATTGCTCAGTATGTAGCAAGGTGCGACACCTGTCAGAAAGTTAAAGCTGTACACATGAAGCCGGGTGGAGAACTGCAACCATTACCTGTTCCTGCATGGAAGTGGGAAGACATCAGTATGGATTTCATCGTGGGATTACCTACAACCGCAAGAGGTTTGAATTCGATCTGGGTTGTTATGGATCGTCTCACAAAACAAGCCCACTTCATGCCAGTTAAAAATACCTATACTGCGGCCACCTATGCCAAGCTATACATGGAGAATTTAATGAAGCTTCATGGGGTACCGAAGACCATTATCTCTGATCGAGGTACTCAGTTCGTATCCCAATTTTGGAGATCCTTTCATAAATCATTGGGTACAAAACTCCTGCATAGCACAGCCTATCATCCACAGACTTACGGACAGACAGAAAAAGTCAATCAGATACTTGAAGATATGTTGAGAGCATGTGCACTCAATTACCCTGACAAATGGGATGAGTGTTTGGCATTGGCTGAATTCTCGTACAACAACAGTTACCAAGAAAGTATCAAGATGGCTCCGTTTGAGGCAGTATATGGTCGCAGATGTCGTACTCCATTGAATTGGTCCGAGCCTGGAGAAAGATGGTTCTATGGAGTTGACTTGGTCAATGAAGCCGAAGAGAAGGTTCGTCTGATACAAGAGAATTTGAAAGTGGCACAGTCACGACAGAAAAGTTACGCCGATCAGCGGCGCAGACCTTTGACATTTCAGGTTGGAGACTATGTTTATTTGAAGGTTTCACCTATGAAGGGAGTCAACCGTTTTGGGGTCAAAGGCAAGTTAGCTCCGCGTTACATTGGACCGTTCCTAATCACTGAGCGCATGGGAAAGGTAGCCTACAAGCTTGAACTGCCGGAACATCTCTCCGAAGTGCACAACGTGTTCCATGTATCTCAGTTAAAGAAGTGTCTTCGAGTGCCGGATCAGGTGATTGATGTTGAAGGAATAGCACTTGAGCCTGAATTGACGTATTCAGAACAGCCAGTACGAGTCTTGGATATAAAGGACCGTGTTACTCGAAGGACCACGACCAGGTGGTACAAGATCCAATGAAGTGATCATTCCGAAGATGAAGCTACTTGGGAGTCTGAAGATTTCTTGGCAGAAAACTTCCCTGAGTTCTCTGCTACCTTGTAAAATGTAAACCTGTCTTTTAATGTGTATGTTTTCCCCTTGTCTCTTGTTTAAGCATGAACTGGTTGTTGTTAGCTCTTTTTCCTATGCCTTGTTTCAACTTTGGTTATATACCTAATCTCGGGACGAGATTTCTTTTAGGGGGGAAGGCTGTAATACCCCGGGTATTACGGATTTAATTAATCTGCCATGTCATCATGTTTAAATTTAATCATTTGCATATGATTGTGATTAGGGCTCCTAGAGTGATCTGATTTAATTTGGTGATTGATTGTGAAATTAAAATTCCTAATAGTAGATTTGAAATTTGCTTTTATAGGCTCAAAAACCTAATTCAAAATCTAAAAGGAATTTTGAGATAGTCCCTTAATAAAAGTTTTAGATCTTTTAAAATGGAACAACTTTTATTTTTGGAGATTTTAAAGTTCTGTGGTGGAAATTCAAAATTTACTTCAAAACAATGATCTAAAACTTGGTTTTGAAATGTCATTTCAAAAATTATTTGGAATCTGACAAAACTTCCTAAATAGAAGTTGTAAAACTCGTTGAGTAGAACAAATTTTATTTCGGCCATTTTTCAAGTTGCTGTGTAAAATCAAAAGTAATTTTAAAAGTTCAGTTTGAAATTCAAAACCCTATTCTACCCCCTTTACTGTAGTTTCAAAATTATTTCGAATTTGAACTTGGTTCCAAAAGTAAAGTTGTTCAAAATTTCAAACCCCACAACTTTTGCTTTTGCAGTTTTTCCTGTTGTTTAGCTTAATCGGCCGCATTCTTGCAAAAACCGTCGGTTGGGAGAAAATCAGTGCTACAGTGTTTCGCCCCTCACCCTGTTCGCCAACAGCGCCGGCAACGGCCGTGCCGGCCGGGCGCGCGCGGCTACCGTGCCGCCCGGGATCTTGCTCCCGGTCGTCGTTTGAGGACGATACGCGTGCGCCGCGACGCTCTGACCCTGTCCCCCTCTCCCCCGGCCTTCAAAAGGGCGACGAGGCCCTCCCCTCTCCATTTTCTCCCCTCCCGTCACCGTCGAACTCCACTCGGTGCTCGGCAAAATTCGTCGCCACCGAGCCTTCACAACCCTCTCCATCTCGCTCGCAGCTAGCTAACTTCCTTGCGCACCTCCCGAGCCCGTTGGTGGAAGCCGTAACGGCTCGTAGGTGCCGGGGTGCTCGTCGCCGTTCCGCGGGTGACCGGAGCGCCGCCGCAGCCATCCCGGACGCGACGAGCGTGTTGGAGTGAGCTTCTTCTCCCTCGGTCTCGTGTCTCGAACTCTCTATCACTCGCTGTTTCTCATGCGCCTGGCGGTTGGGTCTCTGGCACTCTAGGATCGCCGGAACGCGGGATCGCCGTCGGAGCCAAGCTGCCGGATCCGCCATCGCCGTCAAGCCGCTTTCACCAAGCCGTTTCCGCCTTCACCGACTCGCCCGTTGGCTTCGTGGTGAGCCGCTGAACCTCTCCCGTTCTTTCTCCCGTTCGCTACCGCTTTCATCTGACCGGCGCCGAGCCGCCGTGTCGTCGGCTTCCGCCATGGGCGAGATGCTCCTCGCCGGAGGCGCCTAGGTTAGAGCCTAACCTTGCGGGGGTGCTCGCTAGGGGTTAGGGTAGTCGTAGAGTCGCTCGGGTTCGCCGCTGGGGTCGCCGGTGGCGAAGGCCGCGCTGGCCGCGCGCGCGCGTGCGCGTGCACGGGAGCCGGCGGGAGGTGGGAGGAGGAGCTGACAGGCGGGGCCCGTCTGTCAGCGCCTCATTTCGCCGAGGCGTGGGCCGCGTGCGCGCGGGAGCAGCGCGCGTGCGTTTGGGCCGTGTTGGGCCGGCTCGGGCGCGAGCGCGGTCGGCTGGGCCGCCTCGGCCGAGTGGGCCGTTTCCGTTTTTTCCAAAGGGATTTTCAAATGCCTTTTCTATTTTAATTTATTTGAATAGTGCTGATGATTGTTATTTTCATATGAATTAATCTGTTGAATGGAAAAATGTGAGAATAATTGTGTATGCTCTCTGAAGTATGTAGTATTTGTTAAAAATATAAGATAGGGTGTTCCAGTGCCTTTAATCTGCTGTATAAATCAGTGAAGTAATTAATAAATGCAAGTTTGTGTAATTTTAATTAATTCTCTGTAAATCCAAAAATCATGAAATTTATTGTGGCTCTGTTTGGTGACAAAACCTAGCTGTTGGTAAAGTTTGGTTACAATTGAAGTTAGTTTGGTCAATTAATAAATATATGTGAAATTAGGGATTAATAAAGTAAATAGAAAAATGAATTTAGGTTTGTTGTGTGAATTTTTGGATTGAATGAAGACCAAGGATCTTTCACTGTGTGATCCTTGGCAGTTTGAGAACTTAGTGCTTGGTAGTAGTCATAAAGCTGTGCAGCGGCTTTCTATGACTGTTGAAATAGGTTTTAATAATAAAACGTGAAATACCGATTTACTTTAGGAAATCTCGTTTACAATTTTTCCGTGAAGGAAAGTTGTACTCAAGGTTTTAAATAATTTATTAATGCATCTGTGTGTTTGTCATCTGCACCTTGTAAGCATACATCATTGCACTCGTGTAGTGTCTGCGAACGAGGAGGTCAAGCTTGAGCCGACCGTTGAAGAGGTGATTCCCGAGGTGACCCAAGGCTTCGACGTCCCTAGGACTGACACCGCACCGACCCTCTTCGCAATCCAAGGCAAGCCCCGGTGCATTCAGCCCTTCTGTTTGCAAAATATTTATAATTCGAGTTAATCTACTGCATTAGGTTGATAGGAGTTGATTGTTACCTATCCAGATGCATTGTCTCAAATAAATACCCTGAAACCTGATTTAAACGAAAATTTTGAAAAATGCTTAGTCATGCTTAATGAACCTAGCTTTTCATAAAAGAAAAACTATTTTCTGTGCTATGGGTACATTATGATTGGTGAAGAACTTGTTATCCGTTGGTCGATGTGTATTTGGGTTAGAGTCCCAATGCATGGTCGCTTTCGGAATAGTTTGGAACTGGTCGATATCACTGAAATGTGTTTCGCCGGGTGTTGTGCTCTTGGGACGGCGTTTCCCATGACTTAGTACCCGGCAGGCACGAAATCGGATAAATACATTAGGGACCGTTCGTTGTCGGAGTGCTGGATCGAGATGAACAGCCTAGCCACATACCAATGCGGAAAGCCTAGAGTTCGGTGGCGCTATTGCTGGAACCGACAACCACGCACTGGGAGTGGAGAGATGGCGAGAGTAGCTTGTACCCACGTGGCCGGCGTGCCTGGATATGAGTGGAGTACTGTGCTCTCGGGTGGCGCAGGACCGGTTCCGGGATAGCCAAGCCATGACGACGGGTTGGTATATGTATGCCGGCGTGCTGCATATACAGTGTGGTTAGAATCCCCAGCTGGGTACCTTCTGGATTCGAATCGACGTGCTCCTCGGTTAATGGAGACTCAATCCACTTTCCTACCCCGAAAAGTGGTTCTCAACTAGGTTATCTGAATGAATAAAGAAATTTGAAGAATGATGATATTTGAGATTGAATATCGGAACTATAGTTGTGATTATGATATTGATAAAATAAAATATTGAATAGGATAGTAATGCTTTTCTGCAAACTCCTCATCCTCTGCTAGCCTTACCCATAGCCTTGCATTCCTGAGTCTCATTTTACACCCTTAGTCGGGTAAGTCTTGCGGAGTACCCCAAGTACTCAGGGTTTGTTAACCCCGTTGCAGGAGGACCGCCGCCGGAGGTCTGTCTTGCCCCTTGCTGTGTGACTGTGGTCGAGGAAGGCAGCGATGATGAGTGAAGTGGAACCCGTGGGCAGGGTTCAAGTTATCTTATCTAGTATTGTGTAACTATTCCACTGATACTGCTATGTCCTCTGGTCTGTAATAACTATATTTGAATCCTATTTGAACAACCGGTTTGTAATCTAAATGTTATGTAATCTTCCGCACTGTTACTCTGATGTATTTTATTATGAAATGTTGTAATCCTGTGATAATTCTGCAATGGTGATCCTGTCGGAAAAAAAAGGGCGCTGATGTAGCCCGACAGACCTGTCTAGATCATTTGGGACACGGGCCCGGCTGTCAGAGGTCATTAGTGACAATGACAGGTGCCTGTGGGCCAGGTGATTTAGCCTCATTCCATTCGCCGCCGCCGCTGGTGGCACTACACCACACCACAACGCGAGACCGAGAGCGAGGGAGAAGAGGAAGAAGGGAGGGAAGAAGGAGCCGCCGGAGCGCTGCTGCCGCGGAGCACGCCGGAGCCGGTGCCACTGTCGCGGGTCTGCACTGCACTGCGAACACCCGACACGGCTACGACTCGTCACCGCGTCGCTAACCTATCTTCCCCGACACCACGGTGAGCTGCCGGAGTTCCCCCTTGCCAACCTCGCCGTGCTTTTCGGCGGCCACGGGTCGTTTCCGACCCCAGAACACACCGCACACACGCACACGAGATGCAGCCCGGCCAAATGGACCGACCGAGCCGGAACAGAGCGACAGGCACCGCTGTCGCGAACAGAGCTCTCGGAGCGTCGTCGTCTCGTCGGCGTTCCCCTGCGTAGCGACCACCATCCACCCTACCGACTGATCGGGAAGCTCCACCACACCAGGCTCCCACCAGACCGAGCCACTGACCCAAGGGAGGAAGACCCGAGCTCGATTGGCCTCGCCCATGCCGAGCTCGCCGGAGCGCCACCATGCTGTGCGCGTTCCGGACGACTCCGACCGATTTCGGGTAGGATAGCTAGCCGTTGAGCAACGCCACAACCACTTCGAGGTATCTGCAAAGAAGGACGAGCCTGGGGCAACCCCGTTCGAGCTACCCGCACGCGCCGCAACCTCGCCGGAGCGCCGCCACGAGACCGTGCCATGTAGGAGACCCTAGGACACCTCCGTCGAGCTTGTATCCTCTCTGGCACCGTCAATTGAAGGAAACCACCCCTAATTGCACGTTATCCCTGTCGACACCGCCTCGCCGGTGTGCGCCGCCGCGTGCGCCAAGCGCCGCCCTGCCGAACCTCTCTGGAGGCACACTCAGCACACAAACGACTTAGCCGATATTCAGACCCCCAACCGATACTCGATGATCACTCGTGGAAGCTGCGGACCAACCGATACGCCCAGCAACACGACCTCACCGCCGGCAGCAAGCCCGCCGTGCCTGGTTTGAAAAGGGGAAAGGAAGGGAACACAAGTGAAAGGTCCTTGTTTGGTTTTGGTAATTGAATGACAACTTAGGTGGACTAATATATGTCTAAGTGTTGATTACACAGGTGATTAGTCCACAGGTACATGTGTGTGAGCAACTATGCCATGGAGGTGGATATGGCGTGTTGAGTGTTGCTTAGCTCACACATATGGAGATGAAGGAGCTAAACGCATGAGACATGACATGGAGTCATGTGGCTAGGTGGAGAAGATCAAGACGAGGCTTCGCGTCGACGGACCGGTTGCAAGTGTGAAGGGCAAGTCGGGTGATGGCTTGGCGCCGATGGACCAACGCAACGGTGAAGAGCAAGCAAGTCAAGGATCGATGAACCAAAAGCCACGTGATGATATGAAGTGGATCATATCATTCATGAGGTGTTGGTGCATGTGTTGCACCGGCATCGATGGTGTCGAAGACGGTGATCGAAATGGAAAGCGCAAGGCAAAGGTATAACCTAGGGCATTTCCATTTCACCGGTCTAAGGTTGAGTAGAGAAGTGTTTGACCGGATTTAGGATAGATGGCCGTACTATCAAGAGGGGCAAACTTGTTTGCATATCGGTCATCTAGTGCCACTTGAGTAATCTAACTTTGCATACGAGCTAGAATCGAGTGGCGAGGTGAAAAGAGAGAAAATCCTTTGTGAAAATGTTTGTGAAAAGCTAACACACTTGCACTTAAGGTTGAACACTTGTGGTGTTAGCACATTTGCAAAGGTGAAAGGTGGTTTAGATCTCTCTTCCTCCTGCCGAGCTTGCGAGGCAGGATTCAGAGGTTTTTGGCAAAGTAAAAGGAGCGTCGGACTGTGTGGAGGGATAGCGTCGGACCATTGAGTAGAATTCGACGCCTAACCCTAGTTCTGGCCAATAGCGAGCGTCGGACGCTCGGTTAACGAGCGTCGGACCATTGCCCGCTTCGGTCCGACGGTGGCGAGCGGTGTCGGCGTGACGCGTGGCGTTCGGGAAAGCGTCGGACGCTAGAGTTTAGTCCGACGGTGAGCGTCGGACTGGAGTCCAACGGTTTTGAGCGCTCGGGGAGCTCTCTGGAAGCGTCGGACCGTGGTGATCATTGGTCCGACGGCTAACCACGCGAGAGTCCGACGGTGGCCGAGCTGTGGCCCGTCTGTGAGAGTCGGACGGTCCGACGCCTGGAGCTGTGCGCGCGTCGGACCATCGGCTTGAGCGTCCGACGGTTGGAAAAACGGCGCGAGAAATAGCCGTTGTGATCCAACGTTCGACTTCAAACGGCTAGTGACACGTGGCGGCCATCGGGAGCGTCGGACCGTGGACATTGGTCCGACGGTGGCGCGCTGATTCGGTCCGACGGTCGGTCCGACGGCTGTTTTCAGTTGGCAACGGCTCTTTTGAGCTGAGGGCTATAAATAGAGGGTTGTGGCCGGTTGTTGGATGGGCCTTGCACCTTGGGAATGTGTCTCCCTTGTTTGTGCATGGCTTAGTGCTCTCCAACTCACTTGTGCTCATATAATTCACAATCGAGGAGTGAGTGATCGATCGATAGTGCGTTGCATTGAGAGATTGCATCGTGTGGCACTAGGTGATCGTGTTGCAAGCCGGTGGTGCTTGTTACTCTTGGAGGTTGCCACCTCCTAGACGGCTTGGTGGCTTGTGGCTCTGTGAAGCAAGCAAGAAGATTGTGCTTAGCTCCGGAGAAGCTTTGTGAGGGGTTGGAGCTCACCCCGCGGGAGATCGCAAAGAGCATCGCTAGTAGAGCGAGACGTGAAGAGCGACAAGTGGTCCGGCCGAGTCAAGTGCTAGAGCTTGTGGTAAGCACTCCACGTGAGAGAGTGTGACTTGCGGGTCACCACTAGCAAGAGGACCGGCGGCAACCTTGGAGCTTGTCTCAACGGAGGACGTAGCTTGTGGCGACAAGTGAACCTCCGGGAAATAAATCACCGCGTCAACATCTTCCCATCCTTCGCGGTGGTTTGCTCCCTTCTACACAAGTTATTTATATTGTGCATTACTTTATTTGTGTAGTTGTAGTTGCTCTTGTGAGACCGGTTAGCTTGTGTAGCTTGCCACTCACCTTCTTAGCTTGTGTAGCTTAGAAGTAGTTCTCACTTAGTTTGTGTAGTTAAAGTGAGTTGCGCTCTTTGATTTGGATTGTGTATCCTTGTCATTGAGCAAGTAGTGAGCTTATGTGCTTAGTGCGTTTTTGCTTGCTAGTTAATAGGAGTTTCCCCGGTGCTTAAGGTACTAGTGCTTAGGTTTGTGTGATCTTGCGCTAGAACGGTTTAGGGAAGCTCAAGCTAGACTTGCACCTTTGCCTCTCGCTAGGATCTTTGGCAAGGTGTTTAGAGTCTTAGTTAGAGGGGTGAATTGTCGCTAGAACCGATTAGGTTTTATTCCGCTGCGATTAGTTGTTATAAAGGACTATTCACCCCCCCTCTAGTCCGCCATCTCGACCCTACAACAAGGCGGGAGGCAGGATGGACCGGGATCACGAAAACCAAGTCCCTGAGCTGGGCCCCGTACCCGCGACCACCATCGAGCTCGCCGGACCGCTACTGTACCACATCACCGCCGGCGACCCCAATGAGAACTCGCGTTGAGCACCTGGCGGGTGCTGACATAAGCCCAGTCGTCAGCACTGGGTGCACACCACCCCGCAGCAGCACAAGCATGGACCCGGCCCACCGTAGACCGCATACAGGATAAGAGCGGTGCGCTCAGTCCACCGTGAGCCGAGCCTTCGGCCTATGGACCCACTACCACGCGGACCACCGTGCGCCAAACCCGCCGTGAGCCGAGCCCGAAGCGCTACAGCGCTGACACGTGGCGAGCCCTAACGCCGACACGTGTCACCTATGTGACATCATGATGACGTCATCCGACCCCACTAGGCAGACCATCGTTGACTCTGTCAAGTCAACCGCTGACGTCAGCAATGACGTCATGCTGACGTCAGCAGAGCCACCGCCAGCAGAGCTGTTGACCTGGTCAACGCGAACAGTAGCCAACCAATCACATGTTGACACGTGTCACCCCGGGTTAGATAACCCTTTTTCTTTTTCAGAAAATAGGATAAACTTCGGAAATTCATAACTTATTCATACGATGTCCAAAAATTGCGCACCACATATCAAAATTCTCAGAAAAATGAGCTCTACAACCTGAACCTAAGTTTGAGTGCATTTGGATCTTTTATTTTTATTGGATTTTTCTGAATGATCTATAGGAGTCGCTAACGCGACCAATTCGTTTCCGTTTTCAGAGTCGGAGGAGAATCAGTCTGACGAGTGAGATCACGAGTACCTCCAAGAGCCGGGAGACGACTACGAAGGTGCTACGTCCCACCAAATCCTTAGGACCTATTACGCATTGCCAATGTCGTTCTTGCCGTTGCTTTATGATCATATGATATTAACTGTCTAGATTGCATGTTAGAATAATTGATTATCCTGCCTTGTTTAAACTATCACCCTGCTATCCGCTGATAGGATAGATGCTCGCTGTTATATAATTATTTATTTATTCTTCCACTACATATTGATTATGACACATATGTGGGGGAATTGGGAACGGTTTGACAAATGTGAACCGGACTTAATCAAACGGGGGAGCGTGCTGCGTGAATCCTGGGTGCGTGGTGAGGGTCGAGTCGACCAAGTGTGCTAATTACGACGAGCTGGAAAAGCAAGTCATGCCGGGGTGCAACCTGGGCATTCCCACAAGAGATACCTGTGGCGGGTAATGGTATAAAGGTGATTCTGGGAAGGATGGCCTGTGTGGTTTGAAACCCCGCGAATAGAGGTGCTGTGATGGCACGGGGGAGAGTATCCCCCTGAGGTGGAGAAAGCCTGCTTGGTCTATTTTAGTCAACACTTCCGGTGACCAGGAACTTCGGGAATCCTTTACTGCTCACTCGTCTTCGATGGGCGGGGAACGGCTGGACTACTTGGTAGGGCGATGCCACTACTGCTAGGTTGAGAGGTGATAAGGGTGGGCGGTGACGGTCGATGGGTTCCCGTTCCGTTCTAGATGTGCAGTACCACTGAATGGGCCCGGTACTGCGTCTCCCAGTCTCAGCGTGATGGTGTTGGATCTGGAATATCCCAGGGCTGAGTGGTAGGGTGGCATCGACCTAGGCAAGCAAGCACACGGAATTCTGCCTAGGTATTTGCGCAACACCTATGATGGCTAATCTTGTGAGTGGTAGAACCTCTGCAGAGTGTATAGCTGATCGATCGATACATATGCCGACTCGTCAGTTATGGACCTTTCCTGAGTCCTGTTGCACTTCTTAGAGAGCGGTATATTCTTTTCTCCCCCTGGATGATGTTTTTCGGCAGTGTGCCCGATGTGGCAGTGTGCCGCTGAGACAGGCCCGAGAGAGAGTTGGGCCTGCCGAATGAGTGCGAGGTGTGTGAGATGTGGTGAATGGGATAGGAATGAAATGGATTGGGTTAATGGGCGGAGATAAATGAGATTAAACTTGACTATTAAAATATTGACTACACTTGCATAGGAAACCCCAACCTATAGGTCTACTTGTACAGCCTTACATCCACTTTCCACAAAGCAATTGCAAATCATAGGTGGGCTCCGTGGCCAGTACAAATCGTACCGATAATTTGCTGTCAGGTGACGAGAAAGAGTACGACTTCGATGGAAACGATTGGGAAGAGTAAGGTCGCATGCTACACTCAAGTTGGCCATGAAAGATGAATCGCTTCCGCATCTTTTAAGCTTCTTTGAATTGTTGATTCCGCCAGTGTGGCGATGTAATAATTTATGTAACACTCTGTTATGCACTCGTTGTATGGATCATGATATCAACTGAGAATTGGATAATTCTATGGATTGTCCGACACAATCTATTTAATTACATTTGCGTGCCTGTGGATTTCCCTTCGTGGAAATCAAGGTCGTTTCAAAGAGTAATAGGCAAGCCCAGCTGTGCATCTCCTCTTTATACCTTTTGTCATTTCAACCGAACAATTGTAACATCCATGGTAAGCGCAACGTCACATATAAGCACATAGTTGTACAGATATGTTTACAGATTCTATTCTTCCAAGCGACGTCTACCAAACATAAAACGGACCAAGCCCACCATGATTGCACTCAATGGAGCAATATTAGCCGAACATATACATACCCTACACCTCCCTTGTGAATGAAACATTGTGAAGCAAGGCATGTGTAAAAATAAGCATATCAAGCTCATATATCAACATCACCTCCGGAGCTTGCTGAATCAGCGTCACTACCATCGCTATCACTGCTGCTGCTCCCACTTCCACTGCCGCTCCCACTTCCGCTGCTGCTGCTGCTGCTGGTTCCACTAGAGCTTGAGCTGTCCTGCTCCTCCTGCTGCCCCTCTGCGTTCACTTGAGCTCGCAGCGCATCGGCCGCATTGAGCCCCTCATCTGCCTCATCATTTACATCTACATCAGCAATTTCATCATCCATATCATCCTGATTTGGTAAGTTGATGTCAAAACCACGAACAGATGCTCCTTGTCCTGCGGTCAAGTTATTCGGTGAAGCATTGCCATCATCATCACCAAGTATGTCAAGGTTCTCTTGCTCATTTGGATCAGGTGAAAGGGCAAATGGGTCTATGGTAACAGACTGATATGTACTCCTGTTGTTGTATTTTGAGCCTGCAATGGACAAGAGAGCAATGAGAACAGATGATGCATAATTTAGAAAACACTGTAACATCAGAACAAAATATAATTATCCTTCTCATTAACCCATTTTTATTAGATAACAATCAGCAAAATAAGGCGAGGAAAAAAAATCACCACATTAATCTTGCTTGACACTAATAAAAAAAATATATTATCCACCATTCTTTCATCTCTAAGTTATTGCCCTGTCTCTTTGAAACATGAAGTGAAAGTATTTAAGGATGGTATTAAGGGGATGCATAGCACCAGTATGTCTGTGCATTGTAGAATAACATGTATTTGGAGACCTAATGTTGTTTTCTTTCTTTGCAGATAGTGTGGAAAATGAAGGTAAAAAAAAAAAAAAAAAGCAACTACAGACACTTCCACCATTAATAGTTACCAAAACTGAAATTCTAACTTGTTTCTTCTCCTTAGTTCAGCACATTTGACAGATTCAAAATTTTCTCCCTGCTAATAGAATCCTACAACAATTAATGGAAACCAACTTTTACGAAACAAAACAAAACGGGGAAATGATAATTCAGAAAACTAATCAACCCATCAATATTATGGAACTAATTGATATCAATACATGTCCGGTTTCCTTGCCACTAGTGTGTGCCTATCACAATGCAGGAGAGTTCTGTCAATTTCATTAATAAAAAAAAAAGTACAAAAGAGGCCCTTCCCTAACACACCCAACACACATCCATAACAAAGGACAACTTAGACTCAGTTCATCTATCGGATGCTGCTCTTTCAATACCTATTAACACCTATTAAACACCAATACTCCTACAGTGCCTATTATTCTCATAATTTTCGAACAATTAAAATAATTCAAATACATGGTTGACACCTCTCTAATACTTTTTCGACACCCAAGAACTATCACCCATTCACCCTTATTCTACTAGTCAAGACATCCTCGGTCACTTCCACTTGCTACCCCTTATCTCTCTTCTATACTGAACTTTGAGGAAAGGGGATGGTAGACAAAGTGAGACCCATGCTGCTTCCCAAGCACTTGCAAGTGGCATGGCTCCATGGCCATATCATAATGACTTCCTTTCCCCCATTTTATAATGTGAGTGATACTCCTATACGTGGTGTATTGGAGTATTGCGTATCACGTATAAATATCAGGGTGTTCATCCCTAGCCAAACTACCATGTTCCTTCCCAACGCATGCCATGGTGTCACATTCAGTGAAACAGTTAACCCAACTCATTCTCACTGTAGCATAGGTGTGGCCACAATCTCTATCCCAGTATAGGATTAATTTCACACAAAGCCTACCTGGATTTTCTGGTTCACCAATGTCAATACGCTCAACCTCAACCTGCAGAGTCAGAATCAGAATCAGAAGTATGATTTACTGAAACATCCAGATCTGAATTGAGAGTTTGAGACTATATATGATCATATCATGAAGGTGGAAAAGTTCTGTGTAGCGCTAATGTGAGTATATCAAAATATTCATATATTAACAAATTTTACTCAACATACAGCTTCATCCCATACATGACAAAGCAAATTACAAATGATATAATAAGCTTTATATTAAATAAAAGCAGACGCCCAAAAATATCAAAACAGCTTGGTAAGTTGGTATCATGATTGAAACAATGTATATAAGATTTGCATTGCAGAATTTGTCTTCATCTCAATTCCATCTTCTAAATCCCAACACAAGGCCACATTCCCTTTTGATGCTAAAGTTAGTGCTGCATACTCAGCAGTATCAGTTGTCATGGTTCAGCCTTCAGAGATATGACCACAGTTTGAAAGAAATTATGGACCATTATTCAATTGAAAAATGATTCAGTAACATTCTAACAAAGATTTCACATTCAGTGACCAAGTGCGTATGTAATGGCCCTAAAAAATGATCACGATGAGAGGTTTTCACAAGTAGCAAATTAAGTTTCACATGCTGACCAAGACCAACACAGTCATTTATTAACAAGTTGCTAAGATACACACCTTAAGAAGGTAAAGCCAACTACCATATTCTGCCAAATAAACCTTCATAGCTAATCAGTGCTATGAATACTTGCTATCTAATGTTTTACTTCTAAATTACAGATCTGCTGAATTATTATAAATTAAGAGCATTACAATGCAGAGTAAAATCAGCGACATTAGCATTTCAATATCCAGTCGATGTTTCAATTGTAACTTTATAAGTTTGAAGACTAATATTTTTGTACACCACAAAATTAAAATTAAATCAGATATTAATTACTTTGTATACCACCAATATAACACTAATCTTATGAAGCAACAGGGTATGACTGCAGCTTATTTAATTCAAATAAACTTTCAAACTAGCTAGATTTGAAGGTAGGCAACATATAACTTGTGGATAACAATTCTCAGTAAAAGATTTCACCTTACTAAAGAGAAGAAATAGGGTACCATATGTTTTATAACATCCTCAATTTCCCATAATCTGTCTAGGTTAAGACACTATCGAGTATCAAGGAAGATTGTTGATGGCTTCAAAGTACATCAGATAATAAATCAATGAACAGAAAATATCTGGACAAAGATATCATGTATTTTTAGAAGGAACCTGTTAGAAATCTTCGAACTTTATTACTTAACACTGCATCACAGGTGTTATCATGTCACTCGATTTAAAAGTGAAAAATCTAACAAAAGAAAGAACAATGACAAACCTAAGGCACAAAAGTAGTAACAGAACTCACTGGAACTGAGGGAACAGCAGGTTTGCTCATGGTCTGTGACTTGCTGACTTTAGGTAATGGAGGAGATTGTGATTCTGCACCCGTTCCAGTAGTTGTAGCTGCCAAATTGACTGCTGCAGACTCTCCTGGAACTCGGACATGCCTTAACCTCTTGACAGCCCTATGCAACCTCTCTAGGCGAAAGGTCTCACCATCAAAAAATAAGACACCATCATTATCCTTGTACTCTTCTTGGCTTCCCTCAAATGTCACCTTTGGCTTGCCAGGCTGATTATTATGGAATTCCACAGTAACGCGGTTATCTTTGGTACTCTGCAGAGACCCAGCTTGAGTCTTGTCAATTGATGCTGGCTTAAATTCATCTGTCATATCAAAGGTAATAAAAACTATTTATTGCCGACCCTGAATTTTTATTTACAACATAAAAAAATGGCATGAGCCTTTACAGATCACAATAATACAAAGGAAGGCTGCTAGATGATATCAGAAAACTAGCTTTGGTTGATCCCTAGTATTATGCCACTAGTAACCTTTGCATTAGATATCTCACCATACCATCCATTACAGTAAGTAACAAAGGTAGCTATATTTTTCTTAACATCTAATTAATGACCAGAAAGAAGATCAAGTGGCTTATAGTGCCACGCAGGCATTAAACAACGGTTGCCACAATGATAAACATGACAAAGAGAATATGATCCAGCAACCTTGAGGTTTCAATGCAAGAAACCAACTTACTGCAGAGGAGACCATGGAGGGGCTGACAGCTTTACTAGAGACTGAAAGGGTCTGGAGTCCTTTGAGTTTTGGGGTGAAGATGCAGATTTTGAGAAAATACTTGTATGTGATGATGGAGAGGGTGCAGAAAGGTAAGTGGATTTTTCTCTCGAGTTCGATAATGTCCATAAGAAAAATGAGATGATTAATAAGAAAACAAGTGCACTGAAGAGATGAGATGCCCCACCTCCAGTGATGTTTAGAGCAAGTACAAGGTGTCCAGGGAATGGGGCTCCTGTTCCTCTAAGAGCTGAGAACAGATGGGCTGCACTGA
The DNA here is from genome assembly GCA_038502445.1 of Eremochloa ophiuroides. Lineage (NCBI taxonomy): Eukaryota > Viridiplantae > Streptophyta > Magnoliopsida > Poales > Poaceae > Eremochloa > Eremochloa ophiuroides. The sequence continues at coordinate 16,666,669 of JAHLJS010000002.1, forward strand.
ACCAAGAAGGTACTTCTACCAATCCTTTCATAGTACTAGTCTTTCGATAATATTGTTTTAGCTAATTTCGCTATAGAGTAATGTAATGCCGGGTGACACTAATGATGAAATACAAGCAACTGTAGAAATAGCAGCAAAAGGCAAACAAGGTAAGAGTAACTCAGAGATAAACAAGTTAAGAGAGTTATGACTTATGAGGAACATGAACACAATGAAGAACATGAAAGATTAGTGGGATGTTGACAAGGAACACAATATCCCATCAAGGCATCAACAGAAAAACTTGCACAAAAATGAAGGACCAACATTCAAAGGAGGCCGAATTGCACTAAAAATAGATGGCCTTTTCAGTCATTTGTAGCTGTAGCACCCAACGTTCAACTCTTATATTGTTCTCCAATACCAAGTACACTTAAGCACTGAGGGCTTAACATGTGTGAAAAAACAAAGTGCTCTCATCCAACCAATACAGTGCACTCCTACATAACACCTCACCAAAAGCCACACAGGCAGCATATGAATGATGAAACTTCTGATGGACAAGTACAATTTCAGCAGACAGATCACAACACGCAGGCTGCCCTCAAAGATGACCAGCACGAAATATATCCTGCAGCCTACTTCAAGATGACTCCATGTGCTTCCTGTCCTCCCTCTCCATGCTCTGGTTGATGGAAGTGTAGAGCCGCATCCTTCAGAGCTTTGGCGCTTGTTCGAGTTACCAGCTGTTGATTGATTTTGTTTTGTTGAATATTTTGTTTGGTTGATAAAGAGGCATATGATGTATCTCCAAATTATGATCATCTGATAACAGTAAAGGTCTTAAAAAAATACCCATTTTTTAGATTTATTGTGTGTAATGTCATGGTAGGAATGTACTATTGGCAGATATTGTAGAATTATTAGACCAGTATTGCATAATTTTTTTTATGTTAAACTGTTTTTTTAGCATGAACATTCTGCATTACGTACTTCAGTTTCAGAATTGTGAGCTAATCTTTTAGTATCTTTCAGTAGTTGTGGCCAGTGGGTAAAATCAGTCAGATATTTCTGGTAATTTCGTTGCTGTGGAGTGTGGAGTAATGAAATTCAGGTTTTCCCATGGTGCAAAACAAGTAAACGCCAGGAATCCTGAGCCATCAGTCAAAGAACCCTACCTCCTATAGTCCTATTGCGCTAACTAGCGCTCGTCAATTCGCTGATGTGGATTCCCAGACTACGGCGCCGCAGGTAGGATACCTAAAAAAGGGAGTGGAAGGAAGGGGACGAAGGGCTTACAGCGGAGGGTGCAGAACTTGGCGGTGGGGGAAGGGTCACGGCAGGAGGAGCCCAGCCGGAGGTCGTACCACCGGTTCGCCTGCGGCGCCGTGCTTGGCTCCCCGTTGCTGCTGCCGCTCGCCATCCCGCGCTGTGCGCCGAGTCCCCTCGCCTGCAGCAGCGCTCGATTCTTCTATTCGATTCAGCGGAGGGGATCGGCGGACGGGCAGCGGGCAGCGGGCCTGAGGCTGGGGCCTGGGAATGAGAAGGGAAGGGGGCCCGAGGAGGCGTTTGGACTTGGTATTGGATGCGGAGTATGGGCTAGACCTGTTCGTAGTAGACCACCCAACCAACCAACCGGACCCGATAGAACCTCGATCCAAATCTGATTCACCGGTACGTTGGGTCGAGTTCAGTCCATAAGTTTTGACTCGTGGCCTGACCCAACCCGAAATCCAAGTCAATTTTTTTTTACTCGTGGCTGGACCCAACCCGAAATCCAAAAGTTAAAAACCCAGCCGCACCCAATAGACCACCCCACGTCAACAATCTCAACTATAGACGTAGCGATTGCTCATAATTGAGGACAAACTTCGTCGTAATCTAGCATAGTAACTCTCAACTGGCCATCAAATGCTAGCATGAATGTTCAACGGAATACTTAATACAGTTTGAATGACACCATTAATTTGTCACCAATAGAAATTCAGACATTACATTTATCAGCTGATGAGAATCACAGAGCTCATCGTTCTTCTCATGACAAAAGGAGACGGGAACCAACAATGGGCTAGGGGAGAAAGCACCACAGAAGGGCGATGAAACTACATACACATGATAGCTAACAAATCTAATATAGCACGAATAAAGAACATGTGATAGTTATACTACTAACAGAGGACTTCATTTTGAGTCCCATCTAACTTCAATGTTCATCACAGAAGAATACTTTAGCGGGTTTCTATTGGCTGATCTTGCATCCATGAATGTATGGATGCTCATAATTGATGTACTTTGTCCAGTAAGGCCGATACTTTGTCATTGCGATTTCCAGCCAGGGCTTCATGTTACCATTGTAGTGGATGACCGCAGCATTGTCTATCTCTGACCACTCGATGGTTGGGTTGTACCCTAAGCCAAGCACATGCCATGATTTGTCCAGAGGGTGTGTCAGCTTGTAAAAAGTCAGAAGCCCTGGCGGCAATGTCCCCAATTTCCAGAGCAGCCTGTTCTCGTTCTGTACAGAGATAACAGACCAGCGTGAAAACGGAGTTAAGCAATGTATGCACTGATATGTACATCTCAAGCAGTGCATTTATGTTTCGATTAGCACTTAACTCTTTGTAATGATCAAACATAGTTTAATTAACTTATTAAGAGAATTCAGAGTTGTGATAACCAAAAAAATTGGTATTATGAAAATTAATTAAGGACTCTGAGATAATCATACTAAAAATAATTATTTAGCATTTTCTTCATCTATACTGTACACGTGTAATATATATGCATAAAAATGAACAAAATCACAATATCTGAAAAGTCTGAAACACCAGAATATATATCAGCAAGATGGTGGTTGTGTAGGAACACAAAATGCAATATTCTAAAGAAAAGCAGGTGTCAGGATGCAAGTAATGTAAAATCTTATTTCCAACTCACCATGTTTTGCCATTTGTGGTAAATTCCAGTAATGTCTTTCTTCTTCCATTCGTCCAGATCAAACATAGTTCATTCCATAAGCCCAACCACATGCATTAGGATCAAAATTCTGAGAAATATTTGGGTTTGAGAAATTGAGGTACTTGTCAAATCGGTGAAAACTCTCTCCACATGTTTCCACCGCTCCATTTACATTTCCATTAAGATCAACCTCCCAGAGACCAGTTAGGTCCCTCTGGACAACTATATCATCATCCAGGAAAAGAATTTTATTCAGCTTGGGATAGACTTCTGGGAGGTAAAATCTTAGATGGTTGAGCATGGACAAATACTTTGGGTTTCGATACTTCAGATTAGAAGAGCCAGCAGAGAGTGTTTTCGGACGATCGGCCGTGAAATAGTATTCTCTCATGGCTGCAGTCCGAAGCTGCTGCAGAACAGGGCAGTAAGAAGAGTTTAACCATTTGAAGTCATCAACATTTTCCACATGGATTGTTGCATCCCCAGGTGGATTCAGCAAAAACCACATGTTCATGGCCCCAAAGTTCAGTTTGTCAGTAACAAGATGAAATACATGTTTTTCAGGCTCCTGCAAATTTATAGCAAGAAAATCAAGAGTGCCATATAATTGGTCATTCAATGGTACATACGATGAAGAGATCACACTTCCAGCTGGAAGATGGTATTACACTAACCTTCGCATTCATAATAGTTGAGTTGACCACAACTGATGCTGCCAAAACATTGTCTGAGAAAAGAGCATAATGGTAAAGTTCAGGATTTTCCAAGTTCTCACTATTGGGGAATTTTCTTTTCTCTGGAGAGAGAAGATAATAATCAATCGTTAAGCGCATGGAAAGACAATGGATGCCATTTGGGATTGTCTTAGCTGCCAGCTGGCTAAGGAAGGTGCTCTGCTTCTTCAAGCTCCGGACCTGCTCATCTGCTGACTGAAGCATTGCTCTCAAACGCTGGGTAATTTCTTTGCAATCGTACAATAGATCCCTTGCTTTTGATAAAACTTGGCCCATCGCTTTGATTCTATCCGAAGCACTGCAAATTACAGAAGAGATGAATCAGTAGAAAAGGAGAAAACAGAAAGCAGTATCACCTAAAATTAGGCCCAAAAACAGTTCAAGCAGGCACCTCTTGGGAAGTTCGGCATCAGCAGTAGCTTCCCCAAGGGAGCGTTGGCTTTCCTTGAGCCTTGCAAGTAGCTCCTGATAGAGATCAAGCTTGTCCCTCGATTTGGCAAGAACAGAATATATTCTTGCCATGATCATTTGATCTCGCATCAGACGAACCCTTGAATCTGCCTTCTCATTTTCATTTTCACGTCTCCAGATGCTGTATTTTCCCAGCACAGCAGAATCAACAGCTTTTGAGCGTTCGATACCTGCATTCTCAAGTTTAACTAACGCTTCATCATCCTGCTGCACTACTTCCATTTTCTTCCTTACAGCAATTCTCCCCCTTAATTTCTACAAATAGGGAAAAAAAAAACAAAATGGTCAGGATAAGTTGGAACAAGATTACATTTTAGAGTAGTTGTAAGCCATGGAAAAATGACATAAGCAGAATGTTAACCACTTTGGGTATCAAACAAGCGCAGTTTCATCCCTACATATATACTGCAGTTTACCAGGATAAGTGCTTGAGGGAAGGGGGGTTACCCTGTGTGTTATTTCCCCTGATCTGCCCAGGAGATGAGGGCCATCTACATTAACAATTAAAGTTCCCAAGTCAAATGTGTGTGATGCACTCACATATAAGAAATACATGGTATTAATACTCAGTTACCCACCCTTTCGACTCGAGGAGACATTCTGCAGTTCAAAGTTGGGTTGCTCACTCCAATGAGATACCTAACATCGCAGAAGGCCGCCACTATAATCACACATTTTTTTACACAGAAAAAAAGAAACAAGGCAAGATAATATTTTACTAACCTGTTTACGATGGTCCACTCGAGCTGCACAAAGCAGAAACAATGGCATTAGCGCGACCCCACAAAAATATATTCTACAATAATGAAAAATGTCTAAAAGCATGTAGTTTCTTCTTATTGTATGAGGAAGATAAAATATCTATCAAACAACAAAATAGTTCCAGAAGAAATAATGGTTCCTACGAAGATAAGAGCAAACCGTTACATAAGGCTACAAGAGAACATCATTGCATTGCTGTTACAGCCAATTTGAAAGAGAGAAAACTTCAGGGCATGAATAGACTAGTTTGGGAAGGGATCTTCTAAATGGGTAAGGATAGCATTCCAATATGAAATACAATTCAAATTTTCCAAAATGAAATGTTAGATATAACATGCACTTCTTGGCTAGAAGAAAGCATATGTATGAAATGCTAGATGTGCTTCTAAGCCATTCAAAAACAGCATATGTTTTCCCCCAGAAATGATGGGTGAACTTGGTCGCTGAGCCACACTGCACACTCCAGGCAACATAAACCTAAAACTAGAAGAAATGTGATGCAATTGCTTTGAAGGAATATAATCTATGCAACAGAAGTTGGTATTATCACAAATTCACAATTCATAACCCTGATCCCTAATAAGCCTGGTAGCATTATCCTAAACAGAAGTCCACTACACCTTATACTAGGCTGAATGGAAGCATTTGTTTGCCCAAACTGTAGGCATGATGTATGGTGCACCTGCGTTAATCAGTTAACAGTTCAGATGATGCTTGACATTTTGTACTCAGAAATACAAACAAGGAATGAAACTCTAGAACATTCAAAAACTTATGTGGGTTAGAACCATTAACTATAGAGGTTTTGCCAGTATGGCAAATAGAGGATAACCACACAGTGTCAGGCATGGAGAAATATTTACCAGTGTAATAACATACAACGATAATTTAAGAAAATTCCTTTGATATACAGGACTATGGTCTGAAGTGCCGAAGGCCATATGGCCCATCCACATTGCATCACAGAAAACTGAAAAGCTATCGACAATAGGCCTCGCAACAGGAAAGTTATACTAACAGCAGTGAAAATTACCGAGAAACATTAGCAACGAAATCCATATTTTTCTGATAGTATTTGATCCATATGCAAATACCATTACTCATGAATGCTACTGCTCCAAAAAAAATACAGTGAGGATTTGTTGCACCTATCTGTATCAACACCTACCTTTCTTAAAAAAAAAATGTATCAACGGCTCAACACTAACCACAAAACATCATGTAACTGGGATCATCATTTCAGCAACTGCTGATCTCTCAAGTCGATGATCCATTGTTTCCCGACCTACGAACCCACAGATTACATGCCGCCCGCTTCCAACATCCGTCCGACCTCATCATCAAATCAAGTAACCAACACAGACTCTCCTCCCCAAAATCCCAATCCGCTCCGGTATAGCCCGACACCGCACGATCGGGCGCCGTCCCTCGCCTGCGAACTTGGAAAAAAACACACAGATCTAGCGCCGCCGCTGCGGCATTCTCGAGACTCGCGCGGACCGACACAATCCCCGCGGGATGGGGACGATGAAGAGAGAGAGAAGGGGAGATGGGGCTGGGTCGCGAGCCGCATTACCTTGGAGACAGGGGGAGGAGGCGAGGATGAGGAAGGCGAGGGCGAGGAGGTGGAGGGCCGAGCGGCCAGCCCTAATCGCCATGGCCGGCCGGCTCGGGGCGGATCGGAACAGGTTCGAGGAAGGGAAGGGAAGGAAGGGCTCGTGTGCCGGCTTTCGTGGGGAGGGAGGGGGCCGAGTGGCGAGTGGTGGCGGCCAGTACACTCGGCACTGGCACTGCTCCGTACTTCTGTCACTGTCGGTGCTGTTAGCCGTACCCGTACGTGTGCAAAGGTTTGACAGGTTCCTATTTGCCTATTTCTCCTTCCTCTTGCTGTCTGGAGTAGACTAAACTAAAAAGCTTTAGTTAACAACTTAGACTCTGTTCACTAAACCTTAAAACCGTTTATTTTTTACCTCTTCTACAGTATTTTTTTCTCACAAGAAATCAGCATCAGCACTTATTTTCAGCGGTTTTCAGCTTCAGCGAACAGAGCCTATTTCGCTTAGAACGTGATATTCCACCACTTTTCAAAGTTCATATATTAGCTTATCTCAAATTCATGAAAAATAAAATTTAATTCTATAGATTACCATGTTATATTTATGATTTATAATTTATAGCACGATTTTCAACTCACTCCTACAAGATAAAAATACAACACATAAGTATCTCTCGTATAGCAGATATAGCCAACAATAATATACAATAAACATAATCTATATATAACCATATTAAGTTAATTAATATATGTGTAAATTATGATTCTTAAAATAAAATGAATTCAATGTCAAGGATGCAAGTGGAGCCTTACTATAATCATGAAACAAAAGCAATCATGTTTCTTCAGTTTTCTTTTAGTACGTACATGATACAAACAAGAAATGGTCAATAGCATCTTGTATGTGTGCATGAACTCGGGGAAAAAGTGGTCAAGTTAGCATCATGGTGTACTTTAAGTGATTGGGAGTGCACTTTAATCTTCATCATGAAGCGGGATAAAAAAGTATGCCGACCAATTGAGTTGCCATCTGCAGATAGACAACTAGATAAGTGATCGTGTAGCGAATACTTGCTTATACTGTGATATCTTTGCCAGCAACAGTAATCTTCGTGATCTTGGTGAAACCACTGTGCAGTGCACACTGATTCATCCTGCATGTCTCAGCCTCTCAGGTCTCTGTCAACAACTCTCCACTGGTTTAGGCACTCAGTAATCGGCCTGTTCTTTTGGCTGAAAAATAAGCGCTGATTTCGGCTCGTGCTGATTTGTTGTGAGAGAAAAATACTGTTTCGTGGCTAAAAATAAGCGCTGATCGGTCAAAAGAACGCGCTGAATAATCCGTTGTCAGTCAGAGTCTCTGTGATACAAAGTACTGTCCGCTGTCCGGCTGTTAACTTTTGCTATCGCTATTGAATTTTGACTTCATTGGCGAAAAAGTAGCATGGGGCTAGCCGGCTAGCCAACCAAACAAAACTAGGTCAAATCAAGAACTCTGTTTGGCAACATTCTGATTACCGACGACCCTGAGTACGCCAAGGAAGTTTGCAGAGGAGACCTGTGGGGCAAGCACAAAGGTGTATGGCAACTTGTCTTTGTCTATATAGTACTCTACACTCCTAACCGCAACGACCAAAAATAATGATCTGTTTCAGGCTAACAAGGCTGGCCTTTGACGAGGCTTGATGAGGTATACAGAATTACACACTATCCTTTGTGCAATGCCATTCCTGTTCCTTTTAGAGACAGTATTAGTGTACTTTCGAAACAAATTCAAATGTACTATTCGGTTCAGTATTAACTTGCAATATTCCTCGTTTGCTAGGAACCTGCAAGCACTAATGACGGCGACGACATTGTTGCAGATGTAAGATTTGGGATTGATTTGTTTGTTTTTAAGTTTCTGGCTAGATACTATGCGTCTATGCCAATCTTTTGTTAACGCCAAATGGCAATTGCTTTTGCCTGACAGGACACAGGAGGATGAGGATGATGCGGACAATGACAGCAAGGCCGATGATCATACTGCTAGTCTGCTACAGATGAGGCTAAGGACTCCGTTTAGTCCCGTTAGTTTAATTCTTGTTGGCCAGCGACAAAAACATGCCTGGCCAAACTAACGCAGTCGATACTCTATTTGGTAGTACCGTTGTTTTGTGTCTGTAAATAAATTGTTAACGCGAGACAGTGGATTTAGCATGCGGAAAATTCAGGCCTGCATAGTCCACCCTGAAGCAGCACGGACCACACACATTAATTATAAGTTTGTAACCAACCCAATATTCAGTACCCTAATGCAGATCACCCTGAATCCTTGAAACATTGTACTCGACGAATTAATTACTCTTTTGGAGATCGCGGTGGGTTCATGACTTGGAGGTAGACTTCGCAGCCGAGCTCCTTCAACATGCTCTTCAGTTCTTCATCTGGTACTGAGGCCGCCGCTTCCTCATCACTTCGCCCACCACCTAGCCTCCTCAGCGCCTCCATCAGCCTTGGCCAGAGACCTTTTCAGAGTGAATCACGGTGTCGCGCCACAGGCGGACTCCTAGCTCGTGGATCGGCGTCTTCTTGTTTGTGGGGACATATGTCCTGTCCATGTACATCACTACGTCGCGTGTGTGCATGAGGCATTTTGTGTGCTGCTTCCACTTGTCCAGGAGCTCCCGCAAGAACAGCGCGTCGTCGTCCTGCCCGGCGTCGAGAACCCTGCCGAGATCCTGCGCCCCTAAAGCCAAAGCAGCCTCCACCGCAGAGTACAGCTCTTTGCCAAATTTATTAAGCACACATTCGTATGCTACCCTGGCAATTGTCCATTCATTAGGGGGGGAAATTAGTACATTGAGCAACTAACCAGAAAACCAGGAAAACAGGATGGTTGGAGCGGATTTTTGGGGTGGGGGTGGCGACCTGTTACCTGTAGAGGGCATAATAAGAGGCGGGGTAGTCTCCAACGAAGAACCTGTGGATAGCATCCGCCACTTCTTTGCACTTTCTGGCGTAGACGTCGGGGTCTGATGGTAAATGACCCTATAATGCTGGAAGGGTTCAATTTCAGTGAACGTTAGGACAAATAACGCAATGAACCTCTCACTGAGACTGGTCTTAGCTTCTTCATTGATTATAAATAGATGGTGAGAAAGAGAAACACAGTAAAATCAAACATTTAATTACATGCTCAAATCTATCTAGAAACTAATTGTCAACTTGTATTATTGAAAATTTGAATAACTGAAACCGCTCTTCTAAATCACCTTTTTTTTTTTGCTATTAATGACTCCATCCATTACAAAGTATAATTTAATTACATGTTTTTATTATGTATCTAGACATATTTTATATTTAAGTGCATATCAAAAAGCAACATATCTAGAAAAGAAAAAAAACATCTTATAATTTAGAATAGAGTGATGAGTAATATATAAAAGATTTACTATATATACACATGCACATACACTTTGGAAAACCATGAAAGTATTTCTTTATCAAACCACATACTAATGCCACTGATCATTAACTCAAATAAATAATAATCCATGGGAATGAGTTTTGATGAATTTGTCATTGGACTTAAACAATATAACATATTCATATTGGTAGATCAGTTATAAGGACTCTTTATGAAATATATACTACACTTATAGTTCTTGGCTACAAGCTAATAAGCATTAGAGCTTCCATTTAAATGTGGTTCAAAAAATATTGCAGTACCAACTACTAGAAAAGCGATTAAAGAGGCCGACGATTTGATTTCCACGGTAATTTATATGGGTGGACCTAAGTCGATCCCCTATATATGAAACTAATTTGCAGAAGTTTTGAAACAACGATATAGCATTTTTAATCACAATATTACAGAACCACTAGCAAGTAGGGCCAAAACCTTATCATGAAAAGTTAGAATCAATTAATTGCTCCCTATATTTTTTTTCCACCAAAGAAAATATGTGTTAAGTTGTCTCAAGAAATCTGAAACTTCAAGTTGTCTTATTAATATGAAACCTGTAATTCTTTATTTTACTTTTCTAAAACTTATTCTGGACTGAAACATGAAATTGGATTCAAACCGACTCCCTGTTCTGTCTGGTAAAGTTACAATCAATTACTTGCTCCTTATATATTCTAAATTCTAATGCCCGCCGCAGTTGTACTGTTCTAGGCCCTCAAGATTCAAGAAAGAGAAACGAGACTAGCTCAAAAAAAAGAGAACAACGTTTAGAAGAGCTAATAAAAATAATTAAGAACAACGTGTAGAGTCCAGAAATATCTCTTTTTTCGAAAAAAAAAACTCATCAAAACTATCCACACCATAGAAGGAATTTTCTTAAGTTATCTATCATAGACATTAATATAAAATTCGGTTATACTGATCTATGATCAAAATATATAGCTTAGCGCACCCTACTGATTCTCTTCTTGCTTGTTGATTGCAGCTGTAATCCACTTGTTGCCTGTGCCAACTCTTCATGGGCTTCCATCTATATAAACAGACAGGTGGTGAGACAAATTAGCTTCTCAACAAATAAAATTAAATTGATTCGCCATCTCGTAACTCTTGGACTTCGTTTTGTGTAACACCCCAAAATCAACAAACACCACAGGATGCTATGCTACTAAACTTCACAAAACATCAGCCACACATGACAAAATTAATTAGCAGCATCTCTTTTGTGTTTATAAGCAACATGGAAGAAAGATATATAGATAAATAAATAAGAACTAGCTATTAAAGAAAAACCTAATATAAACATAAGAATGGCGAGCCGGAGGCCCGGCAGGAGGGACATCTTCACGTGCATCTACTAACGCCCTCCACAATGGTAAGTGATGCCAAAAACAAAAGTCTGGGTTCCACCATTTATTTAGGCAGTGGTCGGTACAAGCTGCAGTGGTTGAGTATCGCTGGGCATCACTCCGTGGACCCATTGCCCACCCAGCATGCAAGCAAAGTAAATAAAAAAATAGAATCACACAATCCTTTTGCTCGGTTCATACAGAAAGCAGCTGCTTGCTCCTCTCTCCTCGTTGTACGAAACGTTATTTTATAAACTAGGGCGTCACTAGAGCACCGGCGCAAGTACGTGCACCAGTTCCCATTTTTCTAGCATCACTCTGGAGTTAGCTTTACTGGCTACAATGTGAAGAGCGAAGCTAAAATCTTCTCTTTCCTCTCTTGGCATCACTCAAGCACAACACTACATAAGGCTAACTCGGCTCCGTGCTGACATAAAATTGTATTTTTTACCGAGAAGGTCGAGGTAGACTAGGTTACAGAACAGGACTGATATTTTTCGATATCCATTGATCCATGTCGAACCCAATATTATGAATATTTAATATCCAAATTCAAAGATTAATATCCGACCGTATCCAAATCTAAATAATCAAAATATATCAATATCCGAATGATTCGTATCTGGATCTAACATTCGATAAAAATAGAATAAAAATATGAAATATGGAACAAAATGCAGGATGTGATCTGGATTTATGCCTAGTTAAAACCCACGTTGAAGGAACACATGATCACTCGTGGGCCAGGATTGCTTCCATGTCGGAGCGATCCAAGGGGGTTGGGCCCCAAACTCGGCCGATCCCGGCCTAAACGAACAAGATCTTATTGGTGTGATCCGATCACAGCGCAGGCAGGAGAGGGATAGGTAATGCGTACCATGTCGAACTCGACGGATTGAGCAGCGGAACGGGTCGGCCGGCGTCTAGTTCCAAGTCGAGAAGCTTCAACCGAACCGACGGGTGGTTCCGATGGTGGCAGGCAGACCAGACAGCAGGGCAGTGGCAAGCACCAAGCAGGAACGCGGACGGACTGGCCCTCGCCCTGCGGGGGAGGGCGGCGGCACGCGTTCTTGCGCGGCAAGAAAAGGAGAGGAGTTTTGTGACTGTATCAATTTATAAGGGCACAAAAAGGATGAAGCATCAATTGGTCGGAATTAAGCACATCCAAACTGTCGGTTTCGCCAGTGAGATTGCGCGGCCCAAAACGGCCCACACCAGCACGTGTCCGGCGGCTCTGGAGCGGAGGAGCCCAGAAGCCATGTCCGGAGCGGAGGAATTTTTTTTATTTTTAACACTTTTTAAAAACTATTTTTAAAAAACTAACACGTGTAAACTTTTTTTAAAACTAGCACGTTTGGACGCGCCATCCCGGGTGGCGCGTCGAAACAGTACCGACGCGCCACCCTGTGTGGCGCGGCAGAGGTGCCACCTGGCGCCGCGCTGGTTGGCGCTGCCGCGCCACATGCAACGGCGCGGGGGCCGCCGCGCCGCGCAGCCTGGCGCGGCCCCTGCCTCGCCACCCCGCATGGCGCGGCCAGGGCGATAACCCCCTGGCCGCGCAGCCCCCTCTCCCTCTCCCTCCTCACTTGCTCTGCTCGTCCAGCGTCCCCGGCGCCGCATCCTCTGCTCCGGCCGTCCTCCGCCGCCACCGCGCCGCCGGTCGGCCGTCTCCGTCCCGGATCCATCCTCTCCTCCTATCCTCAGCTCTAGTTGGTCCGCAGGGGCGGGGGCGGCTGCCCTTGGCCAGGGACGCCGCTGTGGGCGCCATAGCCGCGGCTCGCCGGCCGGCGGCGCTTTAGAGGAGCTCTTGCATCGTTCTTCAAGTGCTGTGAAGGTACATTGTCGATCTTGTGATTCCATTTTGTGTTTGGTTAGGGTTTGGGTAGGATTTCAGTGTGTTAGTTGGTTAGTCATGTAGTTAGGGTTTAGTTAGGTTTTAGTTAGTTCAGTTGTTAGGGTTTAGTTACGTTTAGGGATTTAGTTAGTTTAGTAAAAGATGTAGTTTGTATGACCTAACTAGTTAAGTTTTGATTTATTAACTAGTTAGGGTTTAGTTAGTTAGTTAGTACATTTTGATTTAGTGGGTTTGGAAAGGTGAACGGAGATGGTTGCAATATTAGAGTTTAACTTTGGTGCGATGATTCGCAGGCGTGGAATCAGGATGGATTGTTTTGTCCGTGTTTTTTCCGGGGAAAGTATTAGTAGAGAAGATTGTATGTTTGAGGACATGAAAGAAGATTTGGAAATGTTTGACGAACCGCCTACGTTGATGGACCTTTTGGTGCGGTTGAGGTCGAAGTTTGTGGGTAACTTCACATTGAAAGCGAGGTTCGATGCCGAGAAGAATAGGCCACACTATGTGATAATGCCCTTGCTTGGCCCCTCGGATTGGAGCCGCTACAATCGAGCACTTCAGGCTTCGAATTCTCCGGTTCCTGTGGTTGTGGTGGACAATGCCTACAAGATGTCTGATGAGTCCGATGATGAGCCATACCATGATGGATTGGAAGGTGACGAAGTCGGTTTTCGGGCTGATGCAGTAGAAGCAGAGGGTGTTATGGACAGGGATGGTGTGCTGACGCAGGATCACGATGATATGGCAGTCGATGAGCCGATGAGGAGGTCACCGGGGCACATAAGCAATGACTTCGATGTGAATGAATTTGAACGTGAGGAGGAGGAGGAGCTGGAGGACGAAAGGATTGGTGATTTGGTAGACATTGATTCATCAGATTCTGAGGCGGAGCAAGGAGGCATTGAGCAGCATGGCAACACCGTTCGTCCTATGCCAACGCCAGTTAGTTTGTAAGAACTACATGCGTTGCCGGTGCATGGAAGATTGGTTAGAACTGAGGATGATAATGTTGTGACTCATAATTCGTGGCTCGTTTGAGTGAAGCCGAGGCATACGTTCCACCACCTCCATACATGGCTACAGAGTTGATGCAATTGAGGGCTGCAAACATCCAAGTTAGTGGAGTACCCAACTATAGGGATGTCAGCATGACGGGTATGGCAGTATGTGACACAGGCATGCAAATGTGTAGGGAGTCGACTTACAACCATGAGAATGAAATCCTTACTAAAAGGATGTTATTCAACACGTTGTCTGAGCTGAACTTGTTCCTTGAGAATTATGCTGTTTACCACCATAGGCCATACACCGTCACTCATTCCAACAAGGATGTGTTGTTTCATGTCATTTGCAAGAAAGGTTGCTTGTGGAGACTAAATGCTCGTAAGAAAAGGAACGACGGGAAGTGGAAGATAACTAAACTGGTGCAACCTCACACATGCGCGTCGAAGCAGTGTGTCGCCTAGATGAGACTAGAGGAGAAGAAGAGGGCATTCTACACCACTTTGTGAAGGTTAACATTATTTCCGTCCTCCAAAATAACGTCATGCCAATTACATCAAATATGAAAATTGATTTGTTTACTATCCCTGTAGAGAGTGAGCAAGACATATAGGAAGCTAGCTCAGAAGCTAGCATGTATGGATCCACGGTTCCAGCCAGCGTACGAAACACCGCCCTTAAGTCTGGCTTGTTCTGGTACTCCTGCAAGACGTGCACCTCCGCCGGTTTCCATGGAACCGGGGAGTTCACAGGCTCTGACTCGGCCGCATGGCAAGGGCCCCATGATTGAGCTCGACGAGTCTTCACAAGACTCCGAGGACGATGACGAGGATGACTACGATGAGGACCAGGTGTACGATGAGATAGGCGGGTCTCAGCTGTACGATGCACCTCTTCCGTCTCAGGTAACTTGCAAATAGTCACTTTCATACTTGGATTGCGTTGCATCTCAAAATTAATTGCTCATGCTCTTAATTATTATGACAGGGCCCTACCCACACACAGCAGGTGAGGCGTGGCCCCAGACAGCGTGACCGTACCGATGTTGGGTACACCCCAAACATCGTTCCGACAAATCCAAAACGGCAGCGTCGTCCTCGAGACCCTTACACTCCAGGAGCTTAGAGTTAGCAGCTTACGATGAGTGTTTCAAGTTAGGGTGGATGTTTTGTACAGAGTAGGTGAAATGACATGAACATCATGCGATTGCAACAGATGATGGATGTTGCGATGGTGTACCCACTTGCGTATTTATTTTCCTTGCTGTTCTTAATTTTTCTTTCGAAGAAATCTTACAAGGCACAAAACCGAAAACAGAAAACAGAAAGAAAACCGAAAACTGCAGAAAACAGAATGCAGCCTAACAGAAAACAGAAAGTCACAGAAAACGGCAGAAAAACAGAAAGCAGAAACAGCAGAAAAATGCCGAGCCTGCGCCTGGCCGCGCCACCAGGAATGGCGCGGCTACTGACTGGCCAGGGACTGCCGCGCCATGCCTGGTGGCGCAGCACACGACCGTCGCGCCATCCACGGTGGCGCGGCACCTGAAACACACGGACTGCCGCGCCATACAGGGTGGCATGGCTTAAACAGCTGGACGGCAGGCCACGGCTTGCCTGAGGCCGGCCACGGCCGGTCACGGCGGGCCACGGCTGGCCTCAGGCTGGCCAGGGATGGCCATGGCGGGCCATGGCTGCCCTGAGGCTGGCCAGAGCCCGGCCACGCTTACTGAGTGATTCAGAGGGCTTGCGAATAGTCTTTTCAGCGACTTGTCAACTCAATTCATAGTCTCTTCGGTCACTCATACAACGCAGTGTCTAGCCTTTTCAGTGCGTAGCCTTTTCAGTGACTTATCATGTCGCGAGTAGGGTGTTCGGTGACTCAGAATGGACAGTGAGTAGGCTTTTCAAGGCTATAGAATTGACAACTAGTTATTGTTTACTTTGGCAATCCGAGAATCTAGCCTTTTCAGAGTACTACAAAGAACTGTGCTGAATTAACTCTGCATTAATTTGATTGTATTCCATGGCAACGTCACCCCTCACCTCCCTATATATACATGGGACTGGCCCCTCGACCAACATCACCAGCACAACAAGATGTCTGGACCAAAGGGTGGGGGGCTTGGGTTTGGGAAGGACAAGGGAGTGGTGGAGAGGAAGGGCCCGCCAATAATATGGAATGATGGGGGTATTCTTGGCCCCGAAGAGTGGGACGAACCCATTGACAGGTTTCCAGAAGAGAGTAAGAGTGATTATGGGAAGGATAGACCTCTGAGGGACTATGTCAAGCCGGGGAAAGAAGTGTGGCCTAAATGCATGCATGGTGAGGACTGCCTTGTGCAGATGTACACCGAGGGCGGGATAAACGGGGCCGGCGATTCTTCAAGTGTCTCTATGCATATGTAATATTTTGTTGTCATTTATTTCTGTAATGTATTTCACAACACCAAAGCGTGTTAACAAATCTATTCATCGCAGACCTCGTGGGCAGAAGGCAGTTGCGGGTTCATTAAGTGGGTGGACCCTCAACCAATTACCCCTGCATTTAGAGTACATCTGATATGTAATACCTCTGGTATTACAATTTAATTAATCTGTCATGTCATCATATTTAAATTTAAGCATCTGCATATGATTGTCCTTAGGGCCTAGAGTGATTTGATTTCAGCTAAGTATTGATTGTGTAATTAAGTCCTTAATCAAAAATAAAAAAAATAAAAATTAAATAGAAATCAAATTAAACCCTAAAGTTGACCTAAAACCTCAATTCAAAATCTATAAGGAATCTGGGAAAAATGTCTTAATGAAAGTTGTAGAGTTTTTAAAATGGAACAACTTTTATTTTTGGATATTTTGAATTTATGTTATAAAAATTCAAATTAAACTCAAATTACTATATTGAAATTTACATTTGAAACTTCAATTTCAAAAATATTAAGAATCTTCAAAAACTTCCTAAATATAAGCTGTCAAGCTCACTGAGTAGAACTGACTTTCATGTTTACCAATTTTTAAGTTGTTGAGAAGAATCAAAAGTAATTTTAAAATTTCAGTTTGAAATTCAAACCCTACTTTTACCCCATTTTCTGTAATTTGAAATTTTGGCCGAATTTGAATTTGGTGTCAAAAGCAAAAGTGATCTACTGAAAATACCCTACAACTTTGCTATTCACCACTTCCTCGGATTCGATTGAGATCAGCTCGAATTTGCATCAAATAGCCTGTGACCTACTTGACCTACTACTGTAGCTACAGGGGGGTCCCCCTGTTTTTCTTCTCCGCCGTACGCGCGTGCCGCGCGCGGCGCCGGGCGCCGTCCGGCCGGCGTGAGGGGGCAGGTCCGTTGTCGAACAGCCGTGAGGGGGCCCCGGACCCAGCCCGAGCTTATCCTTCCCTTACCCTGTCCTATAACGCCGACGAGCACCGCTCTCCCCGTTTTTCCTCCCCGCGGTCGCCGTTGATCTCTGTCGGATTACGGTGAAATTCGCCGTGACCAAACCACCACCACCTTCTCCATTTCGCAGCAAGCTTGTTAGCTTCCCTTGCGCATCGTCTGGTGCCTTTGGTGTGGGCTGTAGTGTCTCGATCGACCGGGAACGCGGTCGTCGTCCCCGCGTCCGACCGGAGCGCCGCCGCGCGTCTTCGGCCGTGTCTAGCTCTCCGTGGTGAGTTTCTTCTCTTTAGGTTCCGTGTTGTGGATTCCTTAACCCCTATTGAACCTTTTGCGTACGGTGATTTCCGCTCCGGTGCCGTAGGGTCATCGGAACGGGAAGATTGTTTCCGGTGAACGCCGCCGACCCGCTGTCGCCGTCACGCTCGTCGATTCACACCACTCCAGCCCCAACCCACCACCGATTTGGCCTTCTGGTGTGACCCTGAACCTCCCTAGCCATTTTTTTGCTAACCCAATCGTGTCTTGGTGAGTGGAACGGCACCGCCGTGCCGCCGTGCCACCGTGGTCCGCTAGGGGCGAGAACGAGCTCACCGGAGGCGGTAGGGTGTAGGATGTGCTAGTAGAGTGGCCGGCTAGGGTCTAGGGGAGTCGTAGTGTCGTTAGGGTTCACCGTTGGGGTCGCCGGCGGCGAAGTCCGCGCCGTGCCAGTTCACGCGCGCGCGCGGGAGCGTCTGATTGGAGGTAGGGGATGACCCTGACAGGGGTGGCCCGCCTGTCAGCGGCCGAGAGAGAGCGCGCGCGAACTCGCGGGGCTGACGGCTGGGACCCCTCTGTCAGCGGCCGGTCCGGGGCGAGCGCGCGGGCGCGTGCGCGCGGCCGCGATTGGGCCGGCCTGCGCTGCTGGGCCGAGTTGGGCCGAATGGCCGTTTCCATTTTTCCGGTTGAATTGCAAGAGCTTTTTCATTTTTAATCAAAATGAATAGTGTTAGGTTTTAATCTTTTTGTGTGGATTAATCTACTGCACCATAAATTATGAAAATATTTCTAGATACTCTCTGTGATGTGTAGAATTTAATAAAAATATTGAATGCATGATTTGAGTGTTTTCTGTGTTAATTAAAAATCAGCACATTAAATGATAAAAGGAATTTTGATGATTTTTAATAATTTCTGTGTTGTTCCAAAAATCATGAAATTTATTGTGCCACTGTTTGGTACTGAAATCTATCTGTTGGTGAAATTTGGCATCAAATGGAAATACTTAAATATTTATTAAATTATATGTTAGTTTAAATGATTAATAATAGGAATAGGAAATGGAATGATTATTGGATGGTGTGATTTTTGGGTTGATTGAGATTCTTGGTCAATCACCTTTATGACCTAGGGCATTATGAATTAGATTATTCATGTCTAGCTAAGGTAGGGTCTTAGGCACATATGTGGTTTATTTGTTATTAAATTTCATCTGTCATTTCATGCATTCATGCATTTATTATTGCACACATGTAGTGACCAAGAATTCGGAGATAAAGTCCGAGGGTCCAGCTGAGGAGATTGCTTCGGAAGTTGTGCAAGGCTTTGATATTTGTGGCACTGACCCGGATCCGACACTTTACACCATCCAAGGCAAGCCCCGATGTATTTGCCCTCTCCTTGCTATTTTTAAAAATGTTTATCACTTGAGTTAATCTATTGCATTAGGTTAATAGGAGTTGATTGACAACCACTTGATGCATTACCATCCTTGACCAATTATCAATACCTGAGAACCTGATTCGATTAAAGTATTGAAAAATGCTTAGTCATGCTTAATGATTAGATTTGCAAAAATGCTATTGTGAACTGTGATGATACAAATCAAATGAATCACTTTGTGGGACTGGTTATGTCCTTGTTGGTTGGCAGTGTTCCTAGCTAATTCATTGTCATCCACGGGGATGGGTTTTTCCGTTTGGTCGACCATCTGTTTGGGTTGGAGTCCCAATGATCCTCGCCATCGGAAAGGGATGCGAAAACCGGGTAGTTACCAGTGTACTTGGGTTAGAGTTCCAATGCATGGTTTCTAACGGAAAAATATTAGGGACCATTCGTTGTCAGGCCTGCTGTGATCATGACTTTGCAACTAGCCACATACTACGGAAAGCCTCTGACTCCGGTGGCTCTACTGCTGGAACCGACAACCACGCACTGGGAGTGAAGAGATGGCGAGAGTAGCGTGTACCCTCGTGGCCGGCGTGTCTGGAGACTAGAGGAGTACTGTGCTCTCGGGTGGCGCAGGACCGGTTCCGGGGTATGAAAAGCCGTGGTAGGCGGGGTTGGCGTATGCAAGCTTAAGTGTTACATACGCAGTGTGGATAGGGATCCCCAGCTGGGTATTAATTGATTCGAATCGTCGTTGCTCTTCGGTTATGGAGACTTGATCCTCACCCCTACATCGGAAAGTGGTTCAGAACTAGGATTGTTTTTGAATGAATAAAGTAAATGAAAGAATGATGATGTATGAGAAAGAACTTGGAGATGTCGTTAATGATGAATTGCATCATTGAAATAAAATATTGAGATAGGACTAGTAATGCTTTTCCGCAAAAAAAAATTTCTTAGGACTCTTGCTAAAGCCTTACCTTGACTCCCCTCAGCCTGCATTCCTGAGTCTAATCTTACACTTTTAGTCAGGTAAGTCTTCCGGAGTACCCCATGTACTCAGGGTTTGTTAACCCCGTTGCAGGAGGGCAGCAGGAGACTGAAGTTTGTCTCGCTCCGTGCTGCGTCACCATCGTCCAGGAGAGTGAAGAAGAATAAGGTTGAACCCTTGGGCAGGGTACGTGTAATATTAAACTATCTGTCGTACTGTTGTTCCAAACACTACTGCTTCTCTATTAAATTTATGGTCTGTAATAACTGCACTTAATTTATTCGAACACTGGTCTGTAATCTTAAGTACTATTTACTCTTCCGCAAATTTTACTCTGATGTATTTTGTTATGAAATGTTGTAACTCTGTAATGGCTTCGCAATGGGATCCTGTCGGAGACAACGGGTGCTTATGTAGCCCGGCAGAGCCCACCTAGGTCATATGGAACACGGGCCCGGCTGTCATATGTCATTAGTGACGTTGACAGGTGCCTGTGGGCCACGTGATTTAGGAGGTTCTGTTACATGGTACCTGTAGGACCGCATCGGCTCGCTCGGCTCAAGCTACAGCTCGAGCCACAACAAGAGAGAAGATGAGGAAGGAGGCAACAGTGGGGCCACATCGCAGGAGCCAATATGCACAGATCCATACTGCCGCTGCCCTCATCACAAGAACAATGGCAATCCGCCGGCATCGCCACCGCCACCACCTCCGCCAATGGGCGGTTATTATGGGGAAGGTGCAACTCAGCTCAATATGTGGCAGCACTACTAGTAGGGTGTCCATTTGTCCGTCTATGTGTGTGGTGCATGTTTCAATTATCTAAGGCATGTTAGATCTAGTGCAGAGAGTCTTTACCCTTGTTTGATGCAGATTCTCACATGCCATTTCGTGTATTCGTTGTATGTTTTAGTTCTCAAGGCATGTTAGGGTCCACACATGCCTTTTCATGTGTTGTGCTTGTTCGCATCGTTTAGTAATATGTTTGACAACAAAAGAAATGTCCGCAACATGAAACATCAACTAAAAACACTGACTAAGTGAACACAATAGTACGATTAGGTTACAATATAGAAGTTCAATTCATGACAACCAAATATAGGGTCCTCAATACGAAAACACAAAGTTCAATTCAAATCCAACAAGCTACTGAATGCAACGAGGCCACTTTCCCTTGACGAAAGCATCGGGGTTCTCCTCCATGGCTGCTTTTGCACGACGTGCACGCTCAAACTTCTTCTCCTTCTCCTCCCTGAAAGCTGCGAGACGCCTCAGCCGCACCTCTTCTTCCCGCTCCTTCTTCGCGGCCAGCTCTTTGCGTCTCCTCTCCATCCTCTCCTCCCGCTCTGCGTCCAACCTCAAAAGACGCTGCATCCGCTCCTTGTCCTCCTGGGAGATCTCAGTGTCGATCCACTGTTCAAAATCATAGAGCGGTGGTGGAGTCTAAAAAAAACTCATTATTTTATGGCAACAAAATTAATTTATAAATTACTTTCAGACATAATCACTCTGTTCGGCTAGCTGGTACGGTACGGCTGGCTGGCTGATTGTTCTGAGAGAAAAACACTGCTGAATGGCTGGCTGGACCATCCAGCCGAACATGGTGAATATAATACCATATTCTCACCAGCATGTTAATGCGGCACTGTTGTATGGTAGGTTCGTACACATAATTGGCGCACATCCAGTAACGCTGCGTATACGTGTCCTCCTCGGCCGACCTAGCCACCTTGCATGGATCGCCACAAAAGCACATAGCCACAGGAACGCCACTAGGCAGTGGCAAGACGTCAAACGCATTTGCCGGCCACAACGGATTCATGCAAACGGACTTTGGTTTACGAGGCCTACCACGCTTAGATATCCTACCGTGCCATGAAAATGATATTAGTAATTGTTATAATATCAAACCCAAACTAAAAACTATGAACCATAACCCTAACCCTAGAAAAAACTAAAGGAGCTCATGATAGAGGGACTAAAGACAGTGGAATCCGGAAATTTATTGGGGGAAACAAGAGAGGAGGGAGGGATCGACGATTGGATGCACTTACAAGGTACCGGAGAGGACCAGGGGGCGCCAAAATCGCCCTTGAGCTCGCGGCAGCGGCGCCTGACTCGAACAGATAGCAGAGGAAGTGAGGAGCGAGAGGGAGAAGGGGCCGCGCGGCCAGGGATTCCCCTGGCCGCGCCATGCGGGGTGGCACGGCAGGAGCCGCGCCAGGCGTCGTGGCGTGGCGGCCCCCGTGCCGTTGCATGTGGCGCGGCGTCCCCAGCCAGCGCGGCGCCAGGTGGCACATCTGCCGCGTCACCCTGGGTGGCTCGTCGGTCGGTACTATTTCGACGCGCCACCCGAGATGGCGCGTCCAAACGTGATAGTTTAAAAAAAATTTGCACGTGTTAGTTTAAAAAAATAGTTTTTAAAAAGTGTTACAAATAAAAAAAATCGAGCGGTGGGGGCTTCTTCTTGAGCTCTGCAAGCCAAAGGTACGTACAACACACGTCGGTGGTCGGGGGATGCGGCTGCCCTGTGCCCTGAATACTGTGCAGTTCTTCCCCATTCCAGCACCGCCCCCGCCAAATCGAAGTCGCAGGATCGCTGGCCCCCCTCCCCCCCCCCCCCCCCCCCCACCACCCCAACCCGCGGTGCCCACCTGCTGCGAAAGGACTTCATCAGAAATCCATGGCCAAGTTCTCCTTTGACGACGCCGACGAAGACCCTCCCGCCTTCTCTTCCGAGGGCGGCGCGAAGAGAAAGCTTGAGGACGGCCCAGCCGAAGCGGCGGCGGGCGGAGGATCCTCGAAGGCCCGAATTTTGGCAGTCGAGGTCGAGGGCGAAGAGCAGGGTGGAATCGCGGTGGTACGGGTGCAGGGGGCTGAAGGGAACGACCGTAATCTAGAGACGGTCGTCGGCGGAGAGGCTGACGGGATTAGTGTGCGCATCGACCCCGATGTGCTTGATTGCTCCATCTGCTTCGAGCCCCTCCAACCGCCCCTCTACCAGGTAGCTATCCCCGTTTGAAAACCGCCTATATTGCTTGATTTCCCCTAGTAATTTGGGTAGGGTGGGATAGTATTTGGTGGTTCGGTGTTTTGAGATGAGATGATATCTCGTATTGATGTATCGGAGTACTTTGGTAGTGGCTTGTGGTAGAAGCCGGCATAGTCTTTATTGCTTCTTAGTTCTTACAGTTTGTGCCAACATTTCAGGAAATCTAGAGTATGCTAACCATATTATACTTTTACAGCATATTATCTATGTGTTCAGATGAATAGCAGATTATGCCACCCTTTTCCGAACCGAGGCCATCCCTATTTCCATTACCGAAATAACGGAAATAGAGTTATAGAAAGTTCAGACAGCAAAGGAAACGCTAGAAGTAGCTAGAGTGAAATCACTTAGTAACATATCAATGCAGTGCAGCTAACTTACCAGAGTGCATGCAGCACTCTTCGACAAAAAATTCATTCATATCCTTTGTGTATGCTTTTGCAGCAACCGTGATTTGAAGGCAGGTAAACATGGTACTTAATCCTGACTATGACTTTCCAAAATGTCTGCAACTAAACCATTACTTATCTGTCTCAGGCAGTTGGACTTGACATTTTCTTTAGAAACAAAGGCAACTAACTGCTCTTCTAACCTATTAAAATCCTTATGTCCAGCCATATATGGTGTCATTAATATTACCGAAGGAAACAATTGTGCACAAAGGGTTACTGACTGTATTGTACATCTTTCATAAATAGACAAACAATTTGATAGAAATATCTACTAAGATACCTCATAATACTGAGCTGTTGAGCTAATCACTGCATATTAGCACAACTGCAAGATACAGATAAACACCAATAAACTTTCAAGCTTCTTATCAGTTGACATTAGTGTTATGAAGGGAGATAAATTTATCACTATGTTACATATCTGAGCTCTATAGTTCACAACTAACTCTTTTGCTAAACTTGGGCTGAAGGTTATCAGGATATGATACCTTCATAGCTATGACCGTGGCAAGGTAATTTGGTGTTGAATCAGCACCAGGATGAACCTTCTTTTTTGCGCCCTCTCCTAAGTTGCTTGGAATGGGAAATAAAACAGACAAGATCTGTTCCCACGGCAAAGCCTACCTGTGCTCGTGGAGCAAGGATGGAAACTTTATGGGGTTCACATCACATTACTGTTCAACCTTGCTGGAGTTGCCACGGACAGCACGTATTACTGTTGCAAAGTATCTGTTTTTTTTTCTTGGTACATGCACCACACATGCCTCATTAAGTTAATGCAAACTATGTATTGTTAACACCCAGTTTGCAATGCAGTGTATATGCCCCTTTAGATATGGTTAAAATGTGCCCAGAACTTTCCGATCTACTTGTCTTCCAGAATCAAAACCTTGTTTGGTACATATTAGATGGGATGATTTCATTACATAGTAATCCCTCCGTTTTGAAATATAAGGTATCCAAGCATTTAAATTTTTCCCAAATTATAAAGGACTCTATACATACCTACTATTAGTGTTTACCTCAATTCCATATCTGGTAATCACAAAGGTTACATTTGTCATTTGTTTTACCGCATAATATGTCATACTGTCATAGAATTCCTAGAATATATTGTATTTCAGGTTGGGGGGAGTATGTCAGATATTTGACATTTTACTGCAAGCAAGTAGGACAATTTTACTTAGGTATCTTGTGAGCTAATCTAGAAGTGCCTGAAAAAAATCTCAAAACATTTTTTTTGGGGGGGGGGGGCTTATACCAGACCAGCGACCTGTTTACCAAACTCAATTACAATTATGTGGACCACAAAAATGAGAAGCTCCTATCTGCATAACTTATTTTCATTTTTGTATTTCTCATTTATGTTTCTATGAGCTGCAGATAAATTTGTTCATAAATTACAACGAGTCATATGGTCTGATTATGATACTCACATGTGACAATGTTTGAAAATAAAATTTTGTCCATGCTGCATGACTTCTCATAATAAGCAGACAAGTCATATCTTATGGACGCCTTTAAATGATTACAGCTTGTTTCTGTATTTTCCAGTGCCAAAATGGCCATGTAGCGTGCTTTTCCTGCTGGTCTAGGCTCACCAACAAATGCCACATTTGTTCTCGTGCTGCTAACTTTGCACGGAACATTGCGCTGGAGAAGGTTGTTGAGTCAGTTAAGTCATCCTGCTCATATGCCAAATGGGGCTGTAACAAGTTGGTCAGCTATGCATGCAGAAATGCTCATGAAGAATCCTGCCTTTACGCTCCTTCAATGTGCCCTATACCTGGTTGCGGGTACAAAGGATTCACTGGATGGTGGTCAGGACATTTCCTTTCAAACCATAAAAGTGATGGGCTGCGCTTCTTCTATGGTCAGTGTTTCAAAGTGAGTTTGGAAATGTCAGTTCCTTTTCTGGTTCTTCTAGCAGAGGATGATCACCTATTCATTTTCATCAACAAGAACGTGAATTCATTTGGCCATGTGCTTTCTTTGTGTTGCCTTAGAACTGGCAATCTGAATTGGAATTTCATCTATGAAATGAGAGCAACTAGTAATGGAAATGCTGAAAACAGTCTGCAATTGAAGGCTTCTGTCACAAATACAAGGGAATGGCGAGGTCTCAATCCTACAGAAGCTTTCCTTTTGGTTCCATATGCCTTCAGCAAATCTAGCAAACTTACACTAAATGTCTCTATTGAGAGGATTGCCGATGCGAGGTGAATATCTGCAGTTTGTAAAGTGTTGGTAAAAAAAGATGGCAGTGTAAGTTTGTCTTAGAAACTGTATTTTCACTGAGGCATCTCTGGCCAATTTGGTTTACTAAACACGACCCTATTCATGTGATTCAGATGCTGGCATCGAGGTCCGTAACTGTATGTGTATACTTCCATGTACTGAAATCTGTAACTGGGATGCTTGACGTAGGAACTATATGAACTCATGTTGCATTCTTGTGTAAATCCTGATTTCTTAATGTACATGTAACAATTAGTTTCTTCTGTTGTTAGGCCTGGGAATTTGGTTTACTTGTTTATTGGTGTATTTAGATGCAAAGAATGAATGCCACAATCTGTAGTGGTAGAATTTATTTAGTTATTATGGTCCGGTCCGTTATGTTCCTGAGGTTGGCTTGTTCTGTATTCCCCAAAACAGTTCAGAATGTATTTGTAGTTGTTTCAACTCATTAATTTATGAAATGCACATAACGGATTTATGTGATTAGCACCTTATCTTGCTGCTCGTTTTTGCAGAGTACAATTCTGTCTTAAGAGACTTGAGCGTATCATATTATTCATGGTTTCAGTTTATCCCATTTTATCTTCTGAATGTCCTGACCTTCTACACTTATGCTATGAAGCAAATGAAGCATTCTAGGCATTCCCCATGAAAAATGTTAGTCTACAAGTGTTACTTCCAAATTTGTTCGTCCCAGGTAATTGTCATTTATGTGTAACTTCGTATTACTGGCATGCTTTTTTGTTATTAAATATTTGGCTCTTCCTATCAATGAGGTAAGAGAACTACTCCAACCTTAAGCGTGAAGCTGTAAAAACTGTGATTACTGATTAGGCTGGAGCGAAGGATTTCAATAGCGAATGCTCTGATGCGGAAGCTGGCCGACATGGAAGAGCGTGATATTCAAGCAAGGGAGTTCTGAAAGACAAGGCGCGTGAACTTGCGTATGAGCGTATGACTTTGGATTGCATCGATGTCTTTAATATTCAAGCAATGCATAATCTTGGTCTTTGGCTTTGGTGTTCAAGCAAGGCAGGATTGCACGCCAGATCAAGAAGCTGCGACTGTGACGACACATTACTCATTGCTAGTCAAATTCGACAACTCAAGGCTCGTGCTGCCGAAAAGTTGCCAATTAGGGTAGGAACGAACCTGTAGACATAGGCAAATTTGTTGATTCTTGATTCTCTGATCCATATCCTCTTGGTGGACTCATGTGGAATCTATCGGAGGAAAATAACATATAACTAGCTTCTGCAGCGACCGAATGGAGCATCTTGAGAATCTTGTATGATGCGATTTTTCGTTTTTCCTTTAAGAAAAAATGAACAAGAGTCATTTCGCTTGGACTAGAGTGCACAAGCCACCAGACCTCCTTTCAAAAAAAAAAAAAATGATGAAGGCCCTGTTTGGAAGCACCTCAGCTAAAGTTTAGCTAGCTAATTGGATTAGCTGGATTGGACCAGCTAATAGGATTAGCTGCTTTTTATTAGTTGAGAGACTTTTTAACTGCTAATTAGTTAAGTGTTTGGATGCACAACAGCCAAAACTAGCCAGCTAAACTTTAGTCGCTGCTTCCAAACAGAGCCGAAGAAGAAGAAGAAGAAGAGGAACGAAGGCACCAGACCGACTACCATCTTCTCTTAGAGCCTTAGAGTGAGCAGAGAGCAAGGAGGTTGAGATGACGGGCATGGCACTATGGCAGTGAGCGCTTCGACGGCTGGGGTGATGAGCACACTCATCTCAAGCTATCGCCCCTACTTAGTGATCACTACAAGCAATAAGTTCCTCAGCCGTGAGATAATAGAAAAATAATATTTTCTCCAATTTTGTTATTGCTTCTTGTTCAAATAGATGTTGGAGACAATGTACAAAATATTATTACTGGTGCTTTGTTTCGTTTGTAGTCGAAAGAAATGCTAGAATTAGTTGACCATTTGTGTCGCTTCTTTTGTCTCTCACCCCGCGTGATCATTCTCGTGGGTGCTTTAGTTTTGTGCATCATGTTTATGGCCTGTTTGGATATTAGCACTAAAAATTAGCAGCCAAAATTAACACTAATGGATCCAATAAACATGTTAATTATTAGCTGAAGGGTTACTAGCTATTAGTTTTATTAGTAGGTTTGATAGGTACTTTGAGACTACCCGCAGTGTGTTCTTTTATCGATGCTTGAACGATGAAAGAGAGGTCCAGGCATCGATGCTTACCACTGCAGGATGCGATGCTGAAAGCCAAAACATCGGCATCCGAGTCATGTACATGTACCGATGCTCAAACAATAAACTACTATTTCTTCTATCAGGTGAAGATGAAAGATATTAAAGAATCTTGTACTGTTGAGTTGGTCCTACATGATGTCAACCTCGGTGCTGATATTGTATGCTCCGTGATTTTCCAAGCATCGGATGAGATGTCATGGTCATGATCATTTTCAGCATCGGTACGCTGTGGCCAGTCTAATAGTCCATATACACATTCAACTCATTATTCAACTCACTATCCGACCATCTATTAGCAGGTGGATCCAAACAACAATCTACTAAAAATTAGCTAACTAAACATTAGCAGAGTTTAATGTTAATGGATCCAAACATGCCGATATGAGACAATAAGTCTCGTGGTCTGCGGGCGAAAGACCTGCCGCTCTCAAGAGCTATCCACCTTCATAGAGGTAGGTGAAAACATTTGCTCGATTTTGCTGGATAGGCAATGGTTGCACCATATTCCTAGTGACCTTCTTGGAGGCGTCATCTCGAAGTTTAGTACTCGTTGCTTGTTTATTGCTTAGTTTTTATTATTCGAGTCAATGTGCAGGCTTTTCTTACAAAGCTAAAAAGCCCTTGGAGACCTTTTTTTCGAATTAGGCTTACAAGGCACGCACACCTAGTGGGCATAGCTAATTAGGTACTCCCTACTCCGGATGCAAAAGCACCCATCAGCACTGTAAAGCCATTATTTACCTATAGAAAAATAAAAGGGCCCATTATTAGCTGAAAAGCCCAAGTCAATGGCGCGAGTCGTTTGTCGTTATTCATCAGAAGTTAGAAGCACAAGCAAGCATTTAATTCTCCGCCACCTCCACTCCCTCCTCGACACCATCGGTCCACCAACCCTGCCGGCCATGGATTCGGCTGCGGCGGCGCAGAGGCTCCTCGCGGCGAGCACGAAGATCATCGGCGTTGGGCGCAACTACATCGCCCACGCCAACGAGCTCGGCAACCCGGTCCCGAAGGTGCGGGCCGCGCGCTTCCCATCCTCGATCCCAACCAAAACGCTGCCGCGCTTCCAACTTCCCTCCCCGCTCCAGTCCTTCCCGCGCTGCCTACGGAGTCTGGATTTTGATCTCGCGTGTGTTCGGGTGTGTTGCTGTTGCAGGAGCCCATCCTGTTTCTCAAGCCGACCTCGTCGTTCCTCCACGCTGGCGTGGACATCGCCGCCGTCGAGGTCCCGGAGCCGCTCGAGTCGCTACACCACGAGGTCGAGCTCGCCGTCGTCATCTCCCGGCGCGGGCGCGATATTCCTGAGGCGTCCGCCATGGACTTCGTCGGAGGTAATTTGAGACGTTGTGTCACAACCATGGATCTGGAGCCTTCGTGAGATATGTTCATGCTCTCTATTCTCATCGAAATGTTAAGGCCTGAGATAATTAACGATGAACTCTTCGTGGGATAGTAAGGCTTTCTATTCTCGTTTATAGAGAAAAGTTCGTGTGTCTGAAAAGTGCCAAAGTGTACAAAAAAAAATCCTATGGTTTAATTTTTCAGAAAGGTCCATTAGGATTCTAGGATATGTTCATGCTCTGGAAACTACTCCCTCCATTCCAAATTATAAGAAGTTTTGAGTTTTCTAGATTTATAGCTTTTGCTATGCTCTTAGATATACACTATGTCTAGATGCATAGTAAAACAATGTATCTAGAAAAGTAGGAGTATTTAGGATCATTGAGAGTTATTTTGGCCTTACTGCTTTATTGTGACTGAGGAGTGATGGTGCGATGGAGGCTAGAAACAGATGGATCTTAGCAATTCTAGCTTCTTGACAAGCTTGGTGGAAAGTGCGAGCGAACAATTTAAAAGTTAGAAATGCCAAGGCAAGCTCGTGTTCATTTTATGATGGTTATTGCGTAGGCTGGAATACAAAAGTATATTTCATGGAATATAAAAATCCAAAACTCGTGAATTCGACTATGTTTCCTTGTACAATTGTGGATTTGTGGTTTTATGGCCTGACTGATAAGTATTTGTATTCTGTTCTCTTCATCATTAGTGACCTTGAATTAAAAGCTTACACTATGTAGTTTCCTTCGTGCTTACCTCATTCTTTTTGTGCTTTTTGAATTGAGCAGTTTAAAGCGTTTGTTGGTGACAAATTAAATATGTGAGAATTGCTTGCGTCATTGAATTTTCCAGGTTATGCACTTGCTCTGGACATGACCGCAAGGGACCTTCAGTCTGTTGCTATGGTGAGTTCTTACCTTCTGTAGTTTTTCTGAGCCTCAGTACTACTTGTTCAATTACTGAGTAGTGTCATCTGCCATCCCTAGTTTTTGCTGAATCTTATGTATGATCATACAAACATTCAATTTACATAAGTAAATTCAGTAACTAACTTAGCAGTTTAGTCTCATTAGTGGATCTTCTCCATGATCATATCTATTGATGAACAAAGATTCAGATGCTTTTAGTTGAGCTAGTTACTGTCTTCATCCATCCAATATATTCCGTTTCACATAATATTTTTTTTTAAAAAAAATATATTTTGTTGTACAAATCTGGTAGCATCGTTGGCTGCCAAGACCTTAAAGTAGACTTAACCTCTTGATGCTTTTATATTAAAGAGAATTATACCATCAATTTTCTTATCATACTCAACATCCACTAATTTGCAGTCTGCAGGCCTTCCATGGACTTTGGCTAAAGGACAAGACACCTTCACTCCAATTAGTGCAGTAGTAAGCAAATGATTTTTCTTCATGTGCTTGAAGTTGGTCTTTGGCTCAGGACAGTATGTTTTATTTATTTGTGTTCGCTTGTTATTATTACACCTCGATGAATCAATGCCATATTGAAGTTAATCAGCGCAGAATTATTAAGGGTTGTTAGATAAGAGACACCTCATCATTGTTGCCTTCTGTGTTCTCCGCAGCCATCTAGTGACATGAAATGTGTAATCCCATCAGTATGGCACACCATGTTTTGACTTCAGCTAATGATAATTTATCCATCAATCAGGTTCCAAAATCGGCTGTCACTAATCCCGACAATCTCGAGCTCTGGCTAAAGGTACTTCTGCAAATTTGTACTGAAATTCTTTAATGTTGCCTGAAGTGGTAGAGCATTTGGTGTACAATTGACTACCAACTGTATCCAGGTAGATGATGAACTAAGACAGAAAGAATCCACAAGTAACATGATATTCAAGATTCCTTTTCTGATCAGCTATATCAGTTCCATCATGACATTAATGGAGGGTGATGTGATACTAACAGGTAGTGACAGTTTCTCTATGGTCAGCTCTTTTTTTTTTATTTATTATTATTATTTTTTTTTGCATCTCAGGTCTTTCTGTGGGTTATTCATTAGTTCCTCTACAGGTACTCCTGAGGGTGTGGGTCCTGTCCGAGTAGGTCAGAAGATCAAAGCTGGTATAACTGACCTAATTGATGTCGAGTTTAATGTTCAGAGGCGCAATCGGTCATTTTCCACATGACGCAATAAGCGATAACGTAATGGTAAGCAACAAGTATTGCAAACATATGAGCCAATACAATACATAAGATAGCAAGGCCGCATGCTTTTATTTGTTGTGTGACTAAAAATAATATCAGGCAATTGATTTCGTAAAAGCAAACCTGTTTGCCCATATCAATGTGAATATGATCAGAAAGGGCTTCATATTCACGTTTGAGGAAATTCTTGAAAATGTACTCCAAGTGGACAGCCAGGTGGTGTATATGTATAGGGTAGAGCGTCAATATGCTAAAACTGTGCCAAAGCTACGTTGTCCTACTCCACATTCTCACAACATAGTAATCATGATAACCTGAAGTATATGAACTATTACTTACTTAGAAGCTGTGCTATATGAACTATTGTTACACTGATTGAAAAAAAAAAGGTGCTATTCAACCAATGCTATGTTAGCTTGTAACAGAACCGCCTTAATAATGTGGCCCACAGGCTCCTATCAAAGTCACTAATGACTTCTGACAGTTGGACCCATGTTCCAAATGATTAAAGCAGCTCTGCCGGGCTACATCAGTACCCGTATTCCGACAGGATCTCCATTGCGATGCCATTACAGAGTTACAACATTTCATAATAAAATACATCAGAGTAAATGCGGAAGATTTAATAGAACTTAGATTACAAAACGAGTTCAAATAGTAATTAAGTGCAGTTATTACAGACCATCTTGAATAGTAGCAGTAGCATGGAACAACGGTACAACATAAATAGATAAATAGATACACGAACCCAGCCCACGGGTTCTGTCTTTACTCCTCACCACTCTCCTCCTGGATCACGGTGGCACAACAGGGGCCAAGGCAGACTTCGGGCTGCGACCCTCCTGCAACGGGGTTAACAAACCCTGAGTACGGGGTACTCCGCAAGACTTACCCGACAAAGTAAAAATATTTGACTCTTGGAATGCAAGGTTATAGGTAAGGCTAGCAGAGATAGGGATTTAGCAGAAAAGCATTACTAATCTATCATAATATTTTATTTCACTTAAATTCAATATTATCATAATTCATTCTTTATCCTCTCTCTAAACATTGATCCTTTATTCTCAAACATCCTACTCTTAGAACCACTTTTCGGTGTAGGGGTGAGGATCATGTCTCCATAACCGAGGAGCACGTCGATTCGAATCAAGTAAAGTAGACCCAGCTGGGGTTCCTATCCACACTGTATATGCAGCACGCCGGCATACATATACCAACCCGTCATCTCAGCTTTTCTATTCCGGAACCGGTCCTGCGCCACCCGAGAAAACGGTACACCTCCAATCCGGGACTCTAACCCACGAGGGTACTCACTATTCTCGCCATCTCTCCACTCCCAGTGCGTGGTTGTCGGTTCCAGCAATAGAGCGACTGGACTCTAGGCTTTCCGTAATGGTATGTGGCTAGTCTGTTCATCATGATCACAACAGGCCGACAACGAACGGTCCCTACTGCTTTCCGCCGGAAACCATGCATTGGGACTCTAACCCAATACCCTGGAGTCCGCTCGGTTTTCAAATCCCTTTTCCGTTGGTGACGAAAGTTGGGACTCTAACCCAAACAATTGGCCAACCACCCGGAAAACCCATCCATAATGATGATCGTGAACCGGCCAAAGTACCCCAATCATCATACATGGACATATATACCCTTCACTTGATATTAATATTTTGCAATTCTATTATTTAAGCATGACTAAGCATTTTGCAATACATTTGAAAATCATTAGGTCATCTTGGTAATGGTAGTCAAGGGTGATAAATGCATCAATTGTTTTCATCACACAACTCCTATCAACTTAATGCAATAGTTTAACTCAAGTGATAAAGCATTTGTAAATAGAGGGTTAAATGCACCGGGGCTTGCCTTGCAGAGCAAACAGAACTGGGGCAGGAGTGGCACAGGCTTCAGGCTCAGGAGCTCCTTCCACTACCTCCTCTTCAGACACCTCGAGCTTCACCTCCTCAGACACGGGAACTACACGGGTGCAATATTGCATGTATGAATGCGATGCAAAAAGTAAACATGTGCGGAAAAGGAAGCTAACCCTAGCACAACACATCATGACTACACAATGGTGTCCTAGGTCTTAAATGGGTTGACCTAGAACCACATTTAATCCAAAATCACTTAACACTCCTAAATTCAAATTCTAATTGAATTTTTATTATTTAATAAACCAACATAATTCAATTACAGAAGCAAACTAATTCATTTTGGGACCAAACTTTGCCAACAGTTAGATCTTTACTAGTAACAGTACCAATTAAATTTTTGTGATTTTTGGAATTACCTAGAATTAATTAAAAATGTGTAAAGGCCCACTTTCCATTTTATTTAGTGATTTTTAACCACTACAGAATGTACCCAAACATGACAAACAATATTTTTATAAAATTCTACACTACATATATAGCATGTGTAAATTATTTCACAATTTTTGGTTGCACAGAATTAATCATGCAAAAATAATAAAACAGGCTACTATTCAAACCAAATTAAAATAGAAAAGCATTCAAAATTCACCGGAAAAAGACAAACCCTTATTCGGCCCACTCGGCCCACAGACCGGCAGGCCGGCCCAGCAACACCCGGGCTTCCCTTCTCTTCTTCCCCGGACGCTGACAGGCGGGGCCGGCCTGTCAGGTCCTTCTTCCTCCTCCGGCCGAGCGCGCCGCGCGCGAGGCGCACGCGGGCCGACACGACCCTCGCCGCCGGAGAGCCGACGGCGACGCGGACACGACCTACGGCTACCCTACGACCTAGCGGTCACCCTAGCTCACCTATCCCCGAACCTAGCCGCCTCCGACGGGGTCTATCCCGTCCATGGCGGACGCCAAAGCTCGGCGAGCATGCGCCGGCCACCCGAGACCGGTAAAAGACGAAAGGAGGGCATGGGGAGGATCGGTAGCTCACCCCGGGGCTATTGACGTCTATGGTTGGAGCTGAAACGGGCTAAAGAGGTGAGGTTGACGGCGGCGGCGGACGAAGTGGCTCGGCTCCGGCGGTGACGGCTTGTTCCGACGAACCTAGACCACCACAAGGCCAACCGACGCGCACATGAGAACTAGAACATCACCAAGAAGCTGTAACACGAGGATTTAGGGGCTAAAGCTCACCCGAGAAGCTTGGCCCGCGATCGACCTAGCGGCGGCGCTCCGGCGAACGCACGCGCGCGGCGATGACCACCCTGGAACACACGAAGCGTTAGAGAGAGTCCTGAGAGCACCAAAGGATGCGCAAGGAGCTACTCTACTAACCGGCGAGATGGAGAGGATGGAGGCCAACGGAGGGCGACGAATTTCTCCGCGAACCGCGGCGAACTCGACGGCGACCGGCGGAGAGAACTGAGTTGGGAGAGGGGGCTCGGGGGGTTAAATAGCGGGGAAAAGCGGTCGGACGCGACGTGGGAGGGTCCGGCGACGTGCTGCGCTCGCAAGGAACAGTGCCCCGGCCCCGGCGCACGCGCTGCGCTGCCGCGCACGCCGGCGACGTGCGCGCCGCGCGGGTACGCTGAAGGTGGCAGATGAACAGTACTCGGGTACAGTACCTGTTGCAATGCAATTCGTCCAAATTGATCCTGAAGATGGCCGAATCTGAGGGAGTGGTCAAAAGGAGATTTGTAGATCTTTAAGTACTGAACAACTTTTGTTTTGGTACCAATTCAAAATTCGG
Organism: Eremochloa ophiuroides; assembly: GCA_038502445.1. Taxonomy (NCBI): domain Eukaryota; kingdom Viridiplantae; phylum Streptophyta; class Magnoliopsida; order Poales; family Poaceae; genus Eremochloa; species Eremochloa ophiuroides. Next base: position 16,701,958 of record JAHLJS010000002.1, read on the forward strand.
TCAGGATTTGAAAATATTCAAAAGGGGGTAAAAGGTGGTTTTAAATTTCAAACTGTAATTTCAAAATTACTTTTGATTTTTCTGAAGAACTTGAAAATTGGTCAAAATAGAAGTTGTACATCTCATTGAGACCAACAACTTTTATTTAGGAAGTTTTGTCATATTCTCAATAATTTTTGAAATATAGTTTTAAATTCAAATTTTGAAACACTGTTTTGAGCTTAATTCAATTGTTTTCAACATAACTTCAAAATCACCCAAAATAGAAGTTGTTCTACATTAAAAACTCTACAACTTTTATTAAGGGACCTACCTCAGATTTGATCAAATTTTAAAAGTACACTTAAGGGCCTTTAATTAGGGTTTTTGGAAAAATTTAAAATCAACAAGAAATAACAACTCAATTAGGGTTCCTTCAAGCACACACAAGAGTTAAACAAGCTAATCACACTATTAGCCCTAATGACAAGCAAATGCACATGATGATATGATGACATGTCATTTTAGTTAACAGTAATACCAGGGTATTACATAGCTTAGAATCTAACACTCAATTTTTCTGCAGGGATGTTCATGGGATAACGAAGCACAAGGACAAGGCATTGGTGATTCTGGTAGTGGTCAAGATCAGCATCGCCATTGCCTCAAACATCATGAGCTCCATCAGTGACAAAGTCAGAAGGTCATGTAGCTGGGAGATAATTTATCCATCAATGTTGTATACTTGTACTGGTGATACAGTACTGTGTAAAATAGAAATCAGCGAGCTCCTTTTTTCAGGTTCTTATAAACCGTAGCAAATAATTTCAGGCCACTTGTTAGCCGTCTGCCTTTATATGCCACCTGTCCTGTCACTTATGCTCCTTGTCAATGAACAAATAATCTCCCTAACATTTATGACATACTCCATCTGTTCTGTAATAAAACACATTCTAGAAATTTTTAGACTACTTAAAAGAACACTCAAATGAAATATGCCCATAGATTAAACCTAATTAAGGAGTTTCTTCTAAAACTTTAGTTTTCTTTTCAAAAACTTTGCCAAATATGAAGATGGTCACCACATAAAATGCATTTTAGAAGTAATAACACACTATTTTAGGACTGAGGGAGTACAATCTATATCTAAACTAGTATTAAAACGAGCACATTTTTCGTATATGGCATACAATCTATATCTCTATATCTATAGATTGCAACTCAGCATGGTTCGTTTTTTCACCTTTCTCAACCTCATACAAGTCGATCTATTTTAGCTGAATCAGTATTCAATATTTATTTAATTTTCTATGCACTCAGATCATTTTTACAATAAGTAAACATTAAATCTCATTTTCACATCATTTTAATGATATATAACACATTTGTATTTTAAGTGATGATTTAACATGCTGCAATCCACTAGTTAGTAAATAGCAATCACATATCGAGATTTTTCAACCCTTGCATAAAAAAATGACAGGTCATTGTGTTTTTGCAATGCTGAAGGAAGTTGAGCTGCGAGCGTAGGCGTATGATCAGTGCTTCATGAACAAAGTATACAATTCACACCAGTTGAACAGAATTGACAGGTTTCACGCACATGAAGCACGTTCTTATTACAGACACAAAGACAGGAGTATCTGGAGTTACTTAAAATGCACAGTTGTTTGATGATCTCATTGTTATTGCCATAGTAGCTACAAAGGGGAGAGGAAAATGCAAAAAGACACTCTGATCTACAAACTTCCTCAGCTCATCGAGGATTTCCATGGTTCTTGTCTGCAGACTTCCCATCATGCCCTTAGCTCAACATAGGAACCTGAGATCCCTGAGGTGCCAATTAGGGTGATCTGCAAGTAGAACAGTTAGATTATGAGTAAGGAGTCCTAGCTTCAGTCCTGACACAAGCAGGTTCGATGTGTATCAAAATGAGACCATAATTCCATACAAGCTATGAGATTGAGCAGGGCATAATTCGGTTTTCATCATCGGAAATAATCCAATGAAAAAAATACTAAAGGAGAGGTACATTTTCATAGCAATAACGACATGGGTCCAGAACATCCATTCCCAAAAAATGGTACAATATGATTATGTGCATGAGGTGTTTGAAAAAACACAACCATATGATTCTTATAAAGTTGCATGCCTGCTTAGTAATGCTGTGAGCAAAAGATCATGGAAGAAGACCAGGCAATATTGGCCAGGTATCAGCCAAATGCATGCTTCTTTTGCTGGTTTATGGTGAAAGTAGGAGAAATGGGGAGTATTTACCAATTTGAAAACAAAAAAATTTACCCTGAACCAATAAAGTGAAGTTAACTCACATATCACCAATTCCAAAATGTCTGATACACTTTTTCTCAAAATTCTACCCGCGGAAAGCATTGACATTAGCTTGTCCGTGGTGGTAGCAAAACAACCGGTTGCTGTCACCTCGCCACAGACAGAAGGGGAGCCATATTTGGTACTTCCATATTCACATGCAAAGTGCAATTGGAATATTGGATGCAATTCCGGTAACATGATTTTCTATGACATACATGAAAGACTAATTTAACAATCCTTGCAGATCTTGCTATGACAGTGCATGAACACTTACAGCAAGCCAGCTAGCTATGGTCAGTTCTTATGCATAATTTGCTTAAAATTAAAAAAAAATCAAATGGTAAAAAAGAAGATACGAAACAATTTGAGAAGCCTGAAGTACATATTATCCGCTTCAAGTCACCCCAATTTTTTTAATACCAAGTGAACTACAATCAATATCAGGGTTTAGGATCCCATTGGCAACTGAACAATTAAGACCAGCTAATGAAAATCATGGGCTTCCACCTGGTATGGAAAATAATGGATGGATGGATGGATGGTTGCAGAAAATACATATTCAAGTTTTTAATAGATTTTCTTCAGATAGGCCCAAGCATGGAAAATTCAATCAACAATACAAAAATCAGTCAAGCAATAAACAAGATAAAATTCTATCAAAAATGCACTAACACTGCATATGGAAAAGAGTTACTGCATATGGAACATAAACTGAATATAATCTTAAAAGGAACTATTGCACAGTTAGAAGCAGAAAAACTTTTACAGACATCAATAATCAAAGTATCAGGCAACATATTTCTAATTTTCTACCAGCATAAGACGATACTGAAGTAAAAATGTACCACAGGGACAAGTAACATTCAGAAGACATACCTTTCCCCACTCAGAACCTATGCCACTGCATCTCATTTTGAGGTGTATCATTTTTGTCCCCAACTCAGTCTCCACCTTCTTTCTTAGGTAATTTTCCTCAGTGCCAAAGGACTCCAGATATGTCATGTAGCGATTATATGCAGCTTTAACAGCATCTTCAACATAACCAGGTAAGGGACCCACATTCTGCAAAAGTTTTGTTTTGATCAGACTGATATAAGCACGCCAACAAAATACATGAGAAAATAGAGATAACAAGTACTGACTTCGCCAGTCAGGCCACAAAGATCATCAAGAGCCATTCTTAAGGTAACCAAGGTTCCACTAAATTCTTCACACGCCTCAGCTGCACGAAATACATTTTTCAAAGCCTCTTGACCAGCAGTATCATCGGTAGCTTTAGATACTGCTTTCTTTGCTTCTGCTACGAGAGAATCTGGAAGTTCATTCCAACTAGCAGCCAGCAAATCCTTAAATGCAGATTCTATCTCTGGATCAGAAATTGCAGGCAAGTGTTTTTCATTTGAACTGAAGAAGCGTCTTAGTTTCCATGAGATAGGATTGTTGCCACCTGATTTTATAACATGGACAAGCTAATTTAAGAATGAGAAGTTTTAAGTGAAGTGCAATATTAGAATCACATAAAAAAAACAAATAAGGCATAATTGACTCTTCTAGCATTTTTCCCAAACATATAAACACAAATCAGAGATAAAAAATTCCACAACTCCAACCATTTCACATAAAATAATTCAATCTCGTTAAAGGAAGTTTAATCACTTTGAATCCCCTTGAACCACTTCTCTTACAGAATCCAGCACATATTAAGTTAGAGTGAAGGGTTATCATTACCCAACCAGGTATTATCTTTGCAAACTAATATGGAAAACAGGAAAAAGGCAACCTTTGTATCCCCTTTTAGTTAATGATGACTGTACCCCTAAGTTCATGATTAAGAACAATATATTGGAATAGAACAGTTGGATTTCATAAAAGCACTGTCTCCCTCATTACACAAATGTGATGTGCGACAACACACAATGTCCCTTATTCCCATCCACCTTCTCTCAAAACAAACTCTCCTTGCTGTCATCAGCATAGGATGGATCAACCCTAAACACTAAACAGTAACAATCTCATGCCGCTCCTGACCCCATGTGTGAAAAAACATAAATAGTGAGTATTTGTTGCTGATTTCCTGAAGACCGTGCATGTGTACTCAAACAAAGGCTAGACCACCTTTTGTCTAGTTGCTTCAGAAGCAAAGGCCTCGCTGTCAAGCAGTGTCACTCGTGTTCTATAAAATAAGTGAGATAATTAAAAGTTTTATTATACATTAGCCTAGAAAGAAACACTCTAGAACCACACATTTCACGTCTGAGCAGGTGTGCAGGCAACTCTCTATCTACTATCTTCATGTTGATATACTCTGAGTAGAGTATGTATAACCTCAGTCAATCATAAACTCTAGCATAACAACATCCTTGCCTACGGAGTAATAGCTTCTGCATTTGCAATAGATCTCTCCAGTAGCATCAACCTATAATTCTAATCTCCCTAGTAATAGGGCAACCATATAGGTGGTGGATCCTAACCAGGAATCAACCCGGAAGCACCCGACAAAGAGATCGGTCAGATCCAGTCACCCACATGCGGCAAAATCAACAAGTAGCCAAAGATACGTGTGGAGGAGTACCTGTGAGCGCGGCAATGGGGCGCGAGAGCGGCGCGACCCCAGCGGTGGGCCGGGAAGCAGCGGACAGAGCCGACGAGGCTGCCGGGGCGAGGCGCAGGAGCCGGCGCGCGGCGGAGGAGCGCAGGGCGGCGGCGGCCATCGCCGTGGTCAGGGATGTCGCGGACCGGGGCGGCCCCGAGGCGGCGGGAGGAGGACGAGCTGTGGCGCGGGCGGCGGCTGTGGAGGCGGGGCAGTTTCGGTGGTGTGGGGGGTGAGGAGAGGGTCGCAATCGGCCGCGTACGAGAAGAATGGGAGGGGAACGGAACGGAACGGAACGGCCGGGCCGAGCCGGACGTGGGGGTAGGGCGAGCCGTGTCAGGTCCGGTGCGCCGAGGCGTGTCAATAACAATTTGCATACACACACCTCCGGACATCCCAATACACTTTTGTATCCATCACGGATTATTGGATAATACATTATACTTAAAAGCTTATATTAAATCATTGTTTAGATTCATCGTCTCATAAGTAGCGATTATATTAAATCACTAGTTAGATAATTTGTATCTATAGTTTAAACTAACTGTTTGGATACCAAATGAATAATTAGCGATAACTACAATTTATAGGGATCCAAACATGGTCTAACAACGTTGAATCTGATCCTACATTTTTCTATGGCTCCACTACACGCATTTGTTGATACTTACTTTCATCAACTATTTATTTCAAGCTAAATACAAAAGAGGTTCTTGCGACTGTGACACGGTTAAACTAGTTTTGACACTTTTTTTTTCCAAATGTCCTGCGGCTAATAAACTGTTATACGAGACTTTCAAAAGAAAATTAGTCATATTGTTATGCTAGAAAGATTATATTTGTTACCTGTAATCAAAGTCTCAACACAAACTTTTTCGCCTCCTTATACTTACACTAATCATGTGCATGTGTAAGGATGATGGATTAGGTATGTTTGGTTTGCAGAAACAATATGCCACGTCTAAAGTTGAAGCCGCCACACCAACCGAAGTTGACGTTTGGTTCCTGTCTAAAAGTTGCCATAGATTTTTTTTTTTTTTGTCGTTTTGCTCCTGCCGTACCTTGTCTAGCATGTGGTGACTGTGGCGCACTTTTTTGGGGCGCCATGGTTAAGGCAGCGCCACACTGGGATGTGCTAATAGTGCATGCGAACCAAGCAGGCTCCGACTCATCCCATCGTTGTAATAAACTCAAACACACGAGTGAGAAGGCGGTGAATATGTTTGTTTCTCAAACCAAACACCTAGTTCTTTTGATATTTGGTCATTATTACTATGTTATCTGCAAGTATTATTTTCCTTTCTTAGATGGAATATCATCCTTCTTTGCCTTGTTGATAAAAAATTTGCATGACTCCATTTTTTATTTATTTTAGGGCTTATGATGAAACAATTAGCGCGACTCGATATGATTGCCATTTTCTTCTCTGCTTTCGATTCTACTTGTTGTTAGTCTTTGTTTATAGGTTTGTAGTACCTTCACTTGGCTGTCATATGGCTTCAATTTCATCTAGATCCATTGGTAGGCAAAATCTCCTCTACCGCTTCCACACGATCGTTATCCAGGCTTGGTGCCGTCCTAGGTAAAGATGGCAACGGGTACGTACCCGCTGGGTACAGCACACCCATACCCGCGCCTGTGAAGAAAAAATTTACCCGTTAAAAAACCCACGAACTCAGACGGGTACAAATATGCACCCATACCCATGCCCGCGCGGGTAACGGGGTACCCGCGGGTTGCCCGTGCCTGACAAGATGAGGGTATAGAGAGAGTTTCTAAATATATATATTGGCCATGTAAAATTACTTGCTAATATAAGATCTAAAAATTAAAGTATTTATTTACATACGTATGCCTTCATCGAACCGTTTAGATGGGAAAGTTATCTTATACGCATAAATCTAGCCAAGAAATTTTGGATATTGTAGGATGATATGAGCTACTATTATATGATAGATCGGGTTCAAAAAACCCACGGATTTACGGGTTTGGGTACTACATGCCCAGACCCACGCCCGCAAACCCACCGGGTTTAATTTTTTTCCCATTAACAAACCCATGGGTAGAGAAATTGACCCATACCCATGCTCTAATAGGGCAAAAACCCATCGGGTGAGAGTTTATATCATTCATTAATGTGGTTATATATTATATGGCAATAGTATCTACCATCCACTCATATAAAGTAGCCCATTCTCCGACCTTTTTCGAGGGATCACCAATGCAACAAGGTTCCATCCAAGACTATGTAAACGGGTTTGTCAACGAGCCTGATCGCATCCGTGCAAGACTTTTGATCCCAACGTCTCGATTTAAGTTGAATTCCCTAGTGTAGGTTTAGGAACTCTGGTTGAAATGAAATCTTATTAGTAGTGTGTCGATAATACACACACTTCAAGATGCAAACATTTTAAACTTTGACCATACACAATTAGTATCATTAGATTTGATAATTCTTCAAATATGTTTTTTTATAATAAATTTATTTGAAGATATAAATTGTCGGGTACCAAAGTATGGGGTACCCAACTTCGATGCAAAAACACACATTCCCAACACGGCCTGGCCCAGGTAAGGCCAGCGAAAGCCCACGAAGGCCGCACCTACGGAGGCCCATGACGGCGCTGCATCAACGCCAGCCTACCCTCGGGAAAGCGGCACCCTCGGGCGCCAATTCTCCGATTCGCCCGAGCCTCCCCGAGAGAGCTCGAGAAGACGGCACCCTCGGGCGCCAATTTTCCGATTCGCTCGAGCCTCTCCGAGAGAGCTCGGGAAGACGGCACCCTCGGGCGCCAATTTTCCAATTCGCCCGAACCTCCCAGAGAGAGCTCGGGGAAGCGGCACCCTCGGGCCCCGATTCTCCGATTCGCCCGAGCTTCCCCATCCCCCTCGGGCGTAACCTTTCTAAAAGCATCCAATACACAGTTGACGTCAGCGGAGCAGTCTTGGACCACAAGAGACCTCTCTGATCACTTTACAAGCACTGTCCCGTCAGGTGAGATTCTCGACGTGACTGTGCTTCGCATGCGCACGACGGCCATAACACCTGTCAGGATTTCCCTGGCAACGGATTTGATAGGCCCACTACGGCCGTCCCCTCCCCGGTATGGTCTACGGTGCTCCGCCCCGTTTTTCGCCGGGATCTACCAACTACGACTACGACGGTCCAAGCGCCTGACGAACGGGCTACGCAAGACCGGGAAAGGCACCTCCTGCACTGTCCACTCGAAAGGACGAGCACGCCTTTCATCCGGGCCCACCTGACCTTCGGGAAACACTGTCCGAAAGCCTGAAATGCGCCCGAGGGGAGATATCGCCCTGCTCCGTTCCATCACACCTCCAGGAGTCCCGAGCCTCGGGAGACAACGCCCCGAGGCGACCCTCCCTCTTGTCACATCGTGCGGAAGGACAGCCATCAGGTGTGCCCGGTATGACACTACGCCATGCCGTAATCCCGACGACTGTTGCCGCCTTGGAACTCACCAAGATCGTACGAACCACTACGGTCATACCCCCGGGATGCGGAGACAAGACCGTAGCTGGCGACAGTCAAACAGAGACAACAACTCCCCAGTGTAACATGCATAGCAATGTACGCGCTGCCCTCTCCCATCCCTTGTGACTATAAAAGGGAGAGCAAAGGTCAGCCTTAGACGGATCTCTCAGGTTCTAGTAGAGACTCATTCACACACTCGACACCATACAACAACAAGCAATCTGTACGCACTTACACGCCCACAAGAGACTTGTGAGCACTTCCCTCTTTCGCCTAGCTTGCAACCCCCTACTACAAGCACCCCGGTGTAAGGCAACACGACTCTCCTCTCCACTGGACGTAGGGCCCTCTTGGCCTGAACCAGTATAAACCCTGTGTTCCCCCTTGCACACCATCCGGAGCCTCAACCGCAAAACACAAATTCACTAGCCGGTGTTAGCACCCGCTAAAACTAGCAACGACAGTTGGCGCGCCAGGTAGGGGCCTTTTTTGCGTGTTGACTCAGGTTATGGATGGCTGACATCTCCATGACGCTTCCTGCTGGGGCGGTGCTCTGGTTCGGGAGTCTTGAGTTCGTGGCCACCGGCCACGGGCTCGAGATGAACCCGCGCCCAATCGAGCCCCGCACCATCGTCGTCCTGACTCCGGCCCATCAGGTGGCCGGGGAAGGGACCACGGCGACGCTTCCTCCCGTCCCAGAGGACGAGGGGAATGCCACACGCCGCGCTTCCCGGCGGACCAGGAGGAGGAGGCGCAACCACGCCAACCTGCCCCTGGTCGCGGAAGGCGCGGCCAACCAGGTGCCCCCAGCAGGGGACGCCAACTCGGCGCCGGCCGCCACCCCGACACCTCCGGCGCCGGCAGCCACACACCCGCCAACCGCCCAAAGGCCGGGCGGGGACGGGATCGCGGCGTCGACCGGGCTCTCTCCGCGCCCTCATGGCGGGAGGAGGACGGCGCCGTCATCTCTCTTTAGGCTCCAAAGCGCTCTGGACGCCCACATCCGCGCAGTCCGCGCTTTGCTGCGCGATTTGGTGGAGACACCTGTCCATCGCCTCGAGCGTCTAGATGACCTCGTGGGCGACCACGTGGCCTCCCCACCGTCCTCTCCCGGGAGCAGTTCCACGACATATGGCAGGGTAGAGACAGACTCCACTAAAAGTCTCACTCCTCGAGAATACTCGGAGGAGTGGGATCGTCGCGGTTGGACTTCACCATCGCGGCGGGGCCTCAGCGACGACGACGACAAGTTCTGGGCGAACGTGGACTTCACCGTCCACCCCGACGACTCATGGGAGGACGCCCTAAGCATCATCACCGACTCCGACCAGTCCTACATCGACCCCGCTCGGGAATGCTACCACTTGGTGCACCCCGAAGACGGACGGGTGGAGGACGTCCATTCGGGGGACGACAATGACGTACCTTCCCCGCTCCAGCTGCAGCTTCAGCAACACACCCCGCCTCCGGTGACTCCGCGGCCTGCACGGTCAGCTCCGCCGCAGGACCCGGGGGCTGGGACGTCTCACCCCGCGCACCAGTCTCCGGAGCTAGAGCACCTCCGGGAACTCAAGGTGCGGATGAATGAGGACCGTCTGCGCCTCACCCAGCTGCGAGCCGCGCTCGAGCGCGAGGAGCAGCAAGGAGCCGGCGGAACAGCTCGTCGCCGGGCCCGGGATGTTCATGCTCGTATCATCGCCGACGATGGAGCCGGGACACCAGGAGCCCTGCCTCGAGCGAGCCGCAAGCTCACGGATGCGGCAATGCTACTCCGGAGCATGCCCGAGCCCTCTACCGAGGAGGCGCGGCAGCTCAGGAACCAGCTCAAGGATCTCCTGGGGGATGCAGCCATCCTCCAGGCGGTGAGTTCAGCGTCACGCCATCGTGGCGCTGAAAGTCACCAACGTGGCGGTGCGGCACGCCACGGTCATGTAATTGCTCGTATAGCGTTTATTCATGCGTACGATGGATAGATGATGAACGATATGTAGACGTGGTGTCTAGGTATTCTGTTTATCTGCGAGTGCACCCTGATGTGCCGGGTCGTGTGGTAGATCGCGTAGGTGACAGCTGCGTTGAGTCCTCTGTAGTCCACCCCCCGTATGTAGGCCAGCAGGCACGGTCGTGAAGTTTGGTGATGACTCTGTTTCACACCTTTCCTAGATGATGCCCTTTGCATGTGATCATGATATAGGATTAGTCTAACAATGATTGCTAGATGTAATTGCACTGATTAGTGTTATTCATTGATGTAGTTATAGAATTACATTTGATATTAATTCCTTAGTTTATCCATTGGCTAGCTATTACTATGACTAGAGAAGTGCTCTGATGATTATCTTTTATTTATGATGCGTGATCACACTTATCACTTTTATCTTTATTTACCTTGTGACCTCTGCCTGTTATGAGTAGAGTAAATGACATCGGTAATGTCACTTATCCATTGTATACCATCACTATCAATATAATAGATTGTAGTTTATCCTTAGTCCTTCCCAGTGGTATAAATATAAATCGACAACCTGGTAGAACTTCCTAGGTAAAATGCTATAATGGTATAATTATCTATCCGCTTGCAGAACGGATCTTAGTTTATATTATTTATATTTATTTCTGTCTAGTCACCTAGATTAATATATGAAATCTTTATTTATTCTTAGCATTATTAATTAGGGATGACAACCTAGTTCTTGCATAAGAATGTTGGTAATAGAAAAGTGGCTAGCTGCTAATGACAAGTTAATTAATTACCATTCATCTTCTAATCTCGCCTCTCGTATTAAAAGTTATATAGTTATATTTGGCGACGTTAGTAGATGTCAACAGACTGCGAGCCCTCACCCGAGCCCTCGGGCCCTCACGTCTTTAGCGAGGCCATCCGAAGGGCCAGATTCCCGCCCCGGTTTCGACAGCCGGCCAACATAGCCAAGTATCCGGGGGAAACCAACCCCGAACTATGGCTAGCGGACTATCGTCTTGCGTGCCAGTTTGGCGGCGCGCAGGATGATCTCATCATCATCCGCAACCTACCCTTGTTCCTCGCCGATTCTACAAGAGCTTGGTTGGAACACCTCCCCCCACGGTTGATCTTTGACTGGAGCGATCTAGTCAGGATCTTCGTAGGGAACTTTCAGGGACACGTACGTGCGCCCTGGCAACTCCTGGGATCTCAGAAGCTGCAAGCAGAAGCCGGGCGAGTCCCTCAGGGACTACATCTGGCGGTTCTCCAAGCAGTACAATGAGCTGCCACAGGTCGCCGACTCCGACGTCGTCGAAGCATTCGCTGCAGGAACTTCCTGCAAAGAGCTCGTGCATGAGCTCGGACGCCGGACCCCCACCAGCGTCTCCGAGCTCATGAAAATTGCAACCAGCTTCGCCTCGGGGGATGAGGCGGTGGGAGCCCTCTTCTCCGACCCCAAGGGCAAACGGAAGAAGGAGGCCCCCGAGGGCACATCTTCCCGAGGCCCAAACAACAAGAAAAAGAAGGGGAAGGGAAAAGCCCCCCTCCGCCATGACTCCCTCGTGGCAGCCACCGAGCCCAAGAGGGAACGACCCCCTCGGGGCCGTTTTGACGAGATGCTCAACAAACCATGCCCTTACCACCAGGGTCCGGTGCATCACACGCTCGGGAAGTGTGTGATGCTCAAAAAGCACTACGGCCGACAGGCTTTCAAGGACGACGCCGGCAAGAAGCCCGCCAGGGATCAGGAGGACAAGGACGGGAAGGACGACGGGTTCCCACCCATCGACAAGTGCCTCATGATCTTCGGCGGGCCCGAGACCGCTCCAACGCCGCGACAGCGAAAGCACGAGCGTAGGGAGGTCTACTCTGTCGGACCAGCGACACCGCGCTTCCTTGACTGGTCCCTCGACGCTATCACCTCCAGCCAGGACGATCACCCGGACTACGTCTCATCATCGGGGCGCTACCCGTTCGTTGTCGACCCCGTCATCGGCAACACGAGGCTCTCCAAAGTCCTCATGGACGGAGGCAGCGGCCTCAACATTCTCTACGCTGAGACCCTCGACTTGATGGAAATCAGCCGCTCGCTCCTCCGGGCCACAACGTCCCCGTTCCATGGGATAGTGCCCGGGAAGAGCGTGCAACCCCTCGGGCAGATCGACTTGCCCGTCTACTTCAGGACTCCTGATAACTTCAAGAAGAAGGTCCTGACATTTGAGGTGGTAGGCTTCCACGGCACCTACCACTCCATCCTCGGGAGGCCATGCTACCCCAAATTCATGGAGGTCTCGAACTACACCAACCTCAAGCTCAAGATGCCGGGGCCAAAGGAGGTGATCACCATCGGCGCTTCCTACCAGCACGCGTACCAGTGTGACGTCGAGTGCTGTATGCTGGCGCGCTGCTGGAGTCCGAGGCCCTCATTGCCAACCCCGAAAGGATGGCAAAGGAGGTCCCCTGACCCCAAGAAAGTCATGGGCACCTTTGAGCCCGCTGAGGGGGTGAAAGTGGTGCCCCTCAACCCGAGTGGTTAACTAATCCTGTTTTAGTTAAGAAAAAAAATGGAAAATGGAGAATGTGTATTCATTACACTAGTTTAAATAAAGCTTGTCCTAAATATCCATTTTCATTACCTCGCATTGATCAAATAGTTGATTCAAGCGCTGGCTGTGAACGACTTTGCTTTTTTGATGCATATTCCGGTTACCATCAGATTCGCATGAAAGAGTCCGACGAGTTAGCAACTTCTTTCATTACTCCTTTCGGCACATATTGTTACCTAACCATGCCATTTGGCCTCAAAAACGCGGGCGCGACTTACCAGCGTTGCATGCTCAAAGTTTTTAGGGACCTCATCGGGTGGACCGTTGATGCTTACGTAGACGATATAGTGATAAAATCTAGGAAGGTGAGCGATTTAGTAGCCGACCTAGAAGAGGCGTTCGAATGCCTCAAGAAGCGAAACTTAAAGCTAAACCCCGAGAAGTGCATTTTCGGGGTCCCTCGGGTCATGCTCCTCGGGTTCATCATTTCCGAGTGTGGCATCGAAACCAACTCAGAAAAAATATCGGCCATCACACAGATGGGTCCGATTCGGAACCTCAAGGGTGTGCAAAAGCTCATGGGATGTCTCACGGCCTTGAGTCGATTCATCTCAAGGCGCGGCGAAAAGGGACTTTCCTTGTATCGGTTGCTAAAGAAAAATGAGCACTTTACCTAGACCACCGAGGCCCAGGAAGCCCACGAAAGGCTTAAGGCTCTGCTTTCGAAAGCACCGGTTCTCGTGCCTCCTATGAAAGAGGAAAATCTCTTGCTATATGTCGCTGCGACTAACCAAGTTGTGAGTGGAGCGATCGTCGTGGAACGGCAAGAAGAAGGGCACGCGTTGCCGATGCAGCGGCCGGTCTACTTCATCAGCGAAGTCTTGTCCGAGACCAAGACACGCTACCATCAGATCCAGAAGCTGGTGTACGCAATCATTCTTGCCCGGCGCAAGTTGCGGCACTACTTCGAATCCCATCCCGTGACCGTGGTATCATCCTTCCCCCTCAGGGAGGTGATCCAGAATCGGGAGACGACTGGGAAGATTGCTAAGTGGGCTATCGAGCTCATGGGTGATGGCATCATTTACGCGCCACGCAAAGCCATTAAGTCCCAGGTGCTAGCGGACTTCGTGGCAGAGTGGATCGAGACACAACTACCGCCACTCCCGACCCAAGAAGAGTATTAGGTCATGTACTTCGATGGGTCGATGATGAAAACCAGTGCTGGCGCAGGCATCGTCTTTGTTTCACCCCTCGGGGTCCAGCTCAAGTACTTGCTGCGGCTGCACTTCACGGCTTCCAACAATGTGGCCGAATATGAGGCTCTGGTCAACGGTCTCCACATCGCCATCGAGCTCGGGATCCTGGCGCCTCGAGGTCCGAGGGGACTCGCAGCTCGTCAGTGGACCTAGGTTATGAAGGAGTCGACGTGCCAGAACCCCAAGATGCCCGCCTACTGCAAGCTGGTGCGGTTGCTCGAGGAAAAATTCGACGGCCTCGAGCTCAACCACATCGCACGTTGGTACAACGAAGAGACCGACGAGTTGGCGAAAATCGCATCCGAAAGGGCTACGATCCCGACGGGCGTATTTGTCAACGACCTCCACAAGCCCTCGGTCAGTGTTGATCCCTCGGGGGCCAAGGGGAAGAAGACCCACGAACCCCCGGGAGAACTCGGATCGTCTTCAAGCCACGCAAGCCCCTCGGGGGCTGCCGACCCCTCTGACAAAGGGGAGCCACCCGAGACCCTGACTGAAGACGACAATGAAGCTGAAGCGATGGAGATTGAAGCCGAGATGGACAACGACGAGTCGGACTGGCGCGAGCCGCTGGTCAGCTGGCTTGTCCGAGGAATCTTACCCTCGGACAAAACCAGAGCACGACGGCTGGCACGAAAAGCTACGTCTTTCACGATGATCGACGGTGACCTCTATCGACGGAGTCTCTCGGGAGTCCTCCAACGCTGCATCCCCTTCAGTCAGGGCAAATGCCTACTCGAAGAGGTACACGCCGGAGCCTGCGGTCACCACGCCACACCAAGAACTCTAGTCGGTAACGCCTTTCGACAGGGCTTCTACTGGCCAACCGCCGTGGCCGATGCTACCGAGGTGGTACGCTCCTGCAAGGGGTGCCAGTACTACGCTCGGCAGACACACCTACCGGCCCAAGCTCTCCAGACGATTCCCCTCACTTGGCCGTTCGCCGTATGGGGACTGGACCTTGTCGGGCCCCTCGAAAAGGCACCCGGGGGCTTCACCCACTTGCTTGTCGCCATTGACAAGTTCTCAAAGTGGATCGAGGCTCGGCCGATCGCCCAAATCAGCTCGGTACAAGCGGTGTTATTCTTCACCGACATCGTCCACCGGTTTGGTGTCCCGTACTCCATCATCACTGACAACGGCACGCAGTTCACCGGAGAGAAATTCCTGACCTTCTGCGACGAGTACCACATACGAGTGGACTGGGCTGGCCGTAGCCCACCCAAGAACGAACGGCCAAGTAGAACGTGCCAATGGCATGATTCTCCAAGGCCTTAAGCCGAGAATTTTCAACAGAATGAATAAGTTCCGCAAGAGGTGGCTGGCCGAGCTCCCGGCAGTGATATGGAGCCTAAGGACTACGCCAAGCCGAGCCACGGGCTTCACGCCCTTCTTCCTGGTGTACGGTGCCGAGGCCGTCCTCTCCACGGATTTGGAGTACGGCGCCCCGAGGGTCCGAGCCTATGATGAACAGGGCAATCAGACTTCCCGCGAGGACACGTTGGATGAAGTCAATGAAGTTCGGGACATGGCCTTGTTGCACTCGGCCAAGTACCAGCAATCACTACGCAAGTACCATGCTCAGCGCGTCCGGAGCCGAGCCTTCAGCGTAGGTGACTTGGTGCTGCGGCTTAGGCAGGACAACAAGGGGCGCCACAAGCTCACACCACCGTGGAAAGGATCATTCATCATCGCCGAGGTGCTGCGGCCCAGGACGTACAAGCTCGCAAACGAGAAGGGCGAGGTCTACAGCAACGCTTGGAACATCGAACAGCTATGTCGCTTCTATCCTTAAGATTCCAAGCACTGTACAAATTGTAAAATCTTCAAATCAATAAAAAGACCCGAGTTCTACTCTTTTTTACCTGATTTTTAGATTTTCGATCCGAGCCCACGCTCGAGAGTGAAATGACCTTTCATTTCACCGCGCATTAAAAATGAGAGGCTCGGCTTAACCTACGGAAAGGCCGACCCTCCCTCGGGGGCTAGGACGGAGGGGAACCCCCGGACTCTCCCGAGCCTCAAAGATTTTGAAAACGCAAAATTTTCAAAACCCGTTGAAATCGTTTTTCCCCAAAACATGCTTCTCTCCTAAAACCAAGCGTGAACTTATAAGATTTAGAAGAGTAAGAGAAGTCCCAGAGGACAGAGCCGGCCGAGTCGAGGAGACCGCTTACGCCCCTGGGCTACAGCATCTTCCCTTGCCACTACGTTCGAAGGCTAACTCGCACTCGGAAGAAAACTTATAGGATCTACGCTCGGCAAAGGGAGGAGGATTGGGAAGAAACAACTAAGTCTTCTTTCCAAGGATTCTTTCTGCCAAAACTCCTATGACATTGGCTGTGTCTACGCCGCTAAAGCTACGACACCCGAAAAAGTCCTCCGAGGCTCGATGGCCCGGACACAGAATCGGCAAGAAAAAACGCCTACGGAAAAGCACGAAACGAATTGAAAACAAACATGCAGCAAATATTTACATAAATATAAAGGCCACGAAGGGCCACACGTTTGTATCCTCCTAGCCACTCACGAAAAGTTATTCTTTACACGGGCACCATGGCCCGGCTGTTCTTCATGGTACGTCCAACAGAGGGAGTTCAACTTCGGCCTCGAAGAGGCCCGTCAGCGCTTCTCTGGGCTCCTTCATCGAGTCCTCCAGCGCCAGGAGCTCGGCGTCATCGGCCTCAAGGAAGCCTTCGCTGACAGGGCTGGCGTCAAAGTTCCCATAATAGGACTTCACGACCGCCAATGTCTTCTGGACGCCCGTCAGTAGAGCCTCCTTGACTCGGCCGCCGACACTGCCGTAAAGTGCCTCTAGTCGGCTCCGGAGCGAGACCCCCGAGGGTTCCCCACCGGTGCCGATGGAGTCACACAGTGCGCGCGCTGCCTTCTGCAGTACCAGGTGATCGGCCGCCTCGCCGTCATAAGCCGCCTGCAGAACTGCGGGAGCAAAACATGGAGGTGAACAAAGATGCAACAAGCAACCAAGATGAACAAAACGAAAAGCACGACACTGCACATATCGCCAGCCTCCTCCTGAGCCTTCTGGGCCTCCTCCCGGGCCGAGTCCGCCGCGCTAATCGCCAGACGCAATGCCGCCTGAGTTTCACTCAGGTCAAGAGCCAAGACTTCAGCGGCAGAAGTCTTCTCTGCGGCAAGCTATCGGGCGGCATCGCGCTCCCTTGTCGCCTCGGCCAGGGTGCCCTCCAGCTCCTGCACCCGTGTCGCCGAGGCAGCGGCTCGGCCCTTCACCTCCGTAACCTCCTCCTTCAAGGTAGTCTTGTCAACACTCACGTCAGCGAGCTTGGAGGTCACGGCGGCGAGCTCGCTCTGGGCACGGGCAAGGGCTTTCCCCTTGAGGTCAAGTTGCTTCCAGAGCCTGAGCTCGCCGCGGAGGAAGCGGGACTTGTTCCGGGAGGTATGCATAAGGTCCTAGAAAAAAGAGAGGCACGAAGACGGTAAAGACGACGCTCATACACAGGTAAAGTCACGAAACACGAAGGCTCACCTGAAGCTGGGCCGAGAGCTCCGTCTCGAGGACGTCGGCGATCGCGCGGAGACCCGCCGCCGAACTGAGCCCGAGCTCTTGAACGGTGTCCCATTTGGGAGCCTCGAGGTTGTCCCGGAGCGAGAAGACGGGCGGCGCCTAAGGATCCGCTCGGTCCGCACACTCGATCTGGGAGGCGGTCAACTCCCGAGGCCGGGGCTGCCTCAGTGCCAACGCCCAGGGGCCTTCCTCACAAGCGGGGGAAGCTCCTGCGTCGACATCCACAACCGTCGAGCCCGTGGCGGCAGGCTCCGTTGGGGCGGCATCGGCTGACGCTCCCGAGGCGCCTCCAGAATTAACGACCGAGGCCTCGGGAGCCCGCGTTGGCGCTGCCTCCATGTCGGCGACAGATGCGACGACGGCGGCCACAGCCGGAACGACCCCTCCCGAAGGAGGAACCTCGGACACCACGACCGGACCCGGGGGGGACGGATTTCCTCGTTCGTTGATTGGGCGCTCCCCCCGGCCGTGTCATGGCCCTGCACCTTCAGGACCTTCAGGTGCGAGTCCTGGAGGTCCGACCCCGAGCGCTTCCTGAAGCAGAGAAGGAAGAAAGGAACGTTCATAACAAGATCTCCGTCGAAAGAAATAACAGGTAAAGACACCTACCTCGTCTTAGGAACCACCCTCCTCTTCTTTGCCGCCCCCGCGCTCGGCGAGACGAAGGACGGCGTGGGCCGCGTCGACGGTGGAGGAGTGGGCGCCACCTCGGCGTCCGGGTCAGCCCCGCCCTGAGGCGGGGGCCTTGCCTAGGCGCCAGGGGTCGCCTTGACGGCGCCGCCCCTCAGCGGGGAAGCTTGAGCCTGGGAGGACCCCAGCTCGGGTTTCGGCGTTTTGGCGCTGGTCAGCTCCGGCTTCGACGGCGTCCGCCCACCGCTCTCCCCGCCTTCGGCCGTTGCGCTGATCAACGACGCGTCGGGGGAAGGGTGCGCGGAAACGAGAACCCCCCAGTCTCGCCTGCAGCAGCCAGGCTTGGCTCAGGTGCCAGGTCTGGGCCCGTTCCTGGCCTCTCCAGCGAGCCCTTGCGGCCGCTGGAAGGTAGAGCCTTGGCTCCAACAGTCACGCTGTCAGAGACCACGCCTTCAGACATGGTCTCCGGCAGTTTTGCCTGGGGGCTCGGGTCACGAGCCCCGGCACTTCTGCCGACGGACGTCGACATTGGAGCCTTCCTAGGCTCGTCAGCGCCCACCGCGGGCTTTGTGGCCACGAAGGGCCGTTCCAACACCATCAAGTCATAAAAATCTTCTTCTTCTTCGTCATCTTCGTCGGTGAGGGTGTCCTCCTCTGGCTCCCCCGCCTTCTTACGGCGACGACGGCGCTAGGAGGTTTCCTCCGTCTTCCGAGCTCTCTTCTGCTTCATCGTAGTTTTCCGGTCCTTCTCCGCCTTCGCCGCCTCGTCCCGAAGGCGGTTCTGGGTTCGCTGAACCTTGTCCGCCGGGACAGGCGGAAGGGAAGGTTTCCTGATCCTTGAAAGACCCTGCGATGAACGAAGAAGGAAATCAGGAAAAAGACGGAGGAACTGCAAACTCGACAGAGCAGATGACGCTCACCAGCACGATGAAGCCCGCGCGGGGGCGCATGAGTATCAGGTTCAGCTCGTCCCAGGTGTGGTAACCGCCCACCATGTACTTAACATGGCGCATGATCTCTTGTTGGCCGATGTCCTGGGGCAGCATCGTCGTGCCCTCCCGCGATGTCCCGATGAGCATCTGGTTCAGCGCCAGCCTGCGGTGCATCAGTGGCAGCACCGTCCGCGCATGGAACTGCGCCGCCACGGCGGCTCCGGTGAGACCCCGGTCGCGCAACACCTGGAGCGCGATGAAGTAGGCATCCAGATGCTTGGCCTCATTAGCCGGGCACCCCCACTCCCACTGAGGGAGGAGAGCGATGAACGCCCTTCCCGTATACTTGGGGAAGGCGTCCCCGTCATTGCAGAGGTAGAACCAGCCGTGGTGCCAGCCCTTGTTGGAGGAGGGGGCCTTGCATGGGATGTACAAGCTAGAGCGAATCACGAAACCGCAGCCTCCCGCGCTCGGGATCTCCCGCGGCTTCTTTGAACCAGCCGCCTTGGTGTACCAATCGACGCGGGAGATGCGGCGCCATAGGTTCCAGTGCGGGGTACCCCGAGGTAACCCACGCACAGGGCAGCAAAAATCGATGCTTGCGCAATGGAGTTGGGGGTGAGGTTGTGGAGCTCCAGCCCGTTGTTGAAGAGCAGCGCCCGGCAGAAGCGGCTCCGCTGTGACCCGAGCCCGCGCTCGTGGTAAGCGATGAAGCTCACCACGTACCCCTCGTCGGGTTTCGGCTCGTCGTGGTCGCTCGACGGCACGACCCACTCCGGACGCTCCGCGTCGGTGCGGGGGCGTACGAGCCCTAGCTCCACGAGCCGCTCCAGATCCTCTTCCTCCACGGTGCTGCGAGGCCATGGCTCCAGCCTGAGAATGCCGGCGGCAGCGGCAGCGGCATCGGTGGGAACCGGGGAGGAAGCCATGGCGAGTTGAGGAAGCAGAGCTGTGGAAAGACAGCGACGGCGGCCGCGGCGGCGCTTCTCACTCAAGTGAGCAACGAAGACGAGAAGGTGAACGGCGAAAACAAGAAGGCAAACGGCTGCGCGAGCGAATGGCTATGGTAGAAAGAAAAAATCATGAGTTTTTTCTTATATACCCAGGCGGCGGATCGAGTGAGATGCGGAGAATCCGCCGTATTAACTGCGCGGGGACCACCACGATCCCAGCATTGCTGCCGGCCTCGCGCACGCAAATTGCCTCGACTGCCCCGAACCGTCACGTCCGTCAGGCTGCACGCCTCGAAAGGTGAGCCAAATTATTACGCCCGTTTGCCTCGATCCCGCTGTGTAACACCCCTGGTGTTACGGTTAATTAAAACCATGCCATGTCATCATCCTTAGTTGCAAATCATCCCGCATCAAACCTGATCACTATGTACTAATTAAAAAAATTATATTTCCACGTATGATTGTACTTAGGTATCTTTGAGTGACTTTATGATTTAAATATTTGTTTGTGTGTATGCCTTTAAACCCAAAAAGAAAGTTTAAAAGGAATCAGTTATAAACCCTACATCGGAACTGAAACCCTAAATCAAAAACTAATAAGAATCAGATGATGGTCTTTTAATAAAATTTTTATCCCTTTCAGAATAGAACAACTTTCATGTTTGGAGATCTTAAATTTTATCAGTGGAAATTTAAATTAAAACCCAATTATTGTTTGTTTAGTCAAATTTAAAATGCCATTTCAAAAACTATCAAGAATATGGGTAAACTCCTTTAATGTAAGTTATAAGGCTTTTCAAGTTGAACAACTTTTATATTAAGGGATTTTGAAGTTATGAAGTGAAGATTCAAATTAACCTCAAATCAATGTTTTGAAATTTGAATTTGAAACATCATTTCCAAAATTATGTGGAATCTGACACAATTGCTTTAATAAAAGTTGTTGGGCTCAATTAGTAGAGAAACTTTCGTTTTTACCATTTTTCAAGTTGTTGATAAAAATTGGAAGTAATTTCAGAAATTGTGTTTGAAATTCAAATTGGGGATTTACCCCCTTTTAAATATTTTCGAAACTAAGCCGAATTTGAGCATACTTCAAAAAGAAAACTTGATCTTAATAAAATTTTGCACAACTTTTGTTTTTTAGGTCTTTTCTCTGATTCAACTTGGAATAGCCATAATTTGAAACTTATAGGCTTTGACCTATACACTGCTACAGTGCATCTACAGGGGGGCTGGTTCTGCCCTGCTCGAGTGCAGGCCGCGTGCGCGCGCTGGCCGTCGGCTGTAACACCCTAGTGTTAGTTACTATTTTCACACTTGCATTTGCATGTCATCAAGCATAGATCATGTCATTTCATGCATCATTATCATTGCATTTTATTTGATTCCCTTTTATTGCTATATGTTTGTTTATATGTCCATAACATGTTAAATGTGTTGACATGCAAATGTGATGCTTGTTTACTATTCTAAATGCTTTAAACATGTTTGGGATAACATTTGGAACAATGTTCATGTTGGGGAAATCCCCAAAATACACCTCTAGCTCATAGTTGACTAGAGAGCCCTTTAAAAGCTATTCTGTTTGACCAAACAAGAAGGGCATTTTAGAGATTCTGCATGTCAGTGCACCCTTAATCAAAGTTGTGTAGAATTTTATAAGCAAAAACTTTATTTTTGGGTCAACTCAAGAAAATGAGTGGAAGGAGGTCAAAAAGTTGAATTAGTGCAGATTTGGAGCTGTTTTGGAAGTTTTCAAATTTTCCTAAGTCTAAACCGGTTTTCAGTTTCGGTGTACCCCTGTTCATCGACCTGTATCTCTCAATCCAGGCCGAACTAGAGTAAAGTGTCCTTACTATGAAATGATCTACTCATATAGCTCTTCAATCCATATTAGTGAAGTTTTCGCTGAAACACACTGGATCACGAGTTATAGCTTGATCAAAATCGAGTTTCAGTCGGGTCCGCGGAGACTGAATCGGAGCCGATTCAGTTCGACCCTCGGTCGTCGCCGCGCGACCGCGTCAGGCCTCGGCCGCCAGGTGGCGCCGTACGCCGTCGTTGCTGCCGCGCGGTCGGCTTACAAAGGGCAACACTCCTTTCTGTCTCCCGCACACTCGCCCTCACTCTCCCCGCTCTCTCGCCCTCTGCTCGCTCGCTGCTCTCCTCTTTCCCCTCCGCCGTCGCCATTTCCGCCGCGCCGCCGCCGCGGTGAAATCCGCCGCCACCGAGCCGTCTCCGACCGCTCCACCCTCGGCGTAGCTTCAGCTTGCTCTGCTCTTCGTTTCCGACCCGTTGCCGACCTCAGCCGACCTAAGGTACAGCTCCAGCGAGCTTCTCGCCGTCCGCCATTGCCAGAGCGCCGCCGAGCTCTCGGGTCGCCGCGACGAGGGCGATGCCGGGGTCGGCTTCCCTCTCTTTTGCTCGTCTAGGAGTCTCCGATAGCCGTAGATCCATTCTACACCGTCGGATAGGTCTATCTCGCCGTAGTTTCGCCAGAACCCGAGTTCGCCGTGAACCCGCTCGCCACCGTGCCGCCATGCGAGCGCGGTCAGTGAGCTCCCGTGCGCAATAGTTCGATTAGTTGCACGCATAGGTCTGCTAGAGTTCCAGGGACACGGAACGGTGCTTAGCCGCGCGAGCAACGGCCGGAATCGGCCGGCGCAAGCTCGCCGGACCACCGCCGTCCGCCATTGCCGCCGTCGAGCTCGCTCCGGTGGAGTACGACCCTCGGAAGTTGGTCCATCGGGTTTGTCTCGTTGCCACGAGTCGGTAGGTAGCCTCGGCGTCGCCGGAGACCTCGCCGTCGGCGAGCTCTCGCCGGTCAGCGCCGACGGCTCTGTTCCGCTCTCTGACGCGTGGGGTCGGGTCGACCCCGGGGGCCCGCGAGTCAGCCGTTCGGGTGCGCCTCTGGTTCACTGAGCCGGGTGCACGTAGCAGTTCTATCGGGTTTAGGTTTTATGATTTATAAAATGAATTTCCAGAAAATGTGTAAAACCTTCCAAAATTCATATCTGGAGCTAGGAATGTCCATTTGGGGTGAACCAAATTTTGTTGTGTTTGTATTTCTGAGCTCTATCAAGGAAAAATATAAAATGTACTTTTTGAATACTTTTTATGTGCAGATATAATTAAATTGTTAATTGCTTGCAAACTTGATAAATGCATAAGTAATTGTAGGAATGTGCTAAAAATGTGATTCCACTTGCATTCATCTTGTTTAGGGAAGTAGAATCTATGAAAAATATGTTTGCTGGTGTTTCACTGTTATTTGTATGATGTCTAGTATAATGTGACTTTTATGCCTTAATCTTGCAAAAATCACCATGCTTAATGTGTTAAGGTTATGGTCATGAATGTTTTTCCTGGACTATGTTATGTTGGAAAGAAGCTAAGAAAATTAGGAAATCTGTTGTTTGATACTTTTCATTGTGTTAAGTATTTTCCATTGTTTAAAAGGCTGGTTGCTTGTTATTTTTGTGTAGACTGTTATACTTGTCTAAATGACTTGAAATTTTGTCAATAGGCTAGTCTGGATGTGTATTAGCTACTGTAATTTTTATGGATTTTTCTGGTCACAGTAAGCAGTAGGTCCAGTTATAGGCTAGGGTTTATTTAATTGTTTCTAAACAAATATCTTTTGGTTAGGGAGTGTTTTTATGCGTTTCGGTGATGCTCAGCATTATCACCTGTGTTAAACAGTAGAGCTGATCCTGCTTTGAGCTTAGGGCAGCAAGGTTAATATTTTGTTCATATGATGTTGCTCGCGCTTGTTAATTATAAGTGGGTTGTGGTAGGTTAGTTGATGCATGTTAATTATTAAGTGCAGGTTGTAGACCTCTCACCCGGGACGAGAAATTATTCTATGCTTTGCTTAATAAGGGTGAGTATGAGTTGGTTGTCTAGGGAAGAAATATGCTCGTACTCAGTAAATGAGTGTGGAGTGTTAAACCGATTGCATATCATGGGTTAATTCGTGCATCTCTATCTTGCATTTCATGTGCATTCTCAGTTCTCATATATGCATATCATGCATACAGGATCGCCGGGAGGCGTGATGCTGTTGCAGTTCGATCCACCGGAGGAGGGAGTTCCGCCGGAGATTGAAGTGCCAGAGGTTCCCGAAGGTCAGGAAGAAGAAGCTGAACTTCCAGAGTGCCCTGATCACCAACCTACTAACTTTGTGAAAGCAAGCCCCGGAGCATCCCTAAGTCTCCACCTACTCTTTTTACAAATACACTGGTCTTTATTAAATCGTATGATTGTGCACTTAAGTATAGGAGTTGATATGATACCGTTGCTGCATTTATTCCTTGTCCACTTATACTTGATCCTGAGGTTATTACTAGACAAGGGGATGGGTTCGATCCTATGCTTAGCCATGCTTAGACCGGTAGAAGTCGAGGGATTTCCTGTCCTTCGCGAGCATAGGTGGTTACTAATGATGATGGGGTTGGATTCCACATGATGGACTATATGTGCCACCATGCCACAGTGTCTAATGAGAGAATCAAGGCTAGGTAGCGGGGAGCCGCATGACATGGTTGAGGTCATGCCGTCTTCGGTGCTGCTTGCGGCCGACTAGGACTGAGGCCACCAGACATCAGTTGAGATTGAAAGACGTCGTCACATAGCTGGCCAGATAGGTCGTTCTGACCGCGAAGCCGAGTATTTCTTTCTGAGCCGGGAATTGGGCGTGATAAGGCAGACATATTCTGGAGGTAGGAAGGATGTGCGGAGACACCATCTTACCAAGGGCAGGTCAGGGACCTGATGCATCCTGGAAGTGGGTTTATCTCTGAGAATATGGACCCCTCCAAGCCCGCGATACATATTATGTCTCAGAAAGATTTAACGGTGGCCCAAGAAGCCAGTGGCTCGGCTGACAGGGTTTGTGATTGGCATATTTGCCAGCTGGTACAATCGATTTGAATCGCCATCTCTCCTGGTTAGTGAGAAACTGAACTGATCTTCTGGTGAGGTAGAGGCTAATAACTTGAACCTAATGATTATGGTGAGACGAGGTTGATATCTGTGGATATCGGAAATCATATGGTTTTATTGATTGCTACAATATTCAGTGAATGCTTAGTATAGTGGCTAATCTTAGTAAATAGCCTAACTAAAATCGAAGCTTATCACAATTAAAATGAATAAGTTGAGGCTCTACTGTAGTAATGCTTTTGATGCAAAAATGATGCTACCCTCTGAGCTCCACCAAATAAGCCTTGCATATCCTTGAGAGTCTTTTTATTTACTCCCTGTCGGGTAAGTCTAGCTGAGTACAATTGAGTACTCAGGGTTTTATTCCCATTATTGCAGATGGTGTAGTCTACTACGCGTATTGCAGGAATTGCTTCACCCCTGCGGGCGAAGAAGACTAGGCCCGAGGGCAGGGTCATTATCTATCCTTAGATGTTGTAAGAATGCTGTGACAGGGTCATGTGATGGTACTCGTATTTGAACTCTGTGGTGTAAAACTATGTTGACTTCCGCTACTACTCTATTTGTGTAAAAGACTATGTTGTACTCTGATGTTTAAATTCGGTTGCGAACCTATGTGTCATGTGATCGGGTATTGCTGAATGAATGATCCTTGGGGTATGAAATGTTTGAAATCCTTCGAGATTTCTGGACTACCGGGTTTATATTGGCTCAAGTGCGACTGGATTGCGATTAAAAATGCGATCGTTGTACTTGTGCTCGTATAAATTGGTCGGTTCTGTGACACCGGCGATGTCCGGGGCCGGCCGGCCGCGTGTCGCCGGTGACGCCGGGTCTGTGGGGGTCCGGCCACGTCGCGAACACCTTCGTTGCCCTATATAAGCCCCTGTCACCGCCATGTTCCTCCTCCTGCCATCCATGGTCGCCGCGGTCGAGCTCGCGGTCGCCGGTCAAATTCGCGTGGCTCACATCCTTTCCCTCCAATTACCTTGAGCCATAGCTCCAGCGCATATTAAATATTCCAGTCGACTCGCTATCAACGCACGTTGTTCGCCGGAGCACTCCTCACTGCCGGTTTTCCTCCTCGGCTCTGGCAGAGTGCCACCGCAAGCATTCTCGACGTGGCGAGCTTCCCTTGGTGAGCTACGTCTTTCTCCTATGCGTGTTCTAGCCACTAGCTAGTCTCAATATGCTCACGCGCTCGTTGGTGTATCGTTTGAGGCTTCAAACTCGTCGGAACGGAAGCTCGTCGTTGTTGTTCAAGCCGCCGAGCCGCCACCGTCATCAAGCCCATGTTCCCAGCCGGTTTTGACTCGAGCAGGTGTGGTTTCGAAGTCTAGGTGAGCTCCTGGGTCTCGGTAGTATAGTTGGTTAGGTGTATTGACCCTCGGAGTGGCCGGAACACGTCTCTGCCGCCATGTCTCCTCCGTCGGGTCGCCATGGTTGGATGGGCCGTGTTCGGATGTCCAGGGTGCAGGGTAGGGCTCTTGGTTAGTTGCGCGTGCTAGCAGGGAGGGGGAGAGGTCTCTGGGTTGGGTCTTCGCCGCCGGTGAGCCGCCGGTAGCAGGCCGCTGCGTCGCGTGTGCGCGCGGGGCGCGTCTGGGTCAGCGAGAGGATAAAGACGAGAGGGTGAGAGAGGGCTGACACCTGGGACCCGCCCGTCAGCGACTGTAAGAGAGAGAGGTGGCCGGTTGGGCCGCGCAGAGGGCTACCTGGGCCGGTCCAGTTGCGTAGTGGCGCGGCCGAGGGAGGGAATGAATACTGGGCCGGTCGGCTGATGCTGGGTCAGCATGGGACGAATGGCCGTTTCTATTTTGTTTGCAAAATAAATTGAATTTTCTAATTTCTGGTAAAATGAATAGTAGTGTGACTAGCTACTTTTGTGGGAATTAATTTATTGATGGAAAAATTATAGAAATAATTGTGGGTATTCTATGATGTATGAAGAATTTAATAAAAATATTAAATATGTGTTTTGAGTAATTTCTATAGGAACAAAAACCAGGGATTTAATTGCCAAATGCAACTTTGCGGATTTTTAATAAATCATGTGTTAGTCCAAAAATCCTGAAAATTGTTCTGGTACTGTTTTAGACCAAGAACTATCTGTTAGCAAAGTTTGGGCTCAAGTGAAAATAGTTTACTTATTTACTAGTTAATGCTCTATTAATCGATTAATAAATAAATAGAAGCTCTAGCCATTTTAGATTTTGTGTGACTTTTGAAATGTGTGATGTCCCTAGGTCATGAACTTGAGATGCCCTTTGACACTTTAATTAGTTGTTGAGTTCTTAATTAAAGTGCTAATTAAAGCATTAATAAATTATCTCACTTACCTATGATATTAGGGTTGATAACTTGTTTGAGCAAAAAGTGTAGTGGTGTTATAAAGAAATTTTAATTCAGCTTTCTATGACTGTTAAAATGGTCAAGGAATAAATTGTGAAACTACCACTTTGTCTAACAAAGTTTGCTTACAACTTTACCGTGAAGGAAAGTTGTACTCAACCTTCCAAATTTAGTTTATTTTTATCAATTCATAAGTTAGTGCATCTCCCGCATCATGGCATACATATCATGTATTTTTATTTCGCGTAGTAAACGGGTTTCTGGAAGCCTTGCTTGATGCCCGACGGAAGGATTGTTCGTCAAGAGAAGTCAAGTGGGTTTTCTCTGATCTCTGGCAGAAGCGACAGACCTGCAACACAGGCAAGCCCCGGTGCATTTGCCCCTCCTTGTTATTTAAAAATATTTATCACTTGAGTTAATCTACTGCATTAGATTATTAGGAGTTGAGTGATAACCCATTGATGCATTACCTTTCCTTGACCACATATTATACCTGAGACCCTGATTTATTTAAAGTATTGAAAAATGCTTAGTCATGCTTAATGATAGAGTTGCAAAAATGCTATTTTGAAAACTGTGATGATATGAAACAAATAAATCATTTTATGGGATTGGTATTGTCCTCGTTTGGTGATGGTGTACTTGGCCAGTCCATTATCACCAACGTGGATGGGTTTTCCCGTTTGGATGGCCAACTATTTGGGTTAGAGTCCCAACTTTCGTCGCCATCGGGAAAGGGATGTGAAAACCGGGTAGTTACCAGTGTACTTGGGTTAGAGTCCCAATGCATGGTTTCTAATGGAAAAATATTAGGGACCATTCATTGTCGGCCTGCTGTGATCATGACTTTGCAACTAGCCACATACTACGGAAAGCCTCTGACTCCGGTGGCTCTACTGCTGGAACCGACAACCACGCACTGGGAGTGGAGAGATGGCGAGAGTAGCGTGTACCCTCGTGGCCGTCGTGCCTGGAGACTAGAGGGGTACTGTGCTCTCGGGTGGCGCAGGACCGGTTCCGGGGTATGAAAAGCCGTGGTAGGCGGGGTTGGCATATGCAAGCTTAAGTGCTACATATGCAGTGTGGATAGGGATCCCCAGCTGGGTACTTCTGGATTCGAATCGACGTTGCTCCTCGATTAATGGAAACATGATCCTCACACTTACAGCGAAGAGTGGTTCGAAACTAAGTGTTTTTGAGAATGAATATGAATTTGAAAGTACATAATATACGAGAATTGATATTGGAATTATGTGTATGAATAAAATAATATTGAGATCAAATAATAAAATAGGATAGAAATGCTTTTCTGCAAAATACTTTGACTCTTGCTCAAGCCTTACCTTGACTCCCCTCAGCCTGCATTCCTGATTATAATTTTACACCTTTAGTCGGGTAAGTCTTGCGGAGTACCCCCGTACTCAGGGTTTGTTAACCCCTGTTGCAGGTAAACTGAGTGTGCAGTTCTGCGTGGGACCGTGCCGGTCAGCGGATCGTGCATGGATGAAAAGTATATGATTTAATCCCTTGGGCAGGGGGTGTAAAGTTGTATACTGCTACTCCACTACGAAACTCTGGTTTGGGATAATGTAAGCTAGATTTGTGAATCTATATTAATGTAACTTTTACGCACTCTTTACTCTGATTTATCTCATTTGTGTAAATTGTTGTAATACTTGTAAGGTCTTTACAATGAGATCCTCGGGGAAAGTAGGGTTTCCTATGAGACCCGACGGGCCACCTAAGTCAAAAGGAAACTCGTGCAGACTAGTCAACGGTCCTTAGGGACGATGACGGGGCACGTGGACCCTATGATTAAGGCGGTTCTGTCACAAGTGGTATCAGAGCATTTCATTGTAAAGTACTTGCAGTATTACTTTACAAAAACTTCAAAATGATTTCAAAAGAATAAAATTGATGGGGTAGTTTGGTCCGAGTTATTTCTGAACTTTCCTCATTCATTCTATAGCATCTTTCCTCGATTATTTCTGTAAATTTATAGTTAGGTTTGAGCTTAGTAGTGGACTAGCACATTAAGTATGCCCTATGTTAAAAATCATTGAGTGCGTGTCGCTCTAATAATTAATTTAATCAATATAATAAGTATATATCGGAGTATTCTGATTTGCGTTGGAACGCTCATGCATCATGACATTGCAACTATTAGTAATACCCCCCGATATGAATTAAATCTCTATTTTCTAAAATAAAACATGTTTCTAAATATATTTTGTTAAAAACAAATTCTTACCTTTCTTCTCAATAGATGGATCCGCAAGACCCTACCACTGGAATCGACGAATGCCTGACTATGTTCGGAACTCCTACGGTGTTGTGGCAGTCACTACAGGAAGTAGGCTACTCGGAACCACCAAAGTATCATTGGTCCCGTACTGTTGTCCTTGGTCGGCCGTGGTACAAAGTGTCACTTCGGATCCCAGCTTGTACCACTGCTCCGTTTTGGCTAGCTTGGGAAGCACAGGCAGAAGGTATGAGTCCTTGGAAAGGAGCTCAGGCTACAGCATTGGAAGTCCTGAGAAAGATCTGCTTTAGGTGTCAGAAGGAAGTCAGAGTTTCTACTCTGAGAATGTTTCCGTCAGAGGCACTAGGGAGTTGGGATGGTCTTCAACGACAAGCCAAGCAATTGGAAGAAAAGTCTGATCAGTAGGATCCCATATTGGTAGCCACTACTCGAGCTATGCTAGCCGTCCTTAACCTCCATCTGACCCGTGAGCAAGGACGCGAGGAGTGGCAGGAACTTTACGTTGAATGTTATGAAGCACTCAAGAGTACAGAACTCAAGAAGAAGAAGGCCAATAAGAAAGCCTTAAAGTGGTAAGAGGCTGCTCAGATCAGTGATGTGGAAAAGATCAGTTTGGACGTCCAGATGGAAGCACTCGAAGCACAGCGACAAGCAGACCAGCACCGCATAGAAGAACTGGAGAGTCTGGTGGATAGTCTTCACCTTCAGATAGGACTTCTCATCCAGCAGCGCGAAGAAGCTCATTGTTATGCCGTAATGGCAAGAGAAGGTCTTAGAGAGACCGTTGGACATCTGCAGCATCAGGATACGATGTTTTGGGGCCTGCATAATACCTATCAGCAACAACTTCAGGCAGCCCATCAGAACATTGCCAATCTGCAACGAGAAGTCCAAATGCTCCATGCCATAAATGATCAAATTCCAGATATAGAGGTTCCAGCAGCTGACCATCAGGAATTGTCTGGTTCAGCAGAGAATGCTGATGAAGAATTTGAGGAAGTAGCTAGTGACTCGGAGTCAGAAGTAGTGAGTGGTCGAGTCGATTAGTTTATGAAGCTAAGTAGTCTCCTAGACCCAGTGTCAGATCAGGTCAAGTCTGAGGTTAAGTGTCCTTATAATCCAAAACCCTGTGTCGGTAGGAAACTGGTGTAATGGTAGTTCATAAGTTGGAGTAAGTCGACCTAAACTAGTAGTCAATGTGAACTAATGTGTAAACCTCGGAAAATCCTATGTCATCGGCCAGATCATTTCATACTTGAGCTTATGAGTGTTATGTGTGTTCAACAGTTGGTAAATTTTGTCATAGGACTAGGTTTTGCAATCACCGCTAAACTTCGCTCCATAAGTTTCTAGTTGAAACGACCTCGATTTCCGCGAAGGAAAATCCACAGGCTTGAATTGTAATTCAACAGATTGCTTGGGACAATCCATGAAATTACCCATATCTCAGTTGACACCAGGATCCATACAACGGTAATTAAGTCTTACATAAACATTTATTACATCGCCACACTGGCGGAATCAACATTCAGAGAAGCTTTAGAAGATGCGGAAACGTTTCATCCTTCACGGCCAACTTGAGTGTAGCACGTGACCCTATTCCTCGCCATCGTCTTCCTCGAAGTCGTACTCATTCTCGTCACCTGACAGCAAATTTATCAGTACGATTTGTACTGGCCACGGAGCCCACCTATGCAGTATTTGCTTTGTGGAAAGTGGATGCAAGGCTATACAAGCAGACCTATAGGCTGAGGTTTCCTATGCAGCTGTAATCAATGTTTAATTAGTCAAGTTTTATCTCCAGTTAATACCATCATCCCTTTTCCCATCACCTCATCTCACTTACCCACACCTCGATCTCATTCGACAGGCCCAACTCCCTCTCGGGCCTATCTCAGCGGCACACTACCACAGCGGGTACACTGCCGAAAAAATGTCATCCAGGGGGAGAAGAGAACACTCACTACACTAGTAGAAGCTTCACAGGAAAAGGTCCATAGCCAACAAGTTGGCATATGTATCGATCGATCAACCGTACACTCTGCAGAGGTTTCACTACCCACAAGATTAGCCATCATAGGTGTTGCGCAACACCTAGGCAGAATTCCGGGTGCTTGCTTGCCTAGGTCGATGCCACCCTACCACTCAGCCCTGGGATATTCCGGATCCTACACCGTTATGCTGAGACTGGGAGACACAGTACCGGGCCCATCCAGTGGTACTGTGCATCTAGAACGGAACGGGAACCCATCGACCGTCTCCGCCCACCCTTATCACCTCTCAACCTAGCAGTAGTGGCACCGTCCTACCAAGTAGTCCAGCCGTCTCCCGCCCATCAGAAGCGAGTGAGTAGAAAAGGATTCCTATGAACCTGAAACTAGTCCGTCCTAGGTTTGACCAAGCAGGCATCTCCACTTAGGGGATACTCTCCCCGTGCCATCGCAGCACCTCCGTCCATGGGCTTCAAACCACCAAGGCTATCCCACCCGGGACCTCCTCAACAACTTTACCCGCCACAGGTATCTCGCTTGGGGATGCCCAGGTTGCACCCCCGGCACGACTTGCCCCATGGGCTTGTCTCACATCCCACTTGGTCGACATCAACCCTTACCACGCACCCAAGACGCACGCAGCACTCTCTCCCAGTGGTTATAATCAGTTATACACCGTCCCAATTCCACCACATAGCATATAGCAAGTAGAAAGTAGTGAAAGAGTAACAGTAAATTAAGCAGCAGCTAACCTAGCAGCGGACAGCAGGGTAAAGCCTTATCAAGGCAGGGAATTCAAATATACTACCATGCAACCAATCCATACATAATCATAAAGCAATAGCAACAATGTCATTTGCAATGCATA
The DNA here is from genome assembly GCA_038502445.1 of Eremochloa ophiuroides. NCBI lineage: Eukaryota > Viridiplantae > Streptophyta > Magnoliopsida > Poales > Poaceae > Eremochloa > Eremochloa ophiuroides. The sequence continues at coordinate 16,734,602 of JAHLJS010000002.1, forward strand.
AATAGGATCTAAGGATTTGGTGGGACGTGGCACCTTCGTAGTCGTCTCCTAGCTCTTGAAAGTACTCGCGGTCGTCTTCCTTAGTCAGATCCTCCTCCGGCTCTGAAATCGAACACGAAATAGTCGCGTCAGCGACTCCTATAGAGTATTTTAGAAAAATCCAATAAAATAAAGAGCCAAATGCACATAAACATAGTCTTAGATTGTAGATCTCATTTTTCTGAGAATTTTGATATATGGTGCGTAATTTTTGGACATCGTATGAATAAGTTATGAATTTCCGAAGATTATCCTATTTTCTGAAAATGGAAAATGGTCGATTAATCAGGGGCAGCTCGGGATTGGTCCACGTGGCGCGCGGGGTCCAGTAGTGCGGATCAGGGGATGGCAGCTCGGGATTGGTCCACGTGGCGCGCGGGTCCAGTAGTGCGGCATGTGGCGCCTCAACAGAACACAGACCCGATGGTCGCCCACCAGGTGTTCGATGCTGGTTCCCAGAGAGTCGCCGGCGTCGGCGCAGCTCGGTGGTTGGTCAGGCGAGCTCGACGTTGGTCGGGGTTGCGTCGGCGTAGCTCGGCGGTGGTCGGGCGAGCTCGACGGTGGTCGGGGGTGGTTCTCAGAGGTCGGGGTGGTTCTCAGAGGTCGGGGGGCGTCGGCGTAGCTCGGCGTAGCTCGGCGGTGGTCGGGCGAGCTCGGCGTAGCTCGGCGTAGTTCGGCGGAGCTCGGCGTAGCTCGGTGGAGCTCGGCGGAGCTCGGCGTAACTCGGCGTAGCTCGGGCGAATCGGAGATTCGGGCGCCGAGGGTGCCGCTCTCCCGAGCTCTCCCGGGGAGGCTCGGGCGAATCGGACATTTGGGCGCCGAGGGTGCCGCTCTCCCGTGCTCTCCCGGGGAGGTTCGGGCGAATCGGAATTTTGGGCGCCGAGGGTGCCGCTCTCCCGAGCTCTCCCGGGGAGGCTCGGGCGAATCGGAGATTTGGTGCTAGCAGGGTTCCAGGGCGTCTGTTCAAGGCGGCGGTGTCTCTCCGGTGCGGCGGACGATGACAGGGCGGCGATGGCCATATTTCGGCAAGACAGGGCTCGGCTTTCCCCAATTGGTCGTGCTCAGGCAGTCGTCCGACCAGATGGTGGCGGGTTAGAGTCGTGGTATGGCCTCCTTCTCTCCCTCGGCATACGGCGGTTCTCCGACGAGGTGGAGGCGCACGTAGCCAAGGCGACAGACATGATTCGGGGCTCGGCTATCTAGCGGCAGTGCCGAGGCAGACTTGGCGAACCTCGTCGGCCTTTTTCCGCAGAGCGAGGCGATCGGGGGTACTCGGAACGGATTTTAGGCGAGGCGGAACGTGTCGGCGGCGATCACGTTTCCCCAAGAACGCACCTCGCGGTGTTCCGGGCTATGGAGGTTCGATCTTCCGCAACTAAGCTTGTCCGAGGTGGTCGGTTTTTGTTCCTGGTCGCGGTATTGAGATGCTCCAGTCATCGGCGGCGATGTCGCCGCGACTGGGAGGTTCCGACGGGGCTAAGGAGGTCTTCTCGGAGATGTATACGCCTCCAGGGTCTATGGCGATGGTATACCAACTACCAATTTTGGCTACCGAGATTCCCAAGGTGCTCGGTTGTGGCGGCGGCGTGTCACCGACGACGGCGGAAGGCGGCAACGCGGCTACGACCATGTCTTGGTTCAATCGAATGTGGTCTTGTCAAATTGGTGAGGCCAGAGAGGCATACAACACTCTAGTGGCGAACTTTAGCCATGGCATGGCCTTCTTTTGGCGACGGCTCACGGCGGCGCTCCGGCGAGGTCGCGGCGCACTCGAGCAGGGCGGACGAGGCTTCCTCTAGCGCTTAGATCCGCGTAGCTAGCTCAAGGGGTCGTGGCGGTGCTCCACGACGCTGTAACCTATACGGGTGCTAGTCGGATTGCTCGGAACGGGTGATTCGGCGTCGGAACGCGTCGGTGGTGAGCGCGCTCCGCCGAGAACGCGTCGTGCTGCGTTCTCGGTCTAGCAAGCTTGTAGTCCGGGGGTTTCGGCCGGTCGCATGAGTACATGGTGCAGGTGATCTTCCTGAGCCGGTAAAGGCTCGTGCCTGCGCGTCCCGTGGGTGGAATGCCATGGCAAAAGCAGGGCGAGGTTCGGATATGGCGTGCGGTGGCTCACCGTGGGGCTGGTGAGGTAAGGATGGCGGTGCAGTGACGAGGTGACGCTATGCAGAGTGATCGCAGTGCCATGCCGAACCGCGACGGGGCTCCGGCTTCTCCTCCGTGTTCGGCTCGGCGTGCTCCGCGGCGGCGGCGCTCCGGCAGCTTCTCCTTCTCTGCTCCGCCCTTCTCCCTTCTCCCTCTCCCTCTATTGTGCGGTGTGGTGTAGTGGTTGTGCCACAGCGCGGCGGCGGCGAGGGAAAATGAGGGTAGGGCTTCGGGGTGAGCTCCTTTTTATAGGCGAGCTTGGCCAGCTACAATGGCGAACGGTCCTGATCGCGCTCGACCGATCGAAGGGCCGTGGCTCGAGTGGATCTAGGGCTCCGGATGGGCGCGGGTTCGCTTGGCGGCCAAGGAAGGAGGGGACAGGAGGGGGACAGCGGGGTCAGGGCTCTGCCATGCGTGGCGCTGTCGGTCACGCCATTTGCGTGACCCAGTGGCGTCGTCTTCGTGTGGAAGAGAAACAGTGGAAGGGGAAGGTGGCTGACAGGCGGGGCCGGGTGGTCAGCGGCTGCGGGGGAGCGGGTGAAACGGTCGCGCGCGTGCGGTCGGCATCGCGCGTGCGCGCGGTGTTGGGCCGGCCCAGTGCGGGGAGGCAGGGGTGGAGCGCGCGCGCGGGTGAGGTGAGGAGAAGAAGGCCGGGCTGGTTTGGGCTGGCCTAACTCTCTCTCCTTTTTCTATTTTCATTTTAGTGTATATATACATATATTGCCCATTTTAAATATTGAGTAAATACAAACATAAATTGCAATAAATCCCAAATGTGATGCATAGGCTATTATTCTATGTGAATGGAATTAAAATGCAAGCTATACTCCTTTATTTACCAAATTCATAATGAAACCTATATGCTTGCACAAAAAAATGGGTTTTCATAATAAATAAATGAAAAATTTTAATTGGTTGGGATTTTTAGATTGTGTGGATTTTTAGGGTTGTTACACTAGTCCTTGGGAAACTTCTGGATGCACTCATTCACTATTCAAACTCGACACAAAACTTTGGCTAATCCTTGATTTATTAAATCCATTCATATAAAATTTTTATCTTCTCCTTTCAAAACACTGCTATTTTCCTGAAAGCTATTGTAATTGTAGTCTATGGAATATCGTGCTCCAAGACCGTGACACAGCATCGAAATCTGGGGTCTCCTATGGATCACAACCATGGGAAATTACTGCCGGACGCTCGCTGTTGTCAAGGTTGATGGTCATAATCCTAGCCTGCAATTAATGTGCTTTCACTCCCTTTTCCAAATATCTTTTACAAGAATTCGTGTCCATATTTCTTCATGAGTTTCAAAATCCTTTTGCTCTTTATAACTATATTAAAACTCACTTTGAGAATCCACATCTGATCTCTCCGAATTCTTAAGATTCTTTATCTTTGCAATCATCTTAATTTCATCTGATAGAATAACAGAAACCAATTTGGAAATGATACCAAAGATCCAATCACTTGGAAGTGGTATCTGTGATCCGTTGAGGATTCCGTGTTGTTTTATCGATTCTTGGTTATTTATAAATATCTTGACATCTATTTTGAAAATTCACTCCGACGAAAACTTTATGATGCACTTAAATTCACTTACATACTCAGTACGAAAACCTAGCACTAGACCATGACTTTTATCTGCATACGTGTCATACCTTGATCCGACACGTATCCCTTATTTAAATCCAACATGTTATTCCAAAATCGTTATGGTTGTGCCTATAGTGCTGTCATGACCTGTGACCACGGTGTCGCGTCAAAACCTAGAGTCTCTCACGTGCCATGGCCACGCCGAGATTCTGCTAGGCACGCGTAGGTATCAAGGTCTAGGGCTGTGACATACTGTAGCTTCGCAACCAACAAAGTTTCCTTGTCTGCACTATATGTAGAAACAAATTCATCTTACTATGATGTAACATGATCTGCGGCTGCGATATAATATAGCAACCTGGGATCTCCTGTCACTCACAATCACATGAGATTCTAATGGGTATATGCTCATATCAAGGTCTGTGGTCATTGTACATCATAGATACAATTGATATTTTTTCTTTTTACCAAGGTTACTTTAATTGTGTTCTATGATGGTATCTCAACCCGTGACTATGGTGCCGTGTCAAAACTTGGAACCTTCCGTGGACTACAGCCACATAAGATCTTATCCAGGGTACACACTGGTATCGTAGTCGGTGCTCCTGAACCATTATAGCTCGCAATTAATGTGTCTTCACACTCCTTGCAACGGTCCTTAAGAGATATTTCTCGCCAAGGTTGTATTTCAGAGAAATAGGGTTTCAAGTTTTAGTGTTGAGAAACAACTGATTAGGTCAAATAAGAATCTTCCTCATAACAGGTAGTAAGGGAAGTGTGGACTAGTAGCTTATCAACTCAAGTATCTGAACACTTGTCAGCTGCATGGGATGTATTTCATGTGACACCACTCGAGAAATAACTTCAAGTGTCAAATCGGTTTATTGACTTGGTAGGAGTGGAATTGAACTAGACCTGACGCACTCCGAATACTCAGCGTGGGTCATAAACCAATAAGAGATCGTGTTACTCAAAAGACTTCAACAGGATGATGCACAAGTATGTTGAAATCAGTTTTCAGGAGAAGAAGCTACCCGAGAGATCAGAGCATTTCTCACCTGAAAACATTCTTAAGTTCTTAGCTCGCCTTTAAGAAAAAATATATAATTTACCCCTTTCAAGTCCTACAAAATGTAAGACCTCTACTTGCTTTATAGTCAAGTTTGAAAAATGTTTTCTGGACTTATTTTCTTTTCCATTACTAAATCTAAGGGTTTAGCCGCATCTTAAATCTCGGGACGAGATTTATTTTAAGGGGGGAAGGCTATAACACCCCTGGTGTTACGGTTAATTAAAACCTGCCATGTCATCATCCTTAGTTGCAAATCATCCCGCATCAAACCTGATCACTATGTATTAATTAAAAAAAATTATATTTCCACGTATGATTATACTTAGGTATCTTTGAGTGACTTTATGATTTAAATATTTGTTTGTGTGTATGCCTTTAAACCCAAAAAGAGTTTAAAAGGAATCAGTTATAAACCCTACATCGGAACTGAAACCCTAAATCAAAAACTAATAGGAATCTGATGATGGTCTTTTAATAAAAGTTTTAGCCCTTTTAGAATAGAACAACTTTCATGTTTGGAGATTTTAAATTTTATCAGTGGAAATTTAAATTAAAACCCAATTATTGTTTGTTTAGTCAAATTTAAAATGCCATTTCAAAAACTATCAAGAATATGGGTAAACTCCTTTAATGGAAGTTGTAAGACTTTTCAAGTTGAACAACTTTTATATTCAGGGATTTTGAAGTTATGCAGTGAAAATTCAAATTAACCTCAAATCAATGTTTTGAAATTTGAATTTGAAACATCATTTCCAAAATTATGTGGAATCTGACACAATTCCTTTAATAAAAGTTGTTGGGCTCAATTAGTAGAGAAACTTTCGTTTTTACCATTTTTCAAGTTGTTGATAAAAATTGGAATTAATTTCAGAAATTGTGTTTGAAATTCAAATTGGGGATTTACCCCCTTTTAAATATTTTCGAAACTAAGCCGAATTTGAGCATACTTCAAAAGGCAAACTTGATCTTAATAAATTTTTGCACAACTTTTGTTTTAGATCTTTTCTCTGATTCAACTTGGAATAGCCATAATTTGAAACTTATAGGCTTTGACCTATACACTGCTACAGTGCATCTAAGGGGGGCCGGTTCTGCCCTGCTCGAGTGCAGGCCGCGTGCGCGCGCTGGCCGCCGGCTCCGGGGCCGGCCGGCCGCGTGTCGCCGGTGACGCCGGGTCTGTGGGGGTCCGGCCATGTCGCGGACACCTTCGTTGCCCTATATAAGCCCCTGTCACCGCCATGTTCCTCCTCCTGCCATCCATGGTCGCCGCGGTCGAGCTCGCGGTCGCCGTCAAATTCGCGTGGCTCACGTCCTTTCCCTCCAATTACCTTGAGCCATAGCTCCAGCACATATTAAGTATTCCAGTCGACTCGCTATCAACGCACGTTGTTCGCTGGAGCACTCCTCACTGCCGGTTTTCCTCCTCGGCTCTGGCAGAGTGCCACCGCAAGCATTCTCGACGTGGTGAGCTTCCCTTGGTGAGCTACGTCTTTCTCCTATGCGTGTTCTAGCCACTAGCTAGTCTCAATATGCTCACGCGCTCGTTGGTGTATCGTTTGAGGCTTCAAACTCGTCGGAACGGAAGCTCGTCGTTGTTGTTCAAGCCGCCGAGCCGCCACCGTCATCAAGCCCATGTTCCCAGCCGGCTTTGACTCGAGCAGGTGTGGTTTCGAAGTCTAGGTGAGCTCCTGTGTCTCGGTAGTATAGTTGGTTAGGTGTATTGGCCCTCGGAGTGGCCGGAACACGTCTGTGCCGCCATGTCTCCTCCGTCGGGTCGCCATGGTTGGATGGGCCGTGTTCGGATGTCCGGGGTGCAGGGTAGGGCTCTTGGTTAGTTGCGCGTGCTAGCAGGGAGGGGGAGAGGTCTCTGGGTTGGGTCTTCGCCGCCGGTGAGCCGCCGGTAGCAGGCCGCTGCGTCGCGTGTGCGCGCGGGGCGCGTCTGGGTCAGCGAGAGGATAAAGACGAGAGGGTGAGAGAGGGCTGACACCTGGGACCCGCCCGTCAGCGACTGTAAGAGAGAGGTGGTCGGTTGGGCCGCGCAGAGGGCTACCTAGGCCGGTCCAGTTGCGTAGTGGCGCGGCCGAGGGAGAGAATGAGTACTGGGCCGGTCGGCTGATGCTCGGTCAGCATGGGCCGAATGGCCGTTTCTATTTTGTTTGCAAAATAAATTGAATTTTCTAATTTCTGGTAAAATGAATAGTAGTGTGACTAGCTATTTTTGTGGGAATTAATTTATTGATGGAAAAATTATGGAAATAATTGTGGGTATTCTATGATGTATGAAGAATTTAATAAAAATATTAAATATGTGTTTTGAGTAATTTCTATAGGAACAAAAACCAGGGATTTAATTGCCAAATGCAACTTTGCGGATTTTTAATAAATCATGTGTTAGTCCAAAAATCCTGAAAATTGTTCTGGTACTGTTTTAGACCAAGAACTATCTGTTAGCAAAGTTTGGGCTCAAGTGAAAATAGTTTACTTATTTACTAGTTAATGCTCTATTAATCGATTAATAAATAAATAGAAGCTCTAGCCATTTTAGATTTTGTGTGACTTTTGAAATGTGTGATGTCCCTAGGTCATGAACTTGAGATGCCCTTTGACACTTTAATTAGTTGTTGAGTTCTTAATTAAAGTGCTAATTAAAGCATTAATAAATTATCTCACTTACCTATGATATTAGGGTTGATAACTTGTTTGAGCAAAAAGTGTAGTGGTGTTATAAAGAAATTTTAATTCAGCTTTCTATGACTGTTAAAATGGTCAAGGAATAAATTGTGAAACTACCACTTTGTCTAACAAAGTTTGCTTACAACTTTACCGTGAAGGAAAGTTGTACTCAACCTTCCAAATTTAGTTTATTTTTATCAATTCACAAGTTAGTGCATCTCCCGCATCATGGCATACATATCATGTATTTTTATTTCGCGTAGTAAACGGGTTTCCGGAAGTCTTGCTTGATGCCCGACGGAAGGATTGTTCGTCAAGAGAAGTCAAGTGGGTTTTCTCTGATCTCTGGCAGAAGCGACAGACCTGCAACACAGGCAAGCCCCGGTGCATTTGCCCCTCCTTGTTATTTAAAAATATTTATCACTTGAGTTAATCTACTGCATTAGGTTATTAGGAGTTGAGTGATAACCCATTGATGCATTACCTTTCCTTGACCACATATTATACCTGAGACCCTGATTTATTTAAAGTATTGAAAAATGCTTAGTCATGCTTAATGATAGAGTTGCAAAAATGCTATTTTGAAAACTGTGATGATATGAAACAAATGAATCATTTTATGGGATTGGTATTGTCCTCGTTTGGTGATGGTGTACTTGGCCAGTCCATTATCATCAACGTGGATGGGTTTTCCCGTTTGGATGGCCAACTGTTTGGGTTAGAGTCCTAACTTTCGTCGCCATCGGGAAAGGGATGTGAAAACCGGGTAGTTACCAGTGTACTTGGGTTAGAGTCCCAATGCATGGTTTCTAACGGAAAAATATTAGGGACCATTCGTTATCGGCCTGCTGTGATCATGACTTTGCAACTAGCCACATACTACGGAAAGCCTCTGACTCCGGTGGCTCTACTGCTGGAACCGACAACCACGCACTGGGAGTGGAGAGATGGCGAGAGTAGCGTGTACCCTCGTGGCCGTCGTGCCTGGAGACTAGAGGGGTACTGTGCTCTCGGGTGGCGCAGGACCGGTTCCGGGGCATGAAAAGCCGTGGTAGGCGGGGTTGGCATATGCAAGCTTAAGTGCTACATATGCAGTGTGGATAGGGATCCCCAGCTGGGTACTTCTGGATTCGAATCGACGTTGCTCCTCGATTAATGGAAATATGATCCTCACACTTACAGCGAAGAGTGGTTTCGGAACTAAGTGTTTTTGAGAATGAATATGAATTTGAAAGTACATAATATACGAGAATTGATATTGGAATTATGTGTATGAATAAAATAATATTGAGATCAAATAATAAAATAGGATAGAAATGCTTTTCTGCAAAATACTTTGACTCTTGCTCAAGCCTTACCTTGACTCCCTTCAGCCTGCATTCCTGATTATAATTTTACACCTTTAGTCGGGTAAGTCTTGCGGAGTACCCCCGTACTCAGGGTTTGTTAACCCCTGTTGCAGGTAAACTGAGTGTGCAGTTCTGCGTGGGACCGTGCCGGTCAGCGGATCGTGCATGGATGAAAAGTATATGATTTAATCCCTTGGGCAGGGGGTGTAAAGTTGTATACTGCTACTCCACTATGAAACTCTGGTTTGGGATAATGTAAGATAGATTTGTGAATCTATATTAATGTAACTCTTCCGCACTCTTTACTCTGATTTATCTCATTTGTGTAAACTGTTGTAATATTTGTAAGGTCTTTACAATGAGATCCTCGGGGAAAGTAGGGTTTCCTATGAGACCCGACGGGCCACCTAAGTCAAAAGGGAACTCGTGCAGACTAGTCAACGGTCCTTAGGGACGATGACGGGGCACGTGGGCCCTATGATTAAGGCGGTTCTGTCACACGCCGATACATTCTCCTTCTCGACGAAGGAACCTCGGGCTCGGACGCCCGTTACGTTCCCAGGGGATCGAAAACTGGCCCACAGTGGCTCGAACAGTCGTCGCAGGAAAATCGAGTTAGGGACAACTAGCGGATGGGTCACGAAAACGGCCAGTATCCCGACGCCCGAGCGTCACAAGAGACATCCCGTGCGGTGTCCAAGTCCCAGTAGTGAGTTGATTACGTGGAATCCCTCCGTGGGAGGCATCAGGCCCTCGGGACCCGTCGAAGGGACCCGACATCCACTAATTGACCCTCCGGAAACATTTGGAGTGTGCTCAGGCCACTAGCCGACCCCCAACGAACGGGGCACGGAGCTCCACTTGGACCAACCCGTTTGTAGCTCACCGGAAATGCCGACTCGTGCCCCAACGAGGAAGTCGAGCAGGACCAAACCTTTCTCTTCCCGAAAAAAGAGCGTGAAGGTCGAATTAAAAAGACAGGGAAGAACCTGATCGATCTCCGATACGAAAACGGAGGCTCGGGAACTTACCCTGCACCTTGGAAAGACCACCAAATGACCTCCCTTACACGATGGGAGGCTCGGGGGCTCCGCTTCCAAGGGAACAACTACCCTAAATAAATAAAAAAACACCCGAGGACGAATAATCATGATTTTAAGCCTTTGTAGGGATATAACATCCCTCCAAAGCCTCGGGGGCTACACCCGGCGGGTGCGCTCGCACGCACCCACCGGAAAAAACAACCTATACTTCATCTCCTCGACAGGAAGAACCAGTTTGAACCTGTGGAGGAGTGCCTTCACTTCGCCACAGGCTCGGGGCTACTGTCCGGTACCAAAGTATGGGGTACCCAACTTCGATGCAAAAACACACATTCCCAACACGGCCCGGCCCAGGTAAGGCCAGCGGAAGCCCACGAAAGCCCCACCTACGGAGGCCCATGACGGCGCTGCATCAACGCCAGCCTATCCTCAGGAAGACGGCACCCTTGGGCGCCAATTTTCCGATTCGCCCGAGCCTCCTCGAGAGAGTTCGGGAAGACGGCACCCTCGGGCGCCAATTTTCCGATTCGCCCGAGCCTCCCCGAGAGAGCTCGGGGAAGCGGCAGCCTCGGGTACCAATTCTCCGATTCGCCCGAGCTTCCCCATCCCCATCGGGCGCAACCTTTCTAAAAGTATCCAATGCACAGTTGACGTCAGTGGAGCAGTCTTGGACCACAAGAGACTTCTCTGACCAGTTTACAAGCACTGTCCCGTCAGGCGAGATTCTCGACGTGACTGTGCTTCGCACACGCACGACGGCCATACCACCTGTCAGGATTTCCCTGGCAACAGATTTGATAGGCCTACTACGGCCGTCCCCTCCCCGGTATGGTCTACGGTGCTCCGCCCTGTTTTCCGCCGGGATCTACCAACTACGACTACGACGGTCCAAGCGCCTGACGAACGGGCTACGCAAGACCGGGAAAGGCACCTCCTGCACTGTCCACTCGAAAGGACGAGCACGCCTTCCATCCGGGCCTACCTGATCCTCGGGAAACACTGTCCGAAAGCCGGAAATGCGCCCGTGGGGAGATATCGCCCTGCTCCGTTCCATCACGACTCTAGGAGTCCCGAGCCTCGGGAGACAACGCCCCGAGGCGACTCTCCCTCTTGTCACATCGTGCGGAAGGACAACCATCAGGTGTGCCCGGTATGACACTACGCCATGCCGTAATCCCGACGACTGTTGCTGCCTTAGAACTCACCAAGATCGTACGAACCACTACGGCCATACCCCCAAGACGCGGAGACAAGACCGTAGCTGGCGACAGTAGTCAAACTGAGACAACAACTCCCCAGTGTAGCATGCATAGCAATGTACGCGCTGCCCTCTCCCCTCCCTTGTGACTATAAAAGGGAGAGCAGAGGCCAGTCTTAGACGGATCTCTCAAGTTCTAGCAGAGACTCACAGTCTGTTCGGCTGGCTGGATTATACGGTTGGCTGGCTGATTGTTGTGAGAGAAAATCACTGCTGAATGGTTGGCTGATGCTAGCTGATAAGTTCAAGCGAATAGAGTGTCATTCACACACTCGACACCATACAACAACAAGCAATCTGTACGTACTTACACGCCCACAAGAGATTTGGGAGCACTTCCCTCTCTCGCCTAACTTGTAACCCCCTACTACAAGCACCCCGGTGTAAGGCAACACAACTCTCCTCTCCACTAGACGTAGGGCCCTCTTGGCCTGAACCAGTATAAACCCTGTGTTCCCCCTTACACACCATCCGGAGTCTCAACGGCAAAATATAAATTCACTAGTCGGTGTTAGCACCAGTTAAAACTAGCACCAACATAAATGTTGTTACTATTTTTACAAATCTTAGTTAATTTTAAATAATTTGACCAACGCGAATGTATTTAGTATCAAACCAGTACTTACAAGTCAAAAAGGTTGGCCAAGCGCCCAAAACAAACAAGGACTTTCTACCCTGGTACTACTGCTACTGCATACAGCATAACCCCAGGTCCTACCAAATCCCGGTGCACTAATCAACAAAAACAAAAGGGACCCGGATCCCCAGCTGATGCTGTGATGCATGCGTTCGCAATCAAATAAATCCAAAGCCAATCTCGTAATAATCAACATTCTATTCCATATATCCATAACAAATGGACGTGTGTACGTACACAAATCCCTCGAAACAACCATGGCCCACGACGGGGCCCATCCCTCCCACCTCCCAGTCTCCCACGAGGCCACGACTGCGATACAGGAGTCTCCAGCCAACCAAGGACGAGGGCAGGGCGAAGAGAAAGCGTGAGTGGGTGACAGAAGGACGAGGAGGTTAGCGGAGTGGTTGGGAGGGAGCTTCCAAACTGATCGAGGGTTTAGGGTTTCTCCTCCCTCCACTCCACTCCACACTCCCGAACCCCCGCCCCTGGCCCCGCCGCCGCCGCCGCCATGGCTGGGGTGGAGGACGAGGATGAGTTGAAGGACGCCCTGGCGGCCGCCGATCGGCCACCTTGCTCGCCGAAGCCCGCCTCCAAGTCCAAGCCCGCTACCGGCGGTGGTGGTGCTGGCCTCGGGAGGAGGCTGTTCGCTTCCATTCCTCTCCCCGCCACCCTCTCCGCCGCCATCGGCCGCTTCTCCAGCCCCAAGCCCCCGACTTCCAATGCGGGCCTGGGGCTCGGGCTCCTACTCGACGCGGGCCCCGCTCCCTCCGCCGACGGCCCCTCCCCTGCCACCGACGCGGCCTCGGGCGGCAGCAGCGTCCACCTGCACCCGCTCGCTGCTCTCCAGCGGCAGCACGGGGATGATCAGGTTGCTGGGAGTGGCGCATGCGTGGGGGAGGAGCAGCTAGGGTTGGTACCGGCCGAGGAAGGGTGGAATACAGCTGAAGACAGTCGGGAGAAGGATGGCCTTATTGTTGATGGGTGCTCTGCGAACAGAAATTGTTTCCCGGCGCTTGGTCAGGAGGAGGAGGGGGAGCAGTGCCCTGGTGATGAGTTGGGGGCAGCCGTGGCCCAAGATCAGGAGGTGGTGGTGGAGCAACATGGGGCTAACGAGGATTGTGCTGCTGTGGTGGAAGATGAGAGTAACTGCTCTGCAGTAGAACAATGCACTGTTGATGAAGCATGGGCAGTCAAAGACAGTGATGCCCTGGAAGTAAACGAGACGGTGATCAACCAAGAATGTGCTGGTGGCATTCGGGATGAAGCCAAATATTGTGTTTCTGTAGGATCGCAAGAGGAGGAGAATGCCGTGGTGGAAGAGCAAGGCGTGGATGTTATTTCTGTACAAGATCAACATGAGGTGATGGAGCAATGCGCTGTTGATCAATCGACAACAACCACAGACGGTAATGCTGCACAAGGTCAAGAGGTGGTGGTGGAGCAAGATGGGCCAACTGAGTGGTACACTGCTTTGGAACCTGTAAAACATTGCAGCGATGATGGGTCAAATGCAGCAAAGGATGGTGATATTGCTGAAGAAGAGAAGGGTGTGGAAAAAGAAGGTGCAGTTGGTGTACTGCTGGATGCAGCCAAGGATGCTGCTCCTGTGGAATCTCAAGAGGATGGTGATTTGGTGGTGGCAGAGCAAAATGAGGACGCCATTTCTTCAATAGATCAACATAAAGTAGCGGAGCAGTCAACCGGTGATCAATTGCGAATAGACACAGATGATAATGCTGTACAAGATCAAGATGTGGTGGAGCTAGAAGGGGAAACTAAGTGTTATTACATTGCTGTGGAAGCTGTAGAACAGTGCAGCGATGATTGGTCAAAAATTGTGAAGGATGGCGATATTGTTGAAGAAAAGAAGGGTGTGGAAGAAGAAAGTGCTGTTGGTATACTACTGGATGCAGCCAAGGATGCTGCTCCTGTGGAATCACAAGAGGATGATGATTTGGTGGTGGCAGAGCAAAATGAGGATGTCATTTCTTCACAAGATCAACATAAAGTAGTGGAGCAGTGCACCAGTGATCAATTGAGAACAGGAACAGATGATGATGCTGTACAAGATCAAGAGATGGTGGATCTAGAAGGGGAAACTGAGTGTTACACTGCTGTGGGAGCTGTAGAGCAATGCACCAATCATGGATCAAGTGCAGCCAAGGATGGCAATGTTGTGGAAGAAAAGGAGAAGGCAGTGGAGCAAGAAGTTTATGTTGGTGTACTGGATGTAGCTAAGGATTGTGTTACTGTGGAATCACAAGAGGAGAATGTGGTGGTGGCGGAGCATGGTGAGGATGGCATGTCTGTGCAAGATCAACACAAAGTGGTGGAGCAATGTAGCAGTGGTCAACTTAGAACAACCATGGATGATAATGCTTCAGAAGGTCAAGGGGTGGTGGAGCAGGAAGGTGCCATTTTTTATATGGATTCAACAACAGATGATATTGCTGTTAAAGATCAACAGAAGGAATCTGATGGTGATGAATCAAGAGCAACCAGGGATGAAAATTCTGTGAACCTTAAGGATAAGGTTGTGGACCAAGAAGATGTCGTAGACAAACACGGTGTGATCAAGGATGTCAGTGGTGTGGAGTTACTAGAGAACAACGTAGTGGCTGTAGAGCAAGGTGAGGATGGCATCTCTCTATCAGATGAGGATATTACGGTGGAACTATGCACAGGTGATCAGCTGAGAGCAACCATGGATGACCTTGCTGCAGAAAATCAAAAGGCGGTGGAGCAAGAAGGTGACATTGTTGAAAGGGTTGTGACCACAGATCGTATTGCTGGTGAAGACCAAGAGAAGGAAGTAGAGCAATCTGCTAGTGACGAATCAAGGTCCACCAACGATGAGAATGGTCTGGAAGATAAAGATGTGATCGACAGACAAGGTGTAATCAATGATGATAGTTGTGTGGTGGCACAAGAGGAGGGCGTGGTGGTTGCAGAGCAAGGTAGGGATGCCATGTCTGCAGGAGATGAGGGTAATGTGGTGGAGCAATGCACCAATGATCAGATGAGAGCAACCATAGAGGATAATGCTGCAGAATTACAAGAGTTGATGGAGCAAGAAGATGCCATTTTTGAAAAGGGTATGACTGTTGGTGGCATAACTGTTGAAGGTCAAGACATGGAAGTGGGACAATCTGCAGGTGCCGAATCAAGCGTAACTGAGGATGAGAATGCTGTGGAAGATAACAAGAAGGTGGATCAAGAATATGCCATTAACAGACAAGGTACAGCTAAGGATGACAGTGGTGTGGAGTCACAAGAGGAGGTGAACATTATGGATCCAGATCAAGGTGTGGATGACCTTTCTGTACCAGATGAGGGTCATGTGGTGGCACAATGCACCAGTGATCAATTGAGAACAACCATGGAAGATAATGCTGCAGAATTGCAAGAGGTGGTGGAGCAAGAAGGCGCCATTTTTGAAAAGGGCGTGGCGTTAGATGGCGTTACTGTTGAAGATCAAGACAAGGAAATGGAACAATCTGCCGGTGACGAATCAAGAGCGACCAAGGGTGAGAATGCTGTGGAAGATGAAAAGGTTTATCAAGAAGATGCCATTGACAAACAAGGTGCAGCTAAGGATGGCAGTGGTGTGGAGTCACAAGAGGAGAACATGGTGGTTCCAGATCAAGGTATGGATGGCCTTTCTGTACTAGATGAGGGTAATGTGGTGCCGCAGGGCACCAATGATCAACTGAGCACAACCACAGATAATGCTGCAGTTGATCCAGAGGTGGTGGAGCAAGAAGATGTTGGTAGCATATTGGGTGCGGCCAAGGTTGGCATTGATGTGGAAGAATCGCGAGAGGAGGACATCATGGTGGCAGAGCAAGTTGAAGATGGTGTTTTTATACAAGATCAAGATGAGGCACTGGAGCAACGCACCAGTGATCAACTGAGAACAATCGCAGATGATAATGATGTGGAAGATCAAGAGGTGCACAGAGAGAATATTGGTCTCTCTGAAGGATACCCACAGAGGCCTGGTAAACTGAACTGCCGTTTTTACATGTCAACCGGGAGCTGCTCATATGGGTCATCATGCCACTTCAATCATCCACGGGTAAAATTAGCATTATCTTCTTAACTCTGTTGGCTTTTCAGTGTCAGCCTTCTTTCATCTGGCTAATAATATACGATCAACCATCCCCGCCATTTGACTTGTTTTACATGTGTGCATGCATCTTTTCCTTCACAATGCATTTTATCTCTCTAAATTTGAAGTGCATGCTATAAAGATTTCAGTGCTGACTCAATGTATTTCCAGTATGTGTGATATGCACTTTAGAAAATCGTGTTATACCTGTTTAGTGTTTTATTTTTCGTTTGTTGATCTTATCATTATCTGGCATAACTTTCGTATTTTTTTTTTTCATATTGAAACATGGTTTCAACACTACAGATCAAAGCAAAATTGGAAGTTTCAAGTTTCCCTTCTGAACAAAAAAATCATGAAGCTGAATTTCTGGAACTGAACCGTGTTGGCCTCCCCATTCGAGAAGTATGGATTTTCCTTTTTCCTTCTATTCATCTAAGCTGGTTCATAAACTTATGCTTTGCATTTAAAGCTGCTGAGAAAAATTTCGTTCTTTGATCAGGGAGCAAGGAAGTGTACCTATTACATGCGTAATGGTACATGCAGATATGGAAAGAAATGTTGTTTTAACCATCCGGAGCAAGTTCTTGATGTTCAACTCCACACGGCAACGGGATGGGATGATACTAACTTGAAATCTTCACCACACTCAAAGAAGTCACCTGAACATGGAACCATGGATGACAAATCGTCTGGATCTGAGATCCTTCCTCCAAACATACTTCGGATGCTTTTACCTCCTCAGAATGTGCCCACTTCTACAGAAGAAAGGGAAATGAGGATAAAAAAGGTACATCCATACATGCTATTATATTTAAATATTGTACATTTATGTAACTGTATATTTAAATATTCATTTCCCTAGTTCTGCAACATATTTTGTTAGAAAAGAAACCCTATGTTTATTTTCTTGTAGCATATCTGCTTGTATTGGATGAATGCTTTTCCAATCTTCATTGGGACTTCAATTTCGTTTTTATTCTTTTTTTTTTGTTCCTTTCAGATGTTATGGACCCAAATCCAAGCCATATGACTTCAAAAACCATGACACGCTGCTTAGATGTATTTTCATATTGTCGATTGAATAAATATATTTGGCACACTAGTATCTTCCAATATTTGTTGAATCTAGTAGATGCTTGAGTTGAACGTATAGACCTGAACCTTTATGTGAAAAGGTATTCTGAATATCTGATATGACTAGCCTGTGGTAGCTGAGGCGAAGTGTTAGGGATTTTTGCATGCTACTATTTGATTTTATTAGACATGCATCCTTTTAATTCAAGTTAAGCAGATTTGTCACGTTTGCAATTTTGGAATTCCACATAACTATGTAAACTGTGGCCATAGCAATGCATTCTTAATAACTTTTCTCATTTGCTTCAAGTAGGATCCTGATTGGGGATCTGCTTCAGATGATTCTGATGGCTGCTGCTCGGCGGAAAGTTTAGATGGGCCTTTGTGCAAGCAGGAACATGTGGACTATCCTGAGAGGCCTGAATGCCCTTTCCTTCGGAGATTTGGTAATTGTAAGTTTGCATCATCGTGCCAATATTACCATCCAAAAGACAAATTTCCAAGTACCTACCATCCAGAAGACAAATTTCAAAGTAGATACCATCCAAAAGAAAAATCAAGTAGATACCATCCAAAAAAAGTGCCAGCACTATCAGAACTGATGGTTTATCTTGATAGACCTGGCGAACCTGAGTGCCCCTTCTATGTGAAAACCGGGTCCTGTAAATTTGGGGTGAACTGTAAGTTTCATCATCCGAAGGATATAACCCCAAGCATGCAGGGTCCAGCAAGTCCAAAAAGGTCAGTCGCTGCAAATGAGCACCACCCAGAAACTAGAACCACACTACAAGACCAGATGTACCAGCAACTAAAATTTCCTGAGAGGCCTGGTCAACCAGATTGCCGGTACTACATGCAATTTGGGAAATGTAAATTTCAATCAGCATGTATATTCAATCATCCAAAAGATGTACTTTCAAGTGGGTGGCATCCAGCAGAATGCCCATTCTACATGAAAACTGGGACATGCCAATTTGGATCAGCTTGTGAATTTTATCACCCGAAAGATCGGTGCTCAAGCAGAGGGGTATGTATTTATTATTGATGGTTCATTCAGTGGTACTTCTTTTTCTTGTCGTCTCTTTAATTTGTAGACCTATTGCTAGTCACTACCTTACTTGTGAAGCACTGGAAAAAAGGCACAAGCTAGTAACTGCAGAACCTTTTCAAATTACCTGTGGCATTCCAAGATTCTTTAGCTGGTTTCAAACTGCAGTAATGGCCTGTTTGCTTCCAAGCCACGCCTCGCCACAACTAAAAGGCTGGTGTTTGGTTGCTCGCCTCGGGATGTGTCCGCCACAGTTTCTGCATGCACTATTCCGTGGCGGTTGCGGCGGTCAAAAGGCTTGCCACAAAGTGTGGCGCGGACGATGCTGTGGTGGCAGGCTTTGGCTGGCTACCAAACAGCCCCTATGATGATTTGATTATCTGTTATATAGATAAGAAAGAGTATGCATGCTTCTTTTTTAAGCATTGTGATCTGTGCTTGTTATTCCTGATCTGATGTTTATGCAAACAAATGTTATTCCTAAATGGCCTCAAGGTGTTTCTGTTTGGGGTGGGAGATCTCCTTTGCCTCCATCATGTACTTTCTTCTTAATGAAATGATTTGCATCTTTCCTGTGTGTTCGAGTGGGAGATTAGGCGTTCATAGATTTTCACATTGTGATTTCAAACATGCATGGTTTATTACTTGTTTCTGGTATTTGAACTGTGGAGCTGTGTTGTTTCAGGGAGTAATTGATGGTACTGACTATGGACATGATTTTGCCACGAAGTCACAGAATGGTCTGCAGCAACAGGAAGAGGCAACATATCCTGAAAGGCCTGGTGAACTTGAGTGTCCTCACTACATGAAGCATGGCTACTGTAAATTTCAGATGAACTGCAAATTTCATCATCCAAGAGATCGTCTTTCACCAAAGAAATAGGTATGTATGTACTTGTTTATTTTTTGCATCAAATGTTCATATGAATACGCCTTACATCGTTGAGGGTTTGTTCTGTGTCAATGTTCAAATAAATATGACTTCCAGCCTAGTGGTTAAGGAAAAGGAAGAAAAAGGGCACCTACATTCAGTTTATTTACTCTCTTATAGTGTCCTTTTCTTGAATGTAGGTACTGCACCTACATTCAGCATTGCCATTGCTGGTTCTGAGCCCTTCTCTATTTTTGCACAACATGAAACAACACTAAGTTTTCTTTCTATATATAATTCGATCCAACTTTAAGTCTGTCACCACTTTGTTTTGCATTTAAATGATCTGAGGGTAGCTGACATTTGCACATCACACAAGCTGCTGCAAGCCTGCAACTGACATGCTGAAACTAGCTCTCTTATAGTGTCCTTTTCTTGGTACTGCATATTCTATTTACCAATTACCATGCACAGAAGAATGGCACAACAGGTCTGCATACGTTTTGCCATTATGGGTTTGGATCCCTTTCTCTTCTTTTGAGCAACGTGATACATACTTAAGGTCCCATTTGGAGGAGCTGGAGCCGGAGCTCTTGAAGCCACGGCAAACGGCCTAACTTGATCACTGTTTTGTGTTGCCTTTGAATGACCTGAGGGTAGCTGACGTCTGCACATCACACACAAGCTGCTGCAATTGACACGCCAAAACTTGCCCGCGTTACGGCACCGTAGCACATGGTAAGCTTTTTCTTGTTTTGTCCCCTCATCTGACTTCTTCCCCTGGTGTTTTTGGTTGCTCTGTTTGCAGGACCGTTTCGCTCGTAACTGACTCTGGTGGGTATATGACTGGCTGTGGCTGATGAGTGGAGCAAGTTCTGATGATGGGAGACAAATGCTTGTAGGAACCCCTAGTCTTTCTTTTTGAAGAGATCGATCGATTCTACTCATGTCTAGGTCGAATTTCCGCCCCACAGTGTCGTTAAGAGTTCACGTACCAGATGCGGACTGCCTGGTGGCTCCCAACTCCCAGTCACTCATACACCATCTAACATTGCTGTGACCTCGATGTGGCGTTAACCTGAGTTTTTGGATTACGGTGACAGCATGCAGCTCAGATCCCTGCAGTTGCTGAAGATTGGGACAATGGCCAGATTAAAACATCAGACCATATTCTGTAACTTGCGACCTTTAATTTACATCGTTAAGTCTCCTCGGTTTAGCCTATTCATTTTTTTGTTTGTGTGCGCTGACCATGCATGTGTCACGTGTGTCGGTTGTCTCTTGGGCTCAGCCTCACTCGGGCGTTCGGCCTTGTCTTGCATGTCATGGCGGCTGTACGACGCTATAGGCATGTGCATGTACACCTAAGCTGCTGATTACGCTCGCGATGGTACTACCGTGCTAGGCGCCATAGCCCCAGAAAAGATCGACCTTAGTGCTCGTTCGCATGTCGGACATATGCGTGCTAGAAGCTTTGGTTCGTTAACAAAACGGGAAGATGTTTTCGAGGAGGATCGTCAAGCATGCCACACTGAGCCCCTTGAGCTTCACTGATGAGTTGTCGGCCCTGCACTGCATGCCAACAACGCAACACCAGCAAAAGCCATGGAGCGAGGTTAAATTTTTCATCCTTGTATACAAGAAGATGCACGTCAGAGGTTGTACGCCTAGAGGTTGTCCAAAGTTGAAGCAAAGTAGAATGCTTCCGAGCTCTCAAAGAAAGCACCAATGCTAAAGATCGAGGCGGTGCCTGTTGTCTCTTTTGTATTGTTTTTTGGTGTGGAGTCGGGCCTTCTTTGTAAAGATTAAAAAATCCACTTCAGCTCTTCCTCTTCTACGAAAGAAACACCAAGCGTGCTAACCTGAGCTATTATTCCCGTTCCTTGCAAGCGGCTATGGTGGAATCAACCTTTGTTCCTTCATGCTACCCCTGGTTCAAGTTTGGAATGAAGTTGAGACACGGGTTGGTCATTCGAATGTATTTGCCATTGTACACCAAGGCGCCAAGGCAACATCTCTCTCCCAAACTACGTACAAAAGCATCCCCACGAGCAGCACTGAGCATAAGCTATCTCTGCAGCTCCGCCCCTCATACACATACACATCTTGGACCCTGTCCTATTCGTTTCCTGTCGTAGCCACCAAATTCCTCGCTCATGGCGGCGGTGCTGGACGCGTTCGCGTCCAAGCTGGTGGACATCCTGACGGGCATGGCGAAGGAGGAGGTGGAGATGCTCTTCGGCGTGCCGGGCGAGATCACCAAGCTGGAGACGACGCTCGGCGACCTCAGCAGCATCCTGGGTGACGCCGAGAGGAGGCGCATCCGCGACTCTGCTGCGGAGCGCTGGGTGAGGGAGCTCAAGGATGTCATGTACGACGCCGACGACATCCTTGATCTCTGCCATATCATGGAGGGTGGAGAAGATCCCTCATCATCATCATCATCATCATCATCATCATCAATGGCGGCTCCAAAAACTACTTCAAAGTGCTGCGGTGGCATCCGGAAGATGTTCTGTTGCTTCCGCAACCCTGTTGTCGCGCATGAGATTGGAAAGAAGATCCGCGACCCTAACCAGCGACTGGAGGATCTTGAGAAGAGGAGCTCCCGCTTCCGGTTCATCACACAAGGAATCGGCTCTTCAGATTATTCTGCCAGCAGAGCTCCAATTTCTTTGTCTGACAAGACTGGATCGCTTATTCTCCAGTCTGATGTTGTTGGTGACAAGATTATGGAGGATACCAAGAAAATGGTTGGTCTACTAATCAAGAAGGTGTCTAATCCTAGTCCTACAGAATCCAAGGGCAAGGACGTGGTTGTTGCTGTTGCTATCACCGGCATGGGTGGGATAGGCAAAACCACCCTTGCTAGGATGGTTTTCAATGACGGCACGGTAGAGGAAAACTTTGAGGATAGAATCTGGTTGAGTGTTAACAAGGAGGTCAATGACATCAGTGTCCTGCAAAGTGTTCTAGCTTCTTTTGGTGCCAACCATGAAGGCCTTGTGATGGCGGCCTTGGCATATTTTGGGTGGAGCAACATTCGAATATATTTGCCATTGTACACCAAGGCACCAGGGTAATACTAAATGCTGTTTTTGCACTCAGGAAGAGACTATACAACACCTCTTCTTGGATTGTCACTTTGCAAGTTTTATTTAGAATACAATTTATATCAACTTTGGAATTCAACCTCCCTCTAGTATTGCTCATCTCTTTGGATCCTGGTTGGTCGGTTTTGGGACCAATCTCAAGAATAGAGTTTTACTAGGAGTGACAGCATTATGCTGGTGTATATGGTTGAATAGAAATGATATGGTATTTAACAAAACTAAATCTAACACTTTTGTGCAGGTAATATTCAGGATGACGTACTGGATCCGACAGTGGTCCCTGCTGCTTGATGAGAAAGAGCGGACACTGTTTATAGAAGGATGCAAGAAGCTGAAAATTTTTGTGATGGAGGCCTTGGCATATTTTGGGTGGAGCAACAGATTTCGCCTTGGAGTGTAGCCTCCTAGGGATCTTGTTTTGCTTGTTTTGTGTTTGGGATCCGTGTGGATTTGAGAGTGTCCGAGCGTCTGTGTCGCTCCTTTGGACGTTGTCGTTGGTGGCCTAGGGCCGTGATGCGTTTGTCTCTTTATCAGCTGTGTATCATCTCCGGATGGTAGAGGCTGAAACTTGTTTCCATTATCTTAAAAAAACCATGAAGGCTTTGCTGGAAACAAGGACATGCTCGAGCGTGCTTTGAAGGGCACGGTCCAACAAAAGAAGTTTTTGTTGGTGATGGATGATGTGTGGAGCGAGAAGGTGTGGAACGACCTGCTTAGAGTGCCACTCAGTTCTGGTGCTCCTGGTAGTCGTGTCTTGGTGACTACAAGAAATGATGGAGTTGCTTGTGGGATGAATGCCCAACATCTCCATCGAGTTGATAGGATGCAAACAGAAGATGCTTGGGTTTTACTAAAAAACCAGGTTAGTAACTTTTATTTAACACAATTATTTATTTGCACATTAATAATAATGTAACAAAGAAAACAAATACTTTTGATATATATGTTCTTCAATTACAATTAAATAGAAGTCCATCTGTATTTATCCTCAGTAAATATTTCTTAACTTTTATCATTAATATCTAAAACTTTGCATAGACTGGACACAACATTTGCATGCCTCGATTCATTATGAAAGATATTATTTATTATTTAAGATAACATATTTTATAGATATTATTAGTCAAATTAATAAAGGTTTGACTTGGCAAAATCTAAGTTATATATGTTGGTGATTTGAGGAAGCATAATTTAATAATGTCATGTCTAGTATTAACTATTAAATATATGTTATATTTTATTTTGTACAAATGTCTTTTATTTTCTGTATATTTATTGTAAGTACTTTCAAAGGTCGAGCGGCAAAAAGGCATATATTGGAACCACATGCTATGTAAAATACGTCAAGTTTTCTGAGAGGGGGGCATTTTGGTGCTTCCTTGATACACACACCATGACTCTATATATGAGTACTATGAACAAAGCTCCCAATATATGGTGTTATGCACGTTATTTTAAGTAAAACGTAAGGTTTTTTTTTTTACCATAGAACTAAATAGAGAGCTAACAAACTGTGTTATGTATGCTTTCCAGAGGAACCATGTGATTAAGTGGGCTTTGAATAGTGATTTAAAACTTGTCAATAAATTGTAAAGGGGCATATGAGCCTCCTCTTCAATATTTCCTTATTTTCTTCGTCCTTTACCTTATATATCTCCATTCGAGCACACGCATGAGAGCCAATTTTCTTTTCTTTTTTTTCCCCTCTCTCTTCTATCCTCCATGAATGTAAAAGCATCATGTAGCCCCACATATTAATGGCCACATAGCACGGACGTCTCTCCTAAAATATTTTAACATTGTCAAGCTACTAGCCATAGTTACGACTAATACCCAGTTAGCCATCTAGTCCATTCCTAATCAATAATCGTACGCACTTACATATCACGCTCTCCATTTCTTTCATTCCTTCGCATCAAACTGAAGTTGTTATTCTCAAATCCAAACATCCTATAATTGGCAAAGGCCACTAGAAAAAGCAAATTAGCAACAAATCTGGGTTTGCAATTAATTTTACTACAACATATCTCATGAACATAATTTAACTCATTTTATCTTTTTCCTCACTACAACTGCACATTGGATAATGCAATGTTTTAGAATACAACATACATAGCTCACAAGTCACCAGTACACGATAGCACTTCAATTCTGGCACCTACTTTCCCTCTCACGCATATGCTGCATTTTTTCTCTCCCTTTAGGTAGTTCTAAACAGTAACAAAAGTGATGAAGCCGAAGTTGATGGGTTAAAGGGTATCGGAATAAAACTCGTAGAAAACTGTGATTGCTTACCACTGGCCATTAAGGTCCTTGGAGGAGTCTTGCGCCGCAAAAGTAGAAGAAAAGACACTTGGATAGATATTTGTAACAACCACACTTGGTCGGCAGAAGGAATGGACGGAGATATTAACAAAGCGGTCTATTTGAGTTATGAAGACTTGCCTTCACACCTGAAGCAGTGTTTTATATATTGTTCACTTTTTCCTAAAGATGAACTCATAATTGAAGGAGACATAATCCAGCTTTGGATCGCAGAAGGTTACATAAAAGATGACAGAATGAGCTCAAAAGCACTAGAAGATGTGGGGGATGAATACTACAACGAATTACTTTCAAGAAATCTTCTAGAACCAGACAAATTATTCTATGGTAATTCGGCATGCATCATGCACGATGTCATTCGTGCGTGTGCTCATTATATAATAAAAGACGAAGGAACACTTATTAGTGAGGTGCAGGATGCCAACAGGATTCTTATTAGCACTCCCAAGTTTCGTCATCTGTCTATCTCAAACAAGGAAGTACAAGAAAACAATTTGCGAAAACAAGCTTCGGTAAGAACATTAATGTTATTTGGAAGCACCACGGTTGAGCTAAAGAAATTATTGCGTGACCTTTCATGCCTAAGAGTACTGTATCTAGATAAAGGCTCTGTTTAGATCCAGTGCAAATTGCAACTGCAACTAGTCACATCAACGTTGCGGCACATGCATGGAGTATTAAATGTAGACGAAATGTTTGCATGTTTGTACTTTTTGCATGTGCATCACGAGACGAATCTTTTAAGCCTACTTGGGCCATGATTGGACAAAAGTTGTCAAATACAAACGAACGTGCTACAGTGCAGAATTGCAACTGCAACTGGGATCTAAACGGAGCATAGGTGAGCTGCCAGACTCCATATGCCACCTCAAACATTTAAGGCACTTGTGTCTTTCCCGCACAAGCTTGTCCACAATCCCTCAAGACATTGGAGACGTAAAATTTCTTCAAGCACTTGACCTTGCAGGGTGTACAAATGTTTCACAGCTTCCTAACAGCATTATTAAGCTACGTAAGCTAAGGTTCCTCAACTTAAACGGCACGGCCATCACTTCAGTTCCTCGTGGATTCCGAAAGCTAGAAGATTTAGTCACCATATTGGGTTTTCCAACACACTCAAATGATAGCGCAGATGGCTGGTGTAGCTTAGAAGAGTTAGGTGCTCTATCCAAGCTCAAAGTGCTTTATATAAGAGGTCTGGAGAAGGCACCTTCTGGTTCTATGGCTGCCAAGGCAATGCTTTGCAATAAACATCACTTGGTAGGCTTAGATTTGATATTTACCAGCAGGCTTGGAGAAAATGGGGAGGCCAAAGACGACATCAGCGAGGAGGAGGACAAGAGAACAGAGGAGGTGCTGGCTAATCTCTGCCCTCCAACTTGCATTGAAAGGCTTGACATCATAGGCTACTTTGCACGTGGGCTACCGCAGTGGATGAGAACAATGTCTGCCTTTGGGAGTTTAAGGCGGTTGGTACTAGCGGACTACGCCTGCTGCACGCAGCTGCCTAATGGATTGGGCCAACTCCCCTTTCGGCTTGTTCTTTTGACCAATCAGCGCTTATTTTCAGCCATAAAACAGTATTTTTCTCTCACAACAAATCAGCACGAGTCGAAATCAGCGCTTATTTTCAGACAAAAGAACAGGCTGCTAGATTACTTGAGGATCAGGCGTGCTCCGTCCATCCAGTGTATTGGACATGAACTCCTCCTCCCCTCCCAGCTGGGTGATGACGCAGATGGAAAGAATATGACATCGGTGCTACTAGGAGCACAAAACCAAAGGAGGCAGACACATCATTTCCCGCGTGGTGCTGGTGTAGCATTTCCCAAACTAGCATCCATGGGCTTTAAGGGCATGTTGGGATGGACAGAGTGGGAGTGGGAGGAGCACATCCCAGCAATGCCTGCTCTAGAGGAGGTTACAATTAGGAACTGTAAACTGCAGCGACTTCCCCCTGGACTTTCTTACTATGCTTGGAGTTTGAGAGAGTTGGATCTAAGAAATATGCTACACTTGGTCTCTGTAGAGAACTTCCCTTCGCTGGTCAAACTTTGGTCGATTGAAAATCCAAGGATAGAGAGGATCAGGAACAACCCAAGCTTGCAATGGATTTTTTTTTTTTAAAAAGTAAAGGCAGGAGCTCTGCCGCTCAATTAAGAAGGGGAAAATGGAAAAAAGGTTTTATGTACAAGGCACTTGAAGTGCCGAAAGACCCAAACACAGCAACCTCACATGCAAAAATAATTACCCCTCAACACACATGGCCTTCCGTCTCTGAAGAATATCTTCCTTGATGAGATAAGCTACTTGTTCCGCCGTTTTGTGCTCATTCTGAAAGATCCTCCTGTTCCTTTCTTTCCAAAGGTTCCAGAACACATAAGCTACCACGCCATTAAAGGTTCGGCGTTCTTGTTTCTGTATGTTGCTAGCCTCCTCTTCCCACCAGGCGGCTAGGCATCGAGGTTCTTGTTGAGGGAGCTGTACATTGAAATTTTCCCAGGCTGAAAACCCTGCTCCAAACAGCTTTGGCAAATGGGCATAGCAAGCAAAGATGCATCCCCGTTTCTAGAGGCCCATTGCATAAGACGCAATGCTCTTGGTGCGGCCACCCTCTTTTTTGCAGATTGTCCGTAGTGAGGATTTTGTTGTGCAAAAGTATCCAAGCATGGACCTTGCATTTGTTCTCCGCCTTTGCTTTCCAAATTAGGTCGGGCTGAAATCTCTGGTGAGAGCCGCAAAACTGTATTCTGTATGCCGACCGAGTGGAGTATTTTCCATCGGCTGTCCATCTCCAAACAATGGAGTCTTGCACCCCGGGCAACTGTCCTGCACTGAAGGAATTGAATGGTTAGCCATCTCTCCAAAGCCTCGAGTGGGGGGATTCGGGTGCTGAAGCACTCCCACGGTACTTAAGAGAGACAAAGCTAAATAAGTTGCGTGTGGACTGCAGCCCAAGCTTGCTCAAACTGATATCATTACAAGATGACTCCTCTGAGTGGGGAAAGATCAAGCACGTGCAGGAGCTAAAGGTATATGGGAAGACATCAACAGAAGATAAGGTCGACTGCCACATCTACTGCACCATGGAGCCGTATTCCTTCGAAGTAGACCTTGGTGAGTTCACAGGTATGATTCCGATCATCTTCTACTTACTCAGTCACTTATAATTATAAATTTGTAAATAAAATGAAATGGCTTTATTTACTAAATCTGAACTTGTTTATCTTCATTTTGCTCCTTTTCTCTTGTTCGCAAGACGGACATGAAGATGAAGAGAACGAGGTGAGGGAAGAAGAATAGAGGCGAGGAATAATGCAAAACAATGGCAAGGGGTAGAGGAAGGTTAAGACTGCAACGGCGAGGCGCAGCGCAGAGTATTCCATTCTTCTATCCGGCAATGTGGCTTTTTTTGTTATGGCAGGTATGAGATGTCCAAACGACAATGCTCTTGTATATTTGAAAGATGACTCCCTCTTGTCGGTGAGCGATATGCGATCGTAACATTAGAAACACTTGTCTTTGTTAATGCAAGAGCAGTGAAAACCGTTTTCGGCTTGTGAGCCAGGAGCCGGTGTTGCACTGGTGGCTTCGGTCCCGGAAGGCCATCCAGAAGTCTTTGCGTCGTGGTTTTGATTCCCTATTCTTCCTCCTGGGTTGGTTGCTGTGGAAAGAGCGGAATGCGCGGACGTTTGAAGGATCAGCCGCCGGGGCTGCGCAGGTGGCCGCCATTGCTCAGGACGAGGCAGTTTCCTGGTGTTTGGCCGGCAACCGGCACTTAGCCGCTCTGCTAGAGTCTGCTTGACAGTGTTCGGCCTGCTCCAGTCGCTCAACTAGTAATCATGTAATCCTGATTGTTTTTAGGGTGGGGTTGTGTTTGGGCTAGGCAACTACGAGTTGCTGTGTTTTATTGTGTTGTTGTGACTTTTTAAACTCTGTCTGCTTAATGAAAAACGCGCCTAGGCGTGATCTTAAAAAAAAAGAAAACCGTTTTCGGCTGTTGTGGTTGGTGCCTGAAATCCGAGAAGAAGGGGAAGTATGTACGCATTGAGTGGTGGTGGTGCCTCTGTCGTCCAGACTTGTAAGTTATTCTTGTTGTTGTGAACATTGTTTAACAAAATATATCCCTCCTTACTTATAATTTTGTCAAACATTGTTTCACAAGGCAATAGTACAAATATATTTTTTTTACAGGTATAGGAGCGCCCGCGCGGCCTTCTTAGCAGAGGCCGATTCGATGCTACCTACTTGCGGCAGGCCGAACTCTTTCGCGCGGCAAGCGCAGCACAGCGGAGCCGAAAGCCGTCGGCGCCGCATCTGACGGAGACGCTGACACTTTCTCCAAATTCCAATGGTGTTCAGAACTCTGAAGCAACTTACAAGGGTGTTCACAACTCTGAAGCCCATGTTTGTATGTTAGCAGTTCCTCGGTGTCTTATTTTGCATTGCTCCATGTTTGTGGTCAACTGATCCCTGACACTGGCCTACGCTACTTTGTACCAGAAACCAGCATAACACGATAGCATTGCACGCAGCACGGGAGATCTCCCCACTCTCCGAAGGCAATACGTACCATGACATAGAGCTGAACTGGCAACATCAGTTCTCATTATATGCTAGCATATATATATACCATGTTGATCTGTATGTAAATGGTGCAGCTATGGTATGGAAAGTACATGCAGGCGACTACCACCTGCTAGAACTAGGTGTTCCTCTACGGGAAACATATGCCTGTATTTAAGCCAGAGTCATCAGACTGTGTATGACTGCTGGATGGTGTCGATGTCCAGGCCCTTGAGCTTCACAACCGACTCCACATGCCCCTTCAGCGTGTGAAGCTCCCTCAGCCTGCAAAGAAACATCAACCAGCCAATGGTTAGCTTCCATCGACATTATACATCTGATTTATGTTGACACTATGTGACATGTTACAAAGAAAGAAAGAGGCTTCTCATCTTTAAATACATGCCTGCTAGGCTGCAAGTAACAGAGAATTGGAAAAAAAAAAAATCAAATTATCTCAGCGGATTAAAAAAATCCCAGAGCATCTGATTCTTTTGCAGAAGATTATCTCAACACATTTATCTTACCTTGCAATCTCGGCTCTCCGTTTCGCCTCTTCAGCCATTTGATTCAGCTCGTTCACCCTCTCAGGGAACGGTTTGGAATCTGGTGGCTGCAGCCCGTGGAGCGTCCTCTGCGCATGTGCCCACTTGAGCGCCCTCTCTTCCTTACCAAAGTTCTTCTTCCTTGTAAATGCAATCTGCAAAACCGGCGAGTTAGCGACACACGTGTGCATGAGATTCACTCAAACATGTGCTGTGCACGACAAACGAGCAGTTTATATTACCCTTTGCTCAATGACAAGATCCCATGCTTTCCCACTCAGAGCATATCGGATGAGGAACTTGAGGATATCAAGTGGGAAGTAAAAGACGAGATTGTAGAGCCACACCACGCCGGCCCAGCCCCATCCAATGCCTTTGATTGAAGTGAATCCCCAGTTAGCGTATACAGCTATCAATGTAGCTATCTGCATTCAAAGAGAAGAACTCGGTCAGCGGGACTTATTCCAGTAACTGAATTTTTATTTAGGGAGAGATTTAGGGGAGAGAGCATACCAGCTGTGCGAGCAAGAAAGCAAAGGCTAATAGGAAGCCCGGGCGCTCCACAAATGACCAGCTGCGAGACCTTGTCACGAAGATGAGAGCCTGACTGATGGTGCTAACTTGGAGATATACAGCAGAGGCAAGTTTCTGATAATCATCTTGAGCTGTCTTCTCAAGGCTTTCAACGTGAAAGATCCTCTAAAATACCATTGAACAGTAAAGTCAATGCATGTCTAAGACCTAGTCACAGAACTCAATGCTGCATTACTATCTTCTTTGGCCATGTTGTCACAATTGTTAAGGAAGATTGCTAAGTCATACAGTATTTTCCAATAGAACAGGAAAAGTGTGTTCTGGCATTTTTATGATCCTTACAGGGAAAAAGTTTGTTTTATAAGCAGCCCAGAAGAAGATGACAGTCATCACTGCCAGGTATCCACCAAGCACAATTCCAGTTGTGAAAATCTCAGCCAGCTTCCAGCTGTCAGGTTGAGGCGAAGGCTTTACTCGATCCTTTGATATGGTCATTATAGTACCTGTTGACACCAGAAAATGGTTGAGGTGAAAATGAAAAACGATGTTTACTGCTTTCCAACATCATATTGTGATAGACAATAGGGACGAAAGGAACAAGAATGGGATGTACCGTCATTTAGAATTGCAATAATAAGGACCATAAATGGTGGGAAATTGAACTCCCATATGAGGGCAAGTAGCATGAATCCTAGCTGTTAAACATTGAGCAACCAAATGTATTAATCCCAGATTATTCACAAAATTTTAAGGATCAAGGCGGAATCTAATTAAATATGTCATTCTAATTAACTTGCTGCATAATAGTAACAATTAAACCTGATTAAGAAGTTAGCAACCAAAATAAGTACTGAAATAAACACACAAACATATTTCATGCATGTATGCAACAGCAAGACACAAAAACAATGTAATAAAGGAGGCCTATAAACTTGGACAGCTTGTTCAAAAGAACGTGTGTGAAGAAAACATACCACAATACGTATTGTAATGGAAACAGCATAGATCTGCAAACATAAAGGTGCATTAGAAAAAAAAAAACATTTTTCTTTGTGAAAAGCTATTTCAGTAGATTTTCTTCTGACATACAGTGTAGTTCTTCATCCGCTGGAAAATCGCTCGGCTGGTAAGAACAGCACTAATTATCACACTTAGGCCAGGTTCTGTTAGGACGATATCAGATGCACTCCTGGCTGCATCAGTGGCATCAGCAACTGCTATACCAATATCAGCTTTCTTTAGGGCTGGAGCATCATTCACTCCATCACCAGTCATTCCACAAATGTGTTTTCGTGCTTGCAGACGTTTTACAATCTCATATTTGTGCTCTGAAAAAGGGGAAAAAGAAACACTTAACCTGTCATGCTTTTTTCCCCTATTATCTACACTGGATCCCCCCACCCCCATCCCCGCTACTGAAATGAAACATACCGGGGAATACTCCAGCAAAACCATCTGCTTTCTCAATTAAATCGTCAACAGGTAATGCAGCAATAGACTCATCCTTGTTCTGTCCCAGCAAAGCAGAGGAAGGGTACATGTTAGTACCCATGCCTAAGCGACGTCCTGTTTCCTTGCCAATTGCTAGCTGATCACCTGGCAATAAGAAAATAAGTTAGATCTACATCAGATGATTGAGAATAAAGATCCAATGTACATCCAATAAAACATCTAGTATTGCGTTCAAAAATAGTGTTACAATTCCCTATTCAGAGGATAATTAACAGAGAGAAATGTTATACACAGTATCAGCTTGTAAGCACATGATTATGCAATTAAGAAAACTATTCAGTGGCAACCACCTCTTTGGTGGAATTGTGAAAAAACCCTACCAAAAAATAATCTAGAAGTTCTAAATCACACATTACAGAGTTTCTCCACGCTCATGAAACAACATATGTGATTTTCCTTTTTCTGAAGGAGTTTTCACAATTTCTCCGAAGTCCTGGTTTCCACTGAACAAACACGTGGGACTTCTCTACTGATGATTTTTTGAATCTAAACAGTAAAACCTTTCACAAACCACTCCGATAATATTGGCACAAGTTTTTGAAAGTAAACCGAGATACACACAACCTTGATTCAGAAAGTAGGCACATTGCAAAACAAAAGATGCATGGCTATGATGTCCCAATAATGCCACTGAATACAGAAGAGTAGTGGATCATTTCATTTTTTTTCATAATTAAGATACATCAGAACCATGTACTTCTCATTGAAAAATTGCAGTCATGTAGACCTGTGGTGTCTGTTCTGGTAGATCTGGATCATCTTTGCATAATAAATAGGTCTAGACCACCCTATGTGGATTGTCTGAGAATTGATGGAAAAACAAAAGGTGTACCTGTGATCATTTTCACATTAACACCAAGGTTCAGTGCCCTTTGTATAGTTTCTGCACTGTCATGCCTTGGAGGATCAAAGAGTGGCATAAGAGCAACAAAATGCCATGGCCCACCATGACTCTCTTTCCTTCCATCTGGAACTTCCTATATGACATAAGAGAACCAACACCATCAGAACAAGCGTAACCATCACATAATTATTGATTACTACCTAGTCTACAGCTAGCTTAGATTCTGCAATGTTTAAGCATACTCCGAATGGCTATCCTTCTAAGTTCACCCACCTGATATGCTACAGCAAGTGATCTAAGTCCACGCTCAGCAAACTTGTCAATTACAGCATGAACTCTTCGTTCTATCTCCGACTTATTGTAGGCAAGCTGGAGAATCTGCATGTCATTGTTGATCAATGAGACCTTGCTATAAACAGAAAAATCAAGCAATGCTTTTGAAGCTATGTTGCAATCCAGTTTCTTAATACCTGCTCTGGCGCACCTTTACTAACACGGTACATCTTCCCATCACTATCAATATATGTCAAGGCAGTTCGTTTCTCGGTAGGATTAAATGGAAGGAAATGAACCTCTTGAATACCAGCACGGGCCTGTGGGAAATATTGTTAGATATTCATAGCACCAAACAAACAAGACAGGTATAGGTATACCTATTCCATTCCTGTTCAAATACCTCTTTTGGATCAGCTAGCATCCCAACTATTGCAGTATCAATAGCATCTTGATTTTCTATTCGGGATGCTCTAGCAGCCATCAGAATTACTTGGTCTTGAGTCACTCCCCTTTCAAAAACCTGAACCAAGCATATATAAGTAAGTGTTTTAAGGTCAGATACGAAGGACCAATGATGGTTGTTCAAGTCTAACCTCGATGAGGTTCTTGTCCACTGTAAGTTTATTCAGAGTTAGAGTTCCAGTTTTATCACTACAAAGTACATCCATACCAGCCATCTCCTCAATTGCAGTCATTCTTTTTGTTATAGCTCCCTGCAAAAAAAAAAAAATAAAAAAAATGCAATTAAGTATCTAATATAGGGCCTTCTGTGCTGGTCATCACTTGGTTAACACTGTCATCAAAGAGATGTAAACCTGTTGAGCCAAGCGATGGGACCCAATTGCCATGGTCACAGACAAAACTGTAGGCATTGCTATGGGAATGCCTCCAATGAGGAGCACCAAAAGATTGTCAATCCCAAGGGCGATACGCCCTATGCTGAATTGGGTACATGACAATTATCTCAACAAACATCCCCACAGCAATTGAGCAAATACAAAAGTTCCCAATGGCTCTCAAGACCTGCATCAATCACATGACAATGAACAGTTGAACACGACAATTTAGTGATGATTCGAAACAGATAACATCAGACATGAGTGTATGTAAAAATTTTGAATCCTGCCTTCTGGAAATGGCCAACTTGATTCGTGGAGTCGACAAGATGTGCAGCCTTGCCAAAGAAAGTGTGGACACCAGTCGCTATCACAACAGCCTCAATCTCACCCTGCTTGACAGTTGAACCAGAGTAGACACCATCACCAGGACCTTTGGTGACTGGCAATGATTCTCCAGTCAGCGCAGACTACAATAAGAGATGAGACAAAAATGTGAGATCAAGAGATAAAATGTGAAAGTGACTAAATGTCAAACACATAAGGACCTGATCGATCTTCAAGGGATCTCCATCAAGGAGCCGAGCATCTGCAGGAATGATATCTCCAAGTTTAATGCTGATTATGTCCCCAGGGACAAGGACAGCTGCCTCTTCTTCGACCCAACGGCCATCACGAAGTACCTATCCACCAGTAAGAAACATTAGTTCCAATTTCAAATAGGCACCGCAAAGATGATACATGAAAAATACAGTGAAATGTCACAAAGTAAAGGGATAATTAAGGACCTTGGCTTTCGGCGCAAGGCGGGCCATAAGTGCCGCAGCAGCATTCCCTGCATTATTTTCCTCAATGAAACTGATAGTTGAGTTGATAAGCAGTAGTGTGATGATACCAACGAAATCCTGCCAGTCTGGTGGCTTCCCCTGATGACGACGAACATATTATCGCCAGTCAAAGATAATAGCAAACTTAATTGGAATCCTTATCATATTTCTTACCCCACCATTGGCCAGCGCGATGGCCATAATAGCTGCAGCCTCCATGACCCATGAAAGTGGGTTCCACATGAATCCCAGAAATTTGAGAAGTTTGCTCTCCTGCAGCCATGAACAGTCTAACTGAATGAGACACATGAAGTTACATAGAGAAGTGAACAACCATAGTAATCACTCCGAGGAAGAACATAATTTTTCCCAAGAAATGACCAAAGGGACTAGAAAAACCTGACCTCCTTCTCTTCGAGCTTGTTGGGGCCAAATAGTTGCAGGCGCTGCTGCGCCTGCTCGGAAGTGAGGCCCCCATGGCTGCATCTCAGATTTTCGAAAACTTCCTCAATTGGGATGTTCTCCTGCAAAATAATTGTAATAATAAGAGCTTTCTTTTCGTAAAAAATAGTCAATTTGATCACCTTGACGCATATCAAAATAAAAGAGAGAAAATATAATGCTAGTTTATACTTGCCCGTGTGCAACCTGCTATTTACTACCAACCAAACCAAGGGTTCAAGGTATGATTTTCAATAGAACAAAACAGTAAAAAGATACCAAAAAATGACATGATGAAAAGAATTAAAGCAAAATGTCAATCAACATCCCTTTTCTAAAAAAAATGTCAATCAACATATTCACACAAGCAAAGGGGTATCACGATCAGGAATAGAGTAGAAAAGAAAGACGCAACTTTATTCATACAAGCAAAGGGCTGTCAAGATCAGAACGTGTAGCAATAACATTGAAGTCCAAAATTAGTAAGCGCAATAAAGAACCTAATTACAGGTTCGTCACCTAGAATTCTGACATTTACAGATATTAAACAAGAAACCACCCCGATTTCGCCACCCAACGCACCAGCAGAACAAGAATAATGCCAAGCCTGTTACATTACCATGAATCAAGCAACGAAGTCTAACGCATGAACCCGAGAACAAAGTATAACAGAAGGATTGTACAAGAAACGAAACACCCCCGAGCTACTGCTAATCCAAGAACCAGCGTATACACCCAACCGCGGCAGCCTTGTCCGGGCACTACGCCATAACCCGAAGAACCGCCCCCATCAAGAGCAAAATACCAAGTCGATGTCCTCCTTGAGGACGGCGTCCAGAGCCCCCTCCTTGTCGGCCATGGAGACACCCCCTCCGATCTCCCCGCACCAGCAACTCCCTCTGACGGTCTGACCTCTGCACTCTGCACTCTGCTCCGTTGCTCCACCTTCTGTACTTTTATGCTGGATTCTGGAGCATTGTAAATGGAGCAGTTTCCTGGGCACAGTGAGAGAGAGTGTGTGAGAGGGACGACTGACGAAGCCTCTGGAGCGGCGGATAGCGGCAGGAGTAGGGAGTGGGGTCTCCACGCGGCGCGCAATAGACAGCTCGAGAAGAAGAAGAGAAGAAGGCGGCAGAAAGCAACAAGCGATGGAGTTTGACAAAATAATACTCTCTTCGTAAAAAAAAAACATGTAAATCTCATTTTTCGATGAGTCAATAAATCTTAAGTTTAACTAAATATATAGAATATTTTATTTATATTTGATCTCCAATTAGATTTATTATAAAAATATATTTTATGATTAATCTAATGATACTTATTGCATATCATTAATATTGATACTTTATTAGATATATTTGATCAAAATTAGAAACCTTCTTCGGGAAACGAGATTTACGTGCTTTTTGAGACAGAGGGAATAATAATAATAATAATAATAATAATAATAATAATAATAATAATAATAATAATAATAATAATAATAATAATAATAATAATAATAATAATAAGGTAAAGACTTCTTTCCTGGCCGGCCGTGATTTAGTCCAACTACACGCATACCTCAACTACCATCTGCGCTCGCGATGGTTCCACTGTATTATCCCACTTCCTCCGTTCGTTTCCACCATCCATCCATTTCGCCTCTCTCTCTCTCCCTCCGCAATCTCTCCTCGCCAGGACTCCAGGGCAGCTCGGCCGGATCCCAACCGCTGGTCTGACCCCTGCCCAGGGCTTCTCCTCGCGCGCGGCTTCCATGAGGGCAGCGGCGAGGCGTTCGTCTTCCCACGCGCACGGCTTCAGCCCGAAAAAGTGCGCCACCGCCACCGCCACCGCCACCGCCATCGAGTCCGGCATCCATGGCCCGATCTACCGTCTCTGTGCATGGATCCATTTTCCTCTGGCTTGGATCTGCCCCTTCTGTGGTGGCTGGCACTAGCATGGGGTTGGGCTCCCTCCTCCAGGTCGACGTCCCCCTCCTCTTCCTATTTAGGGATTAACGAGCAGCTCATGGGTCCGCTCGGATTCGGCCTCTAGTAGCTCATGGTCAAGGGATTCACACCTAGTTCCTGCTTTTCTCGATTATTTATGTGGGGAGTAGTGGTGGATTATTGTCTTGTGGTTGTGCTTCTAGGAACTGGCTAGATTGAGCCAGTGACCACTCAGATCCGCTGGCTCAGCATCGCCGCCGTGTCCTACGCTCACGGATCCATGGAGCATGGAATGACCCCTCAGATCCGCACCTTTGCAGAGTCAGGCGAAGGTCATGGTGGAGCGAGCCATGGATGTACAGATGTCGGTCGCATCATGGACGTCTGACCTGTAGAAGGCTGTGGCGATGCAATTGGTGGACAAGGGGAAGCCACTGGACGCTGGACCAGGGGCTCACCATGTTGCGTATGCTCCCCTTCTCCCTAGCTACCTGCCTCTACAACATTTTGATGCCTGGCCTGGTATGCACTTCCTCTACTTATTTTGTTATTGTTCTGAACCTGCAACTGGTTATTGTTCTGAACTTTTATTTTGTTATTGCTTTGAACCTGCAATTGTGTATTGCTGTGAACTATTATTTTTACCAACGACATTACTTTTACTGTGCTTAGGATGACTAATCTGCAACCTAGTTTTTTATTTTTGTTAGGACACTTATTATTATTAGAGACAGTTAATATGTTAGTAGTCCTTATACTTGTGGTTAATGGCTCTTACTATGATGAACGTCATTCTCTGCTAAGCTCCAAATTGCCATGCTACATTATTGGCCTATTTAACTGCTTCATCAGTTCACCAGCATAGATAGAGATTTTTTATTTGATCACACTCACGGAAAAGAAAAACATAACTATTTTCTTAGGCAATTTAAGTATCATTTGTTTGGCAATTTAAGTGTCATTTGTTTTTGTTTTTTTAAAGGTTCACCCAACACCGATTTGGGGCATCTGGGACGCCGAGGCGAGCTACACCAACACAGGTCTCCTCATGGTGGTTGACAAGGTGCTTCTCTCATTGGAGGCAAAGCGGTTGTATTTTGCAAAACCATTGTCGGCTCCGGGGATATGCATTTAGGGCACATTGGTTCATTTATTTGATGCACTGAAATAAGAAAAAAAAATTCTTCTAAATTGCAAATCCATGTCTGCAGTATTTCTGGAAAGCCTGGGGTTAATGTAGTCACTATCAGTTTTGATGCTATGCTTGGAAACTTAGTTTTGTTGAATCAACAATATTTTCTCTGTGCATAGAATGTTAGGCTAAGATATGATCACACTAGATAGACACGATACTTGCTCTTTCAGAATATATAAATTGTCTATATTAGGATGACATTATTGCCTAATGAATGACATTAAAAATTGCCTAAGAAAAATGCAATCCACTGCAACATTACCATATATTCTTTTGTATGAGCATGATCCAGTTTATATTCACTGGGAACCCACTATATATCGAGCATTATCTCTGTATTATATGTATAATTTTTTTATGAAGACAGAGATGAGATTAGAATGTCACTGGGAGGAATTCTCTTATGCGTAACTGGTAGGTATGGTGCTCAACAAACCATTTTTCTAAACTTTTTGCCTTTATATTTTGGAGTGTCTCTTACTACAAGGTGACCCTTTTGCTCTTTTTCATGTTTTGAAGCAATGTTCGCTAATCTGTGGCATTTCAACCAGCTGTCAATATGGGTGAAGATATGTCTGCTGCAAACTAACTTTTTCTGCATTCCATCCTCGAAGCAGTATATGGAGAATTATTCTCTGATAAAAAAATTTGGGCAGATTGCTTTTTACATTCATGGTATATCCAGCATTGATCCTTACATACATGGGACAAGCTACTTATCTGTGTAAGCATCATAATATGGAAAACTGACTATAGGATTGGATTCTATGTGTCTATGTCAGACAAGTTATTCTCATCAGAGATGCAAACCATAGCATGGTGTTAGAAGCAATTCTAATTGTTAATGTTTACAACTTAACATTTTAGATAGAATTAGGTGGCCCGTTATGGCTATTGTTAGGCAATTTAAGTCATTTTGTTTAGGCAACAGTGTGCTCCTAAATTGGCAATTTAGCCTTTTTTGTTGCAAATCTGGAGTTATATTTGACACCTATTTTTGCATGCAAAGCAATCAGTACAAATTTGTGATGCTATATCATAACTTGTAGGCAACTTAGTCAAAGTCATCAGGCAATAATAATATACTGAATTAGGCAAAAAAGCCACAAGTTTGTGCAATTTTTTGTTCTGTAAACATGCTATTTGCGTGCTATTGACACCTATTTCTTTTCGCTGTGGCTCTCTAATATATAACTACCTTGGAGGAACCAAATCATCTTCATTATTAATCCAAACATTTCCCGTGCTGAAATTCACTACTTCATTGTTGTGTGTGTTTATTCTTATATCCTATGATGAGTTGCAGAATTATTTGCCTACATTGTTTGAGTGAAACATTGATATTATCTGCAAAGTTCTAAGGCTATTCTTTTAAAATCAGAATGGAAGACTCGTATATGATTCAACTCTAATGAACCATTTCTTTTGCTATCTATAGTTTGGATCTTCAAGGTCTGTTGCTCCAATCAAAGTTGGATTCTTTGTGCAAATTGGTTGTCGGAAGGCCTGAACACAAGCTTTGTATTATTAATCTTGTGTGCTGCTATATGATTAGAACTGAGGTCGTGCTCCGTTTTTGTAACCAATTTTGCATTGCAACCATTGTGTCCGTGTATTCCTTTTTTCTTGTATTGAGAAGATGTGCAAAATGTCTCCCAGATATATAGTGTTGTGCTTTTAGAAAAACTGCAAATGCAAATGTATTCTTTTCTTAGATGTGTTATTTTTTCTGAAAAAATTGTCCTTTTGTTGTCAACGCATATATGTAGTATCTCAAAATATATATTTGGGCTTTATTTGCTTTTTTTTGAACTTATAGAACTGCAAATCGTGGTCAAGTATTAGGTCCTGGCAGGATTCCACCAAAACAAATGCTAATTAGTATCTAAAAATGCTAATTAGTATCCTTACCAAAAATAGAATAGAGGAATTGCACTTATTGCCTAAAAAAGAAGGGCCATGCCATAAGCTAAAATACGGCCGGCCGTCCGTTAGCCTCTTGCTAATAATAATAATAATAATAATAATAATAATAATAATAATAATAATAATAGAATGTGCAAAAGAGTACAGGTAGGTAAATTTATTCTTAAATTTAATGACACTATTCTCTCCACTTGATAAGGCAAAGTACTCCAAATGCAAGGAAAGTTATACGGAGTACATTGCTACAGTTGGTTGGGTTACCTTGCATGGTCTAAGAAAGGATAATAGTAACGCTATCCTTTCCCGTTCCACACTCGGCGACAATTCTAGATGAAGCATCAAAAGAATGGCTTTTGTGGAGGCGAAGCCAGTGGTCATATGTGCCTAAAACGCTAAAACTACTAGAAAAACTCT
This sequence comes from Eremochloa ophiuroides, assembly GCA_038502445.1. Lineage (NCBI taxonomy): Eukaryota > Viridiplantae > Streptophyta > Magnoliopsida > Poales > Poaceae > Eremochloa > Eremochloa ophiuroides. Next base: position 16,774,809 of record JAHLJS010000002.1, read on the forward strand.
GGATTCGGTTCCTGTCGTGGCACTTGCACACTGTCTTCAGTGATCAATTGGAATCTGGGGATGTACGTGAGAATGAACGAAGCGACAGGGTTCCCGATATAAAGTGAGCTTATCAGAAGTGAAAAGTCTATCGATAGCTTTCGTTCCAAGCATTTTCAGAACTAACTGGCAAGGTAAGGGAGCTAACCAGCTAAGCTTTGGAAGGTAGTAGAAAAGGTATTTAAGAAGACAGTCAAAAGGGGAACTTCATCTACGAATTAAATTAAAAAATATAAATATATATAAAGACGAAGATGGCGACTACTAACTTAATGCCTGCACTACCAGCTAGCTGATGACAATATTCCCTCCTGCTCCCTTGCAAATTACTATGAACTCCTTAGGTCCCGGGCTCCCGGCATGATAATCACATTTCATATAAAGCAAACTAAATTTTATAAATTTTGATCAACAATTATTCAAATTATATACACGTTTAGGACATTAGACTTGCATCAATATACTTGTATATATTTAAAGTGTTTCTGAAATTATATTAATTGTTTTAGCAAATATTCACATATTGCGAAAGACATTAGTGGTCAAAACCTATTTTATTTTTTTATTTTGAACATTGTAATTTCGTTATATTGGCAATGAAATTCGGTCTTAACTATTGTGAAAAAAAATAGTATTTTATATAACTTTCTTTTATCAAAATACACTTCTCATTTTTATGTTGTAGTTTGCCTGCCCGCATTGATGTTGTGCGTAACGCTTCTTGATGATCACTAACTACTATTAAATATTCTGACAGCATTGAGACCATGCCACGTTAAAATTGAGCTTTGATGAAGCAAATTACATTCTAAGATATGACTCAATGTGGACCCGTTTGAATGCACCAACTAAACCATCTAATTAAAATTTAGCTACTTCAACCCAACCAAACCTAGCTAAAATTCAGTCAAGTACTAGCTGGAGCATGTAAACACCTCATCTAAAGTTTAACTAAAAGAACTTTTAGCTAACTAAAATTTAGTTTTGAACTTCTAGCTAGCTAAACTTTAGTTGAGTGCATCTAAATAGACCCTATATCGACGCGCCATCTCCCCTAGATTCTAGGGAGTGAGAGGAGATGGATAGACTTGACCTTACGCTCCAAGAGCTTATCTTATAGCAGATCAATAATATAGAGTTAAGAACTATAAAATAATTAGATTTCTATTTGTCCATAAAATTTCTTTATTATTATATGTTTACATTCTCTTTTCTATTTCTCCTCATGTACATCTTTTTTTGACCGACTATCATATATGCATTCGTGCCTAACTTGGTGCTTTCATGAGAAGCAAGCTCTGTTTTCTCTCTATTTTTCTCTTTTTCACATCAGCAAAAATATTAGTTAGCTTGGCTAGTGAGAACAATTATGCTATTGGATTGTACATGATTTATCAACTACCCACTCGGCTCTTCTTCTGTTCAATGGCAACTTGGTCCTTTCTGGAATGATGAGGTAATAATAACTATGGCCAATGGAAAACTCGCACTATAATTTTCCATTACAATCTTTCTGGAACAGCTTAATCCAATAGTGTGTCTAGATTACAGAGTGGTAGCTCCTGCAGCCTGGTTCATCTGTATTATTGTGACGCTATTGTTGATTTGCCTTTGCTTACTCGGTTACTCCGCGGAGCGCATTGCCAGGTGCTTTAATTTGTGTGCATCACAATTTGTGAAAGAATAAAATAAGGATAATGTTGAAAGCTGCAATTTCTTTTTATTCAGCAGATGCGTGTTTATCATGACGAAGGCCCTGTTCGCTTCGTCTAAAAAGCGCTTATTTTTCAGCTCTGAAACAGTGTTTTTCTCTCAAAAAAATCAGCAACAGCCGAAATCAGCTCAGCTTATCAGCTTCAGCGAACAGAGCCGAAAAGTGAGATAAGTAGTAGTGTAGGACAGAGACCCTCGCATCAATCTTTCAGGCCAAATAGTACCATGACATGATGAAGTGCTAGTCTGCTATAGAGGCTTCTGGTGTGGCAGCAGCTAGAAAGGCAGGAAAGCAACTCCTCTTCAGAAGCGTTAGGTAAATCTTTCTTATATATATTCATCCAACCAACATGACAGCAGACTAGTAGATTTCTTATATAAGAAAGTTTTACCAAAATCTAGTACTTCTCCAGTAGCACACGACACCGTTGGTCAAACTTTCTTATATATATTCATGCAACCAACATGACAGCACACATTTATATCTCGCGGACATGAAACAGAGCCATCTCTCAACCTAAAACATTATTAGTTCGATGGTCACGTTGTCCAGATTTGAAACGTTTAATCTTTCCCAGCATCTGAATTCTGAAACACTCAGCGGCATTAAAACTAACCCACACCGGTGGATTTAGGCTTTAGATGCTGTTATTGGGTATATTAAGCAGGAATCTTCGAGGTTGGAGCAATTAAATCTATTGGATCAATTTCACTATTTCCCTGAAATTTCCATATGAAACAGGCCCAACGACATACAGTTCAAAAAAACATAGTTGGGACTTGATGTAACCCAGTTAAAAGGCTAGCAAAATTTCCCCTTTGATTCAGATTGTCAAAATTGGGCCATTGTGCAAAGAGTGTTACAAAACAAGAATATTCACATGAACCGATTTCAGGAATTTGCAGCTTTCAGCTATTTTCCATTAGCCGCATTAGCGCTCTTATGGAAAGGCCAGAAGCTAGCCAGCCTTTCAAGCATTCCTGCCCCTTTGGAGAAGTAGCCCAAGGCTTGTGGAGGAGCAGCAGGGGGGAAGTCCTCCGGGGGCATGGCAAATGGTCGCACCATTTTCTCAAACTTGTCCATCGTTAGGCAGGACCCAACTTCCTGTAGTCTCTCGGGTCCCATTATGGGCAAGGTGTGCTCCTGAAGCAAGGAGGAACTTTCACTGGTTTTGTCCTGGACCCAACACACATTCAGTTAGTAAACTCAAGCAAATCTCTACATGGGAGCAAGCTCAGCTGATTTTATGTCCAACAATGTGAATACGAGGGAGCATCACCTCTAGGGGACTGAGATCGGCACCACGACTGAACGTCATTTCAATCCTGAACCTCTTCTCATCTTCGAAAGGAACCTGCAAACATAAAAATTTGGTGAGTAGATTATACGATTGAGAAACTGATACTTGTAAACTGACTGTTTATCATCGACTATATTTCAACTGTAACCATGAAAAATAGAGGACCTGACCATGGTCGCGAAACAAACTCTTAATTGTATAAATTACTCTTGGGTTTCTTTCAAAACTCTAACGCTGACAAGATACTGATAAGATCAGATACCTAGGACTATTGGCAAGCTGAAAGCATCCATAGTAACAGTTAGTTTGGCACATTATACATCCCCTCAAATGTATTTGGTACAAGGAGTTTGATTTGATATTGAAAATAGGACACTTGAGTATAGAAGATAGCTTACTCAAGAAAGGGAGTCGATTCTTAGTCTACTACAAAATGGACTTGAAGCTCAAAACCAAACTACTCGTATATCACAAAATGGAAATAGCTTCCTCAAGAAAGGTGAAGTATTGTTCAGAGACCAGATAAAAATGACGAAAAGTTCCATACCTCCGTGTTTTCAAACATTCTAAGAACAATATTACTCATATAATCAAGCTCCCTAGTTCTATGTAGACGGTCCAAAGCACTCTGGCAGACAAGGACTTTCCTCTCCTTGTAGACTTTCGTCCAAATTGCAGTAACGAAGGACATTCATCAAGGAGTGTATATGAGATTCCTGGTGCAGAAAATGTACGATGTCACTAATAATTCCAAAAGGGACCCCTACTGAATTACACCTCAAAAATAATTCCAAAAAGGTGATAACAACAAAGAAGTGCTCCAGCATACCGATGTGAAGTAAAGCCTTGTGCGGACATGACGCTCAGGTGTCCTTACATTGGCATACCTGCACCAATTTTAACAACATAAATTTTACATGTAAATTAGCAAATAAAAAATGAATTTCATAGAAATCAGAACAAGAACACACTTGGGATCTAGTCGGTATTTAGTTTCTCTATCATCTTCATCTTCTTGGTCTAATGACTTCTCACTCGTAGAGCTAGATCTTCTTCCATCCTCATTTCTGACTTGAAACTTCTGCTGGTACTCTGCTTCTTTTGTTGGTAGGGATAGAGATTCGTCTTCAATAAATTTTGGTTCGGCAACACTGATAGCTTCTTCACGAGTGTTGCGTAGATCGATTAGGATTTTTCCCAATAAACGGCGCGCTATCTAGTCAACATATTATATATAAAATAAAAAGGATATGAGCATGGTTAGGAGAGACACATTAAGAGAAACAGAAACAATGAGAAAACTTTTCAAATTGCCCCCCACAACGTTAATGATTTACAGAGATGATATGGCATTGCTTGTACCAGAGTTAATGATAGTTCTTGTACAATCTAGACAAATAAAAACACAGCTCAGATCAGTAATGTCACTCAAGAACTAACCAAGCTTAAAAAGGTTGCAAGTTCATGGGTGAGTCTTTTGGAAAACATCACACCAATCAAATCACTATGCTTAGTCAACTATGTGATGTAAAAAAAAGTTATGATAGGGGGATATAAGGAATGGCAAAACTTTTGAAGATCAAATAGGAAGGATAATTAAACCCTTCACAACTTGTGCTTCTCCATATCTAAAGAGTATGATACCCCCTCCTTACCCCAATCACAATGCACCTTAACGGCAATTTCAATGCACTTTGGTGGAGAAGCACAAAATGATGGCATGACATGCATAAAATTGTTTATGACATCTGAACTATGAACAAACCTTTGAGCCGATTTTCAGTTTTTGCTTTGGGTTGATCCCATACTCATTTGGAATAACACCATCAGCAAGTATCTACAAGAATAACAGTGTGTCAGATAACAACTAATTAAAAAAACACTACAAAGAAACGTCCAAGAGAACATGGAATGTATAACACAATTAGATTGAATGTGTTTTTCCCATCTAACACTAATAGCAATCTTATGTTAATTGTTTTGTTAACATTTAACACAACATAATTAGGAATATAGATCACTTTTGTGGCACACCTGAGTCCGTATGAAAAATGAATATGAATATATCACTAAAACTTCAATGTTATATCTACTCAGTCGTTTGTACCAAGACAATATGGCCTTGTACTGAAGGGAGACAGCTACTTGGGTGTTACTTCACAATTACAGATGCTATCAGTTTTTTTCTGATCAGACATGCTATTAGGTTTAATGAATAATCAAGAAGCAACTTATAGAAGAACACAAATTTAGATTTCTTACTTGAGCAACTTTGAATAGCTCTTCCAAACCATTAAGATCAAGATGAGCATTATGCAAAAGGTCATACCTGCAATTTACGCCATTAGTTTAGGAGTTAATTGTATTACAATAATTATGTAAATGTTCATATTTTTTTAAGACAAACATTATATCAAAAAGATGAATGGTAACACATCATACTTTACATTATTCAGATTTGTACACGTCTTTTCTATGCTTTTAAATTTAAATTTTATATAGTTTAATGGTGCATTACACATCTAAACACCCACTCAAAAGAGATTCAACAAGAATGCATACAAAGGAAAACAAACATTTCTAAACTATGTGTTGTTTGAAGATCACTCACTTGCAGGAATCATATACATCTGGGATCTGTGTAATGTCAAAACGGCTGCATTATGAAACAAAGCACCATGAGTGACTTGAACAAAAGAAGTAGAATAAAAACACTATATTGATTTCTAAACATTCAGAGGCTAAACACTTTACTCCTTTCTTTCATTGTATAAATCCCTAGCGAGTTTTCTCCATCTGGCAAACATCAAGAGGAAGCTTTCACTACCACAAGGCAACCCGGCAGCAATACGAGCCACATCAATAGTTGTCTTCCCAAGGGCTTTTGCTTGGTCATATTTCGAAAATGTGCTCGTCAATGCAAGTCTTTCATCTTCATCCTCAGCAAGTAGCTTGACTTGTGAAGTCACTTCTTTCGTCAACTTGGCCTGGTTATAGTGTAGCAAGCGAAAATGAATCATATAGTCATTATCCATGAGTAGAACATTAGAGCAACTCCAAGAGACTATATCTTTTCTCATTGTTAGGAATAGAGATTCTGATGGAAAAATATCCTCCAACAGCTTCTCTAAGTGGTTTCCAGATTTCTCGCTAGCCAAAGATAGATTGGGAAAATGGCTCTCTAGAGTGTGCACAGGATATAGAAAAGCTGTTGGAGAGTGGAAACATATAGAAAATGATTTTTATGTAGATAGCTCTCCAAATGATGATTTAGAGAATGAAATTTAGAAAGAAAAAAAAACTCTTGGAGATGCTTTTATGCAGCTACAAACTACAACAATTTGTACCAAATATTAAAATTGTCCCACTTGTTTTGATTTGAGATATCAGCTAGATACCCAATAAGATTATGATAAATTGTTGACAGAACTTTCAGCATGGCATTATCATGCCAAATGTAGCCATTCGAACAAGAGAGAGGAAATGTGAAATTTCATCAGAATACAACCAAATCAACAATTAGATGATTGGCACAGGTACCGGCTTTTGCTAATTCTGTAGGAAATGTGCAAGTATGTGAATCACTCTTATAGAAAAATACTTTACCATCTTAGGCAGGAGTTGGGAAGCATTTGCAGGCAATCCTGCACCATCAACCATCCACGGAAACTCCATTGGCCCTTCTGTATTCTTTGCTTTCGCACTTGAGATAATAATCTCATGCAATCTAGCCTGAAAGATTAGTTCATTTAACCTCTGGTAAGAATCGATGATGAAAAGCATTAAATATGATAATCATACATGCACTGTTTCCAAAAAAAAAAAAAGTCGCATAGGTACCACCTCCAGTCTAGCTCCTATTTTCCACCTAGATTATTTAAATGACCACATAGACCCTACCAAACAGTGTTTTCTCGCCTGGAACGAATCTCCAGTTCACCTAGGGGTTGGATATATGGACTGTAATAATCCCAGCACCCAACAAGTGCATAGTGATTTTTAAATTATGGATACATGAGACCAGCAAAGGGGGTGTGGGACGACCTTCACACTAAGCAAAACTTTGGATGTTTCCTGACAAATTTTAATAAGAAACTGACTTTCTCATAAGAATTCCAGTCTGAAATAGTTTTGAAAAGTTTGAGGGGTGATAGAGTTGAGGAATAGGTAGTGGCTAGATTCAGCACTATGGTATTATTCAATCTGATCTTGTGATCATGGTGTCATAGTGGTATATACAAGCCACATAGCTAGCATACATTGTCATCTCAAGGGAAAATTCAAAACTATATCAAAGAATATTTATGATTTTTTTCTTGGTTTGCCCCTTCTGTGATCAGGCTGAGGAAACCATTCATCATCTGTTAGTTGGCTGTGTTTTCACTCGACAAATATGGGCTCTTATCGTTCTTCGGCTGGGGCTCAGTAACCTGACGCGGCGACGCCTGACACCTCGGTTTCTCGCTTCACTAAATGGTGGTGGATGGCAATCTCTTCAGTTCCTGAGGATGCGAGAAGGGGCTCAACTCCTTGATCATCCTGGTCGCCTGGGAAGTATGGAAACACCGCAACTCGTGTGTTTTTGACCATGCTAGGCCATGCGTTCAGGAGGTTCTCAGGGCAATCTGCTCTGAAGGTAATCTGTGGTGTAGTGCTGGGGCAAAAAAGCTTCAGGAGCTCCTGGCCAAGTCGCTAACCTTGTTTCCTTAGGTTTTGTAGGTCTCTAGAGGTGTGTGTGTGTTGTGTTGCGTTGTACTAAAGAGGGTTTTTCCAGCCCCATGTTTCTTTCTTCTACCTTAATGAAATGAAATGACACGCAATTCTCTTGCGTTGTTCGAAAAAAAAAGTCTAGATTTTTGTTTGGATGCTGTAGAATTTTTTTTTAAAAAAATGGAATTGTATAGCATAAATCCTATATTTTAAAAAAAAACAAACATGGAAAGGTATAGCATGCTTATCAAATTATAAAAGCAAACCTTAGCTTCATCCATCTCGGTGCTTGCATCTTCCAGTCCATCTAGCATAGATGAGTCTTTACTTACTAGTGATACCTGAAGAAGTATAAAGTGAGAGTGTTTTTTTCTCAAAAAGCCCTTCCAAGTACTTGCTCTCCTATACTACCCCCTCCGTCCCAATTTATAAGTCGTTTGACTTTTTCAACCCAAACTTTGACCGCTCGTATTATTCAAAATATTTGTGCCAAAAGAGTTAAATTTAAATCATTCTTGAAGAACTTTTATTAATAAAGCAAGCCATAACAAAAAAAAGTGATATTTTGCACAAATGTTTGAATAAGACGAGTGGTCAAACTTGGGGCCAAAAAAGTCAAACGACTTATAAATTGGAACGGATTTAGTAGATCATAAGAAACCAACCAGTATAGGAGTCAACTGCCCTTCCAAATCAAGAAGGCCTTTTGCAAATGCTGCTGCGGACATCTGAAAAGTAAACCATGAAAATGTGAATTAGGAATATCAGTTGATTGCCAAGAAATTATTGCAATTAGATATGCATGAGCTGCAGAATCGTAGATTCAACAGTGGGTAGGTTGGGGGACGGGGGCAGGTCCCAGTCTTTTTCAAATATAGGGGATGTTATTTAACTAGTCTCGTTTGCACTCATTTATGTTTCCTCTTCCTTCCGCATTGAGCAAATCTTAACATCATGCATTACAATACATTACAACAGGGATACCATTGTAATTTCAAATTTGTAACCTACATCCATGCCTAGTCCACATATGCAACATAAAAACTTGTAGGCAATTAAGATCATTGCCTTCATTAATTTCCATGTGGGACAACTTGAAGGGTTGTATTTTTCCATTAGTTGTACAACTCCAATGATATAGGCACACAAAAGAATATTGTGTATTTTACCTAGTACAGCCTATATCAGTTGACTTTCCTAAAAAGAATCATTGCTGTGCTTTCTGTGACAAAAAGTAGTCATTCCTAAGACCACATGCAATTTCTAATTCAACCTAGTGTTTCAAATTTGCCGAAGTAGGTTAAGTGTAATTTTATGAAAGAGTGACAACGTTTGTATATGTATTGTAGCATAATGGACAATACTAATACATTTCATAGTGGTACTTTGGCCATTCATGTTGGAAAAGAACAAAGATTAAAACTAGCTAGTAGCTAGAAGTGTAGTGCGTTAGCCAAGCCACCAAGGTTCCAAGGAAAACATATACATAGGGGCTATAAATGAGGGAAAAGCGTACATGTGACTAAACGTACCTGTACACGACCTTCATCTGAGCTGTATATTTTTAAATCATGTCTGTAAGTGCTATGCAGACGAAGCAAACCAGTTCCTTCACCTATATTTCATTGACATACCAGATAGTCACGAGAAAATATCTTCAAGTACAGGGAATATACTTCAATATAAAAACTACAGATTGTCAAATGTGCAAGAAACGAATCAAGTTTCTTATGGAGAACACAATTTAGTGAATTATTAGAGCATAATTTTAATTGAAGTGAAAATCACAAGCATCGCACTTATCATCCTTGAGTTCAAGCAACACCGGAAGGGGAACAGACTTCTAATAGATGCGAAATTTGGGGGGAAATGAGAGCTTCTAAAAGCAGTTACACTAAAGGTCCCTAAATATCAAATCCCTGGACTTAAACACTAGGTGGTAGAGATTTTCAAAAGGCTGTAAAGATCTAAAGTGAAAATAGAATTATCATGTTTCTTCTGTTCCCTTTGAACCATCACGAGACGTGTAATCTCCAATGACTAAAATATGCCACATCCATCACTTATATATGTCATGCAAGTATATCTAGACTACACCTCTTGCCACATTGACAGAAATACAGAATTAACAAGTATGTTTAAGATGAGGAACCCAGGCACCCTTCAAGTTTAAGGGGGGTGGGGCCCAAGTAGCTCCAAAGTCAAAGTTTCTCTGGAGCACAAGTTTCTCTTGAGAAAGCAAGTCATCCAACATAGAGATAAGATAAGCACAAGATTGTAGTAAAATAAAAAAAAAATGTCACTAAAGTTCTGTTGTTTTACTTCTTTCACAAGATGATAGGCAGGAAGAATGTGAATAACCTGGATATATGTTATTTCTGAAAAACCTTCCCAACTCCTCTGCCTGATTGAAAACACATAAAAAGAATCATTACAGTAGATATATGTTGATTACAAATGTAACTGCATAAATTTTGTTTTGACACTGCCAAATTCAGAAAGCCCCCACTTCACATAAGATATTTCGAAAATAACAGAAAATGACAATTGAAGAAAAGTCTATTTCAGTAATTCTTGGATATATACACTGTTGATATATTCTAAATTATCCCCTTCACAATGGATTGCACAGGTTTTGACAGCAACAAATGCAAGAAACAAAATGCAAGTGGCATGATGTAAGTGTCAGTTGTTATCTGGATCACTATGGTACAGTACACTACAACGTTTGCCTGGACATCTGGTATCTAGAAAACAAGAAATTACTTATTGATAACTGGTAAGGCATGGAAAAGAAAAACCTGTCATGGTTAATTGGTTAGGCACTATATCACTGATTGGTAAGGCATGGGAAGACGGAAAAAAACTATCATTTAAGTACTATTATCACTGCTGGCTAGCTTGCATCCCCTGTTGCCAGGAATCACAAGGTAAGATTGTTATGACCGGCAAATACTATGTCAGGAGAGGGGCAAGCCGTGGCTAACAGCCAGGGGCAAGAAACGGCTAAGGCCCAAGTCGTCACCTATTAGGAGTACTATTTCTATTATTAGTAGGTGAGTCCTATTTCTATTATTATTATGAGAGTCCTATTAGGAAGTTATTTCTATTTGTGAGAGAGGGAACTATATATATCCTGTAATATGGTTCAGATCAATCTAAGCAGAAACAATCTATTTGTTTCCGGCTTCCTCAGGGAGCCGGGCGTGTTCCTGCCCTATTTGCCTCTTGCACCAGCTCTCGCCGCCACGGCGCCGCCGTGCCGCCTTCCTCACGTCTTCAAGCCGCGCCCGCAGATCACGCATACATACAACCTACGACCTCTCGCAAGTAGGGCCAGGAACCGTAGCAGCTTGGTATCAGAGATTCCAGGTTCGATGGCCAACACCACGCCGATGACCACCGCTCCGCTGAGACACGCCTCATCCCCACCGGCGTCTTCTGAGTTGTCCGAGGTCTCCACGTCCGCCGACGGCGCGCTCACCCTTGCGTCCCTGGCCGGCGTGGTCGCTCAGCTCGGCCGCAGCATGGATGAGATGGGCCGCAACATGGCCGCCGTGCAGGCGACCCTGGCTGGTCTCACCTTGCCGCCACCCCCACCACAGACGGCGCCGCCATCCTTGCCCCTGTCCACCGCGCCTCCGCCTCCGGCATCGTAGCAGACCAGCTTCCCCTACGGCATGCCGGTCAGCGGGTCGGGGGTCCCTCTCCATCTTCGTCAGATGCCGCCCTCTCCATCCGCCGTCCCGGCGTGGGCGATGATGGGATCGACCTCAGCGCCGGTCTACACGATGACTACCTCGCCAACGCCCTCCGCGCCGATCACCTCCGTCGTGCACTCCACCCCGATACCCGAGCCACTCTCCAGCGGCGCGGACGGTACGATCGCCATGACCTCGGCCGCACCTGGGGCTTCGGGGGGTGGCCACCACCACTCGGTTCCTCCGCTTCTAGATGAGGGAGCCCGCGCGCCGCCAAAGTTCTACAAGCTCGAGTTCGCTACCTACGATGGCAGTGCGGACCCGCTCAATTGGCTCAACCAGTGCGACCAATTTTTCCGCGGCCAGCGTACACTGGCGTCGGATCGCACTTGGTTGGTGTCTTATCATCTCCGAGGCGCTGCACAGACATGGTATTATGCGCTGGAACAAGACGAAGGCATGCCAGCCTGGGAGCGTTTCCGCGCGCTGTGCCAACTTCGCTTTGGTCCACCGACGCAGGGCACACGCTTAGCGGAGCTGGCTCGGTTGCCCTTCACCTCTACTGTCCAGGACTACTCAGATCGCTACAACGCCATCCTGTGCCATGATCGCGACCTCAACCTGTGCCAAAAGGCGCAACTCTATGTCGGCGGTCTTCCAGAACACATCAAGGTGGACGTCGAGATGCACCATCCGCAGGACCTGCAATCGGTGATGTACTATGCGCGGGCATATGAACGCCGCACGGCTGCCTTCCTACCAGCACCGCAGTAGCAGCAGCAACGCGGCGCTCGGCCCCCAGCGCGGCCCGGGCTGTCGCCAGCACCCCGGACAACTCCATCGCCAACTCCAGGGACGGGCCAACAGCCGGCCTCGACGACCCCTCCTAGACAGCCACGGTTCCGCCGTCTGTCGCCGGCAGAGCAACAGGAACGGCGCCGCCAAGGCCTCTGCTTCAACTGCGACGAACCTTACGTCCGCGGTCATGTTTGCCAGCGCCTATTCCCTGGAAAACGACGACTACATGGACGCCGACATCCCCGCCGAGGCCGTTGCCGCTGCCGCGTTCCCAGAGGAGCCAGTGGTCGCTCCTCCCACCTTGGAGGCCACGGGGGAAGCCGCGATCTCTGCCGGGGCACCACCCACCGTGTCCCTGTACGCACTCGCAGGGGTGCGCCCGAAGAACACCATGCTGCTGCCCGTCACGGTGCGTGGTCACCGCCTGGTGGCTCTCCTCGACTCCGGCTTGACGACCAACTTCATCAACGCCGATCTCGTCAGCCGCCTGCAGCTCCCCTCTGTCCCACACCCCTCGCTACGGGTGCTCGTGGCTAACGGCGACCGCGTACCCTGCCACGGGCTCGTCCGCGACGTCGCTATGGCCATCGGCACCGAGGAGTTCTCCATCGACTGCTTCGGCATCAACCTCGGCGAATTCGACCTCATCCTGGGGTTCGACTTCATGCGGTCTCTTGGGCCCATTCTGTGGGACTGCGAGAGCCTCTCCGTGGCCTTCACGCATGGCGGACGCCGCATCCGATGGATGGGGTTGGGCTCCCCCTGCGACAACACCAGGGAGCCCAACGTTCGGGCGGTCACCGACCACTCCGAGCACCCGCTCCTGGATCAGCTACTACTCCAGTTTAGCACGATCTTCGATGAGCCACGCGGTCTACCGCCAGCGCGCCCCTACGACCACCGGATTCACCTTCCGGATGCCTCCCCAGTGGCCGTCCGGCCTTATCGCTACCCCCAGCTGCAGAAGGACGAATTGGAGCGATAGTGCGCCGCCATGCTGGAACAAGGGATCATACGCCCCAGTACATCCCCGTTCTCCGCCCCGGTCCTCCATGGTCCGTAAGGCGGACAAGTCCTGGAGGTTCTGCATCGACTACCGCGCTCTCAACGCGCGGACCTTCAAGGACAAGTTTCCCATACCGGTGGTGGATGAGCTCCTCAACGAGTTACACGGTGCCCGCTTCTTCACGAAGCTGGACTTACGCTCTGGCTACCACCAGGTGCGGATGCACCCGGACGACATCAGCAAGACGGCGTTCCGCACTGACCAGGGGCACTACGAGTTTTTGGTGATGCCTTTTGGCCTCGCGAACGCCCCGGCAACATTCCAGGCGCTCATGAATGACGTCCTCCGTCCGCATCTCCGCAGGTTCGTGCTGGTGTTTTTTGATGATATCCTAATCTATAGCAACTCGTGGGTGGAGCACCTGCAGCATGTCGGCATCGTCCTCAACGCCCTCCGCGCCAACCGTCTCTACCTCAAGCGTTCCAAGTGTTCGTTTGGTGCCTCCTCGGTGGCCTACCTCGGCCATGTCATCTCCGTCGAGGGGGTCGCTATGGATGCTGACAAGATTGCAGCGGCCGCCTCTTGGCCCGCTCCGCGCTCGGCTCGTGCCCTGCGAGGGTTCTTGGGGCTCGCAGGCTACTACCGGAAGTTCATCCGAGACTTTGGCGTTATTGCAGCGCCACTTACGCGTCTCTTGCGGCGAGACGCGTTCGCATGGGACGACGAGGCCGAGCGCCCTCACGACGGGACCGGTTCTTCAGATGCCGGATTTCAACAAGCTCTTCACGGTGGACAGCGACACTTCAGGCGCGGGGTTCGGGGCCGTCCTCCACCAGGGCGCCGGACCCCTCGCTTTCTTTAGTCGGCCCTTCGCCGCCCGCCATCTCAAGCTCGCCGCTTACAAGAGGGAGCTCATTGGGTTGGTGCAGGCGGTGCAACACTGGTGGCCATACTTGTGGGGGCACCACTTCCTCGTGCGGACGGACCACTACAGCCTCAAGTACTTGTTGGACCAACGCTTGTCGACCGTTCCCCAGCATCAATGGGTCAGCAAGCTGTTTGGGTTCGACTTTACTGTGGAGTACCGCCCAGGACGTCTCAACACGGTGGCAGGACGCTCTCTCGCCGCGACGACGACCCTACTGCCGGCCTCGGCGAGGCAGCAGCCACCGCTGCCATCTCGGGGCCGTCCTTCGCATACATCGACGACATACGCCGTGCCACCGCTGCTGCCCCAGATGCCGTGTTGCTGCAGGAGCGCCTTCGCGCAGGTGAGCTGGCCGCTCCCTGGCGCGAGGACGGCGGGCTACTGCTGCACGGCCACCGGATCTTTGTCCCCGACTTTGGCGATCTACGCCACCAGGCCATCCTCCTTGCTCATGGGGCTGGGCACGAGGGTGTGCAGAAGACCTTGCATCGTCTCCGCTCAGATTTCTACATCCCAGGCGACCGCACCTTAATCCAGGATTGGGTGCGTACTTGTGCTGTCTGCCAACGCAACAAGACCGAGGCTCTACGCCCAGCAGGATTGTTACAGCCTCTGGAGGTACCATCCCAGGTGTGAGCAGATATCTCCATGGATTTCATCGAAGGGTTGCCTAAAGTCGGCGGCAAGCGGTCATCCTCACCGTCGTCGATCGCTTCTCCAAGTACGCGCATTTCATCGCGCTCGGGCACCCCTAGACAGCCGCTACCGTCGCCCGCGCCTTCTTCGACGGTGTTGTTCGACTCCACGGGTTTCCGACGTCCATTGTCAGCGACCGGGACCCCGTCTTCACCGGCCACGTCTGGTGCGACCTCTTCAAGATGGCTGGCGTGACTCTTTGCATGAGCACTGCCTTCCATCCACAGACGGACGGCCAGTCGGAGGTGGTCAACAAAGTCATCGCCATGTATTTGCGTTGTGTGACAGGTGATCGGCCTCGCGCGTGGGTGGATTGGCTCTCGTGGGCGGAGTATTGCTATAATACATCCTTCCACACCGCCCTGCATGCGACGCCCTTTGAAGTTGTGTACGGCCGTCCGCCGCCGCCCATCCTGCCATATCGGCCAGGGACGGCCCGTACAGAGGCTGCGGATGCCCTCCTTCGCAGTCGTGACGAGATGTTGGCGGAGGTGCGCCAGCGCTTGATTCAAGCGCAACAGCTGGCGAAGAAGTACTATGACGCCCACCACAGGGAGGTGGAGTTCGACGTCGGCTCGTGGGTCTGGCTACGCCTCCTTCACCGTACGGCGCAATCCTTGGACCCATGTGCTAAACAGAAGCTGGGACCGCGCTGGGCTGGTCCTTGTGGTGGAGCGCATCGGCAGTGTCGCTTATCGCCTACAGCTGCCGGAAGGGGCGCGTCTTCATGATGTCTTCCATGTTAGCCTGTTGAAACAGCACCGGGGCAACCCTCCATCGGCTTCTAGCAGCTTACCACCACTCCAGGATGGCCGCATACTGCCAGCCCCGGCCCAGGCGTTACAGGTGCAGCAACGTCGCGGTGACTGGTATGTGCTGATCCAGTGGCATGGGCTGCCCGAGGAAGAAGCTACCTGGGAACGCGTTGACGACTTCAAGGCCGCCTACCCCGATTTCCAGCTCGAGGACGAGCTGTTTTCGCAGGCCGGGAGAGATGTTATGACCGGCAAATACTATGTCAGGAGAGGGGCAAGCCGTGGCTAACAGCCAGGGGCAAGAAACGGCTAAGGCCCAAGTCGTCACCTATTAGAAGTCCTATTTCTATTATTAGTAGGAGAGTCCTATTTCTATTATTATTATGAGTCCTATTAGGAAGTTATTTCTATTTGTGAGAGAGGGAACTATATATATCCTGTAATATGGTTCAGATCAATCTAAGCAGAAACAATCTATTTGTTCCCGGCTTCCTCAGGGAGCCGGGCGTGTTCCTGCCCTATTTGCCTCTTGCACCAGCTCTCGCCGCCACGGCGCCGCCGCGCCGCCTTCCTCGCGTCTTCAAGCCGCGCCCGCAGATCACACATACATACAACCTACGACCTCTCGCTAGTAGGGCCAGGAACCATAGCAGAGATCTAGATAACTGCTGGAGGGCAGCTTGGCCAAAGGCCACTTATTTCAGTAGATGAAAGTGCAAACTTGAGACACAAGGTGCTGCTACTACCTGCACCTATATAACTGCATAAAGCAGTTTCTACTTATCCCCTTACCTGCTACAGCATATTCTTGGCCACTAAAGTGGATGCTGTGCATATTCTAAGTACTAAGCTTACAATAGCTGAAAATTGATGACAATGAATAGTAATATACATAGGATTAACTCTCATCCCCTACACCGCCATGGGCAAGTGTATAAGTGTCTTGACCAACAACCCTTGGATCTGGCACGGACAACCCCCTTCAACAGTTGACATCCTCCAACTCAGAGACTGTAATCTCTGAGCCTGTGACATAGAATCTACCGTTGACATCCGTTTCCAGATGAATGGTTTAGTGTTCTACAAGGTGATGCTAATCATGTGTAAGGTACTGAAAAGAAACCATTGTAAAGGATCGATAAGGACAAATAGGTCCCCTGGCATCTTGTTCTTCTGTTATTTATAAATGTCTACTTCAACATTTTACATCAAAATTTATTCAAACTTGATCATAGAAATGAAGAGTCCCAACGAAAACTCAACATTTTTAAATTTGAAGTAAAAATATGAGACAAAACCTGTTTCCTCCCAGCATGAGTGAGCACACCACCATATTTCAGAATCATCAGGGCTTCAATCGGTCGTTCCTCTTCACCATCACCATTACGCTTTGGAACTTTCATCCATTTCAATGGCTTTAGCTGCACTTTCCTATAAATGCCAGAGAAATGCCCACCCTGATATGAGAAGAGTAGCATAAGTTATTAAATGCAAGAAGACAGGTATAAGCTTTTCAAAGCAGATAAACCAGTATTCAAGACAGGGTATAGACACAAGCAGTTGTATTTTCCACTAAGACTGTTCGGGTGCGAGATGCAGGTATCCAAAATTCCAAATGCAAGAAAAAGTTATGGCTGCTTTCTTCCATTTATGGCAGAAAAATGGTAGATAAAAAATTGGCAAGACAATTATAGCTCCAAGATAACTCTTCTTAACTTCTGTATCCATGTAATGCCCAACAGAGCTCTAACCAGTCCCCGAAAATTGTATGGAGAAGCAGAAAGAAAGGACAAAATGATTAAAACCTGCTTTCAATTTGTAAATTAAAAGCTTAAAATATAATTAGTAAATAGCATTGATGCCTTCCAGTCTGTATCTCTGGAAGACCCAACAGAGTAACAGGCAGCAAGGCCCATCTAAGTTGTCAACACCAGCACCCTAGGAAAACATGCAGACTCCGCCCCTGCCTTATCCATCCGCCTCCAACACAGAAGACACCCCACACTAACAGACTGCCAGGCATGATCTACTGGCACTGTCCGTTGCCTTCCACACCTGAAATGTGGAATCTCACCCCCGCTCACCCATGCAGGAATTACGGTACCTCGCTGACCTCATCCCCGACTGCCCAAAGCCATGATACTATTCGTTTTTTTCTGTATCTGGGATCACTTTTTTCTTCTCCATGATGTATTCTGCCTAGATTTGTTGCATTTGCAATCCAAGAAACAAAGCTCACTGATGTTTTGCTTCCTGCTTGAGTTGGTACGTTATTTGATAGTTTGATCTCTCAACTTTGGTAGAACATTTCTTGGGTGGGTACCAGAGCGAGATGGACCAAATTGCGACTGGAACGGGCCGGTACAGGATGAAACCTCTTTTGTGCAAGTTTAGGTGACAGGATAAGGTATACCACCTGTTCCAGCCGATACCGGAATGCAATTAATAACAGTGCTATGGATTATTAGTCATTAAATTTCAAATATAAACTCCACAACAGCAACAAAAAGGGAAAGTAACTGGTGAAAATATTAACTTATGTGTCCCTCTTTTGCTTCCATTTCAACTTAATCAAAAAAATTGTGGATGCACACCCAAAAAATTGACTACCCTTCAGCAAGTTTGAATGGTTGCATCTAGCCATTAGCTTGCACTCTGCACTAGACACATGAATACAAACTATCTAGTGAAAAGGTATTCAACATGTACGTATCAAATGTTATGGATATGTACATTTGGATAGTTAGAAATTACCTCCTCTAGTACTGCTTTGACTTGACGGAGTTTCTCAATATGCTCAATATCATCAGCATCACTATCACTCTCCCGACCAGACCTAAATATACATGACATTAATCACTACCAAATTTAAATCAAAAGAACAGTTGAAGAAACAGAAGATCAAATCAAACTAACAATTTGATCAATGCAGCAATCCAGTAATAAAACATGCAGATACAGAAGATAAGAAAAAAGTTGAGGAAGCAAAATTCATAAAGTTATCATGCAATCTAAATACTAGGGCTAAAATATTTATCCTAGCATACAGTACCTAGTTGGTGGTACAAGTTGTCTTGTGGCATCCAGCAAGTCTTGTAACTGTACAGCACTTTTTAGTTTTGTCTGCACGAAGAGTCCAAAACTGTTATTCAATTTAAGCACTATAGATTAAGTAGGACTCAAGATTCGGAAAAGAGGGTACCTCAACTCTTGGTTTTCCACCATTGTACTTCAACATCAAATTCAGGAGCTTTTCTTCTGTCACTTTCAATTTCACCTTCTGCTTTGGTGTCCGATCGCCACTAAACAGATATAAGATGTCAACATATAGAAGTAACAATTATATTATAGAAGCGAAGGAATAGTAGTATACTTACTGGCGTATCACAACAATTACACAGCGCAGTTCTTCTGACTGCCCAAATGTACCAATAATTCCGCTTCCCTGTCGTGTAAGACCTTCAGTGGACTGAACTGGTTCAGATTTCCAAGGAAGAGTTGGAGGGATGGTTGACGAAAGATGAGGAGCTTTTGCATCAAGAAATATTTTTCTCAAGATGCAAGCAGCATCATCATAATACCTGGATGACAAGTTTGTTCAACCATTTCAGCACTTATTAAATCAAACTGACATGTTTCCCAATTATAAAAACTGAGTTTTCAGAAAATTACTTATACGAGTTCTTCACAAAGCTCCATCCGTTAACGTCACAGACATATGATCTCCCATCACATCTTAAGAGATCAAAACCACAAACCTATGAGAAGCAAGACCATTGACCAGACATTTTAGGAAAAACTAAGAGATGATATGATAATGTGATAGTCATCAGAAAGAATCAAAGTATATTTCAATAGTTGGGATGTATCCAATGCATATAGATTTTGTTTCTCGAACAACGCAGGAGAGCAGCATGTCATTTAATTAAGAAGAGAATAAAACAATGAAGGAGAGGCAGAGCCTGCTCCCCCAAGTAATCAATTACAGGACTCTTGGGGGTTGGGGCCACACACTATGCAAAACAGATGACCACTGCCCAAAAAACGCCTAAACAGCTATATGCAGCAACCTACTAAGAAGCTGTTGCAGAGCCTTAGCTCCAGCCCGACACCACAACAAACACTCTTCAGAAACTACAGCTAAAACTCTTTGAACACGAGAACTAGCACCCTCAAAGATACAAGAACTCCTATGCATATAGATATGAAACTATATATTATTCGTTATTCTCCCTCTATACAGCAAGCAGCAACATGAGGTCCATCCAGCTCAACTGCAGATTAAAGCCCCCAATGCTACTAAAGAATCTGACCAAATTGAAAAATAAAATGTAAACCTCGATATCTCAACGAAGCAACCATTTAGCTGTCAATTTTTCTAGAAAACAGGAGAGTGCCGAACCAAACAATATACAAAGCATGGGCCCACATTACCATAAAAAAGGCATGGGAGGATTGCATTAACAAAATTTGGTAAGCAGTATTGTCTCCCATAATTTGCCAAAAAAATGACAAAAACTTGCCAAATCATGGGATATGCCACACTTTGGCACCAATCCAAATGGTAACCAAATCGCATGAGAATCATGAAAATTTGGTGTGGATGGACTTCGGTTCTCAACCAAACAACCCATTAATTCCAAAATTTGATGGTTGCACTGCTTTTCTAGGCGAGATACAACAGGGTAGGCACCCGCTGCACTCTATTAAGGAGGGAGAGAGAGAGAGAGAGAGAGAGAGAGAGAGAGAGAGAGAGATTACAGAAAAGGAAAGGCCAAAACAGAATGAGCAAACAGTGGGGTAAGCAGCATCTAACAGGCAGACAAGAGCAAGGAAAAGAAAACGTGTGCAAGCTAATTGATTAATGATTCCTGCATTGTTGAATCATGATTTCCTGTTGGCTAATAGCCAACAAAGATCAAAGAAGGTTGGCAGAAAAATGTCCATAAAAAGATTTAGCTGATTATATAAATTAAATGCTAGAAGGAAAATAGTGTTAATGCCTCTAGAAATAAACATAACAAAAAATGTAGTCTTACCATCTGTCTAAAAGCATTGCAAACATCTCTTGCCATTTGTTTCTCAGTAGGGGTCAAAAGTACAGGGTATCGTACCTTCAAGTAACAAAATTAAGAAAACAAGATAAGTTAGAAACAAGAATACATTTCAGCATGACCCAAGGAACGATATAATCATCAATGTAAAAAAATAACCCCAGGAAGCATAATCAAACATGATAGCACTACAGAATATAACATCTAACCATAACACTATGCATTGAGAACAGTAGCATCATGACCTAATAGATTTTTTTTACCCGGTGACCTAATAGGTGTACATCCTGGCATGTAGATTTCGTGATTTTTAAAGTGGTAAGGCGAGGCACTGCATGCCAGCGTGGAAACATCCCACCGCCTTACCATTCTAAGAAATAGGAAATAGCAGCAGAGGTAGGAGGAAACTTGAGATGAAATTTAGTTGGGCTGGATTATACGGCCGAATTGTTGTGAGCGGAAACTGCTGTTCTGTGGCTGAAAGTAAGCTGAACCGCTCAAGCAAACAGAGCGGGGAAAAAGAAAACCAGAAAATGGCAAATGAAAAGAGAAGAGGTTGACCCAGCCCACGACTGGGCCTCCCTTACACATCGCTTCTCAGGTCATGGTCTCACGGAAACACGGCCGCATGCTCCCATGTTCATGTGCTCCGCCTGGGACCAGCTCTTTGTGTCTCTCTCACGCAGGTGCAGCACCGCCGCATCTCCCTCCCTCAGCCCCTCGCGCTGCTCTCGCTTGCGCGGAACAGCCTGCCTTCCGCTCCTTCCCTCCCTCTTGCTGCTGCTCCCTCAGATTGATCTGTCATAGCCCCTTCTAGATCAGCCTCTGCTGCCACAGATGGCCCAAGTGGTACCAGATTTGGTGGGAATGAGAGGAGACAGTTTGCATGGACTTCCTAGTTGGTTCCTATCTTTTTCTCTGGTCTGCCTCCAGTCTCCTTGGATCTCTCACTATTTTGGTTAGGCGTCCGGGACGCCTTGCTCCCTGCGAGCACTTCAATGCCTACGTGACGACGAGGCGACGCCTTAAAAACACTACTAGATCTCAAAATCAAACTATGACAAATACATAAACATATATGTGAGCAAGTTGCACAACAAAAAATAATTATGATATTAAACTTTTATGACCTAACGATTGTATATAACTGAAAGTAAACCAATGCATATTGAATTTAAATAAAGAAAGATGGAAGAGCACGGATTATTACTTCTTTGCCATCCGGGTTCCTCATAACAACACCATCAACAACAGGCGATTTACGTGCCTCAGCATGTGCATATCCTGGGCCAACAGTGTAAACCTGAAAAGTTTATTGTAGCTAGTTAATCAACAATATGTAGGATGGATAATGGATTATTTATTTAGATTTACAAGGAACAACTCAAATCCTGCTTTTTATGAACAGTAGATGATCTCCATATTAAGTAAGATTCTATTCCACAAATTTGCATCCATACAAAATAAAAGGGAAATATGCTGTTTTCACTTCACATTCTCAAGGAAAGATATCAGTAGAAAGAAACTAGTGAAAGATTACTTGCTGCTTTAGAGAATGAGTAAATGACCAAAATCAAATGTAGAATTAAGCTAATTTGTGAAAGATATCTTACTTTAACATCAGTGCCACCAGTAGGCATGAATTCCTCATATATGTAGGAACCTTCGCGCCTCACTCTCCTAACATCAGGATGAAATTCACTAGATCGGTTACCCACCTACATTTATTCAGCAATGCATAAATGTTTATACACACTTCCAATTACAGAAAAATATTAAACAATACAGAAAGATAACTAACAGTTTTACATAAAAAGGAATGAAAAAAAAGAGCTGACACTCAGTTCAATTATGCACAGGGCAATTGCATGGAACCTAACCTCCTACAACTATAATCACTTAAGTGTTGTTAAGCCAGAGTGGCATGAGTGATTTCTAACAAGCAGTCATCGAGTTCCTAACTTACCAACCACTTGAAGTTTCTATGCATATGCCAGAAATTGCACAGATAGCGGGCTAGTCTGGCAGGCTAAGGCAAAGAGTCCAAAGATGTTCAAATAGATCATTTCTAAAATCCCTGAAGGATGCAGTCTCAATTTTGACAAGTTCATATATACTAATAATAAAGGGAATTTAGAGACATTTGTTTAAATGGCAAAAACAAAACTCCACAGGGAGTATTGTTTTTATGAAGAACTTTTAGACTTTTGTGTGTAGACTAAAATAGCAAAGCTATTGGCACATTAGGAATAAACATGGCAAATAAGCCATTACAGTAAGCCAAATACAGAACTACAGCTGGTTCTCAGCAAATTACTCCCAAATGACTACAATTTCGAATCAGAACTTCACCTTTCTGAATAATTCCTTCATTCCACCACCAGCAGAACTAGGATAATATATCATTATTCGGTGGTCATCCCCTGTTAAAAACAAAAAAAAGGGGAATCAGAATACATTTATATGATCATCATAGGTGATCAGAAATTAATTATCTGTAGTGCAATAACAGATATCCCTTTCACCACTCTCATACCTCGACCACACAAAAACCATTATTTGCATCTTGCATGCAGTCAAACCAACCATTACGGTACCAAAGGGAACAACATTCAGATCCAATAAGGCAAAAAGCAGATATTACAATGACATTATGTATATATAGATGAATTACCATTGACAGGTTTCTCCACAAAAGGCTTCAAAAACCGCTTCCCATGGACCTCAACAAAATCTTCTTGCTCAATGAAGTAGTCCAGTTCTTGGTACGGATATTCTCTATTGACAAGAGCATAACTGGGCACAGGAATTCCGTACTTCTCCAAATGCTTAAGCATGCAAATTGTTAAAAGAGGAAGAAATGAGAATACATAAGAAGCCATCTTAATAAATTGGGTCAATTCTTTTTTAGACCAACACATTGGATTAATTAAGGAAATCATTGTGATGTAGTAGCTGACAAACAATTATAATACTTTAGACCAGTAATTTCCAAGGTAGATTGCCAAATTTGTCTGCCTCATTTTTTTTCTCGGACATGCAAGAAAGCTGTGCATCATTATATTAAGAGAAGGGCGTGAAACCCAAACAACACCACACTCACACCGGGAAATTCCTCTAGTCCCAGCTAGACTCCAAAAAAGCAACTCCTCTCTAATGAGTAGCATAATACGATTCAGGTTGGGGGTAATCCCATCAAACACGTAGAAATTGCAGTGATTCCAGATTGACCAAGGCCCCAAAGTTATGATAGAATTGAGACCTTTTCTGATCTGACCATCCACTCTAGAAACTGATCTTGCCCACCAGTCATTAAAGGAGGTGTCATCAGGCTGAGGGGGCAGGGACTGC
This sequence comes from Eremochloa ophiuroides, assembly GCA_038502445.1. Taxonomy (NCBI): domain Eukaryota; kingdom Viridiplantae; phylum Streptophyta; class Magnoliopsida; order Poales; family Poaceae; genus Eremochloa; species Eremochloa ophiuroides. The sequence goes on from JAHLJS010000002.1 coordinate 16,798,861, forward strand.
AAACCAAACTTCTGTAGGGTGTTGAACCACAATTGCGAGTGAAAACGAGCAAGTGGTCAATTGTCTCCTCAATTTGGTCACAACTCAGTGTACAGCATTTGGGGTCTGGCAGCCCCCTCTTGGTGAGGCGATCAGCTGTCCAACATTTGTTATGGCCTTATGGGCAACCAACAACATCAAGAATTTACACTTACAAGGTGCCCAAATCTTCCATATTCTTTCTCGTGGCCTTAACTGAACTGCACCAATAAACAGCCCTTCATATGCAGATTTTGCATAGTATTTTCCTGAAGCTGGTAGTTGCCAAGTATGTGAGTCCTCTACCTCTGGCTGCAGTACAAAAGCTGAAAGGAGGTCCCATGGGCCAAGGTATTCAGTCAAGGCAACCACTGTAAGTGCTCCCTGTATATCAGAGATCCGTCTCATCTCAGTAAAGGCTTCAAACACTCCTTTTCTTTGCTCTGTTGTAACTGGGCTGGGACTCTGTTTTCAGTCTTTTGTGCTTTCTTCATCTATCTTTAATGAAACAACACGCAGCTCTCCTAGGTAGTTCTAGAAAAAAAATATATAGTGGAAAACTGGACGTGAACCTGTGACAGCAAGTTTAGCTACCTCTAGTCTATTGATGTACCAGTATTGCAACTAGTTGTGTGCCCTGTGCATTGCCCAACTCAACAAGCCATATCATTGGTTATATGTGAATTAGCACGTTAATGATCTAGAGTGGCACACTTAAACAAGTAGCCTAAAGAACTTTAAGAGTTCCATGACCTTTTTGAATCAGCTAAGCAATCCAGTGATTCACTGCAATTCACTCTCAATGATGTCAATCAAAAAGAGTCAATGGTCATCGAAACTGCGAAGCTATAACTAGTTACGTTGAGATAATTTAGTGTAAACATTTAATCAAAAAAATGTTCACCATTTGTCGTCATGCTATACATCCATTTACTGAATATTGTTGGGAGAAACAATGGCAATCTAAAATACTCATTGCCTGCATTACTAAGCTACTTCTAAAAAAGGTTAGTCTATACAAAAGTACTTTGATAACATGCAGAAGAGTACTACTTTGAGCACAATTATAGTGTACAAATAGACGAATATAAGTTAAACATGAGTGCATATTAACAGAGGATAAGGATGAGTTTAGCTGCGTGCAACAGAATAGAAAAGAATTACACAACAATACCTCGTACACTTTTCTGCGGTCATGGAGGAGGTATTGTGGCTCCAATTCATTCACCAAAAAAGGCCTACCGTTCATGCAGATTAAGGTCAGGGAAACTAACTGGAATATCAAGAATTACAGAAAAGAACTCATCTATTCACTTAAGAAATAAAGTTTCAAGAAATATAGTTTCCACATCTGAGAATGTAAGATAGTACTTAATTTTAAGTGTTAGTTTATTAAATTAGGGCAGAAAAGACTCCCAGTGGTATTGCTAATACGTGGATGGCCTGCTCCTCACTGTTTTTTTTTATTTGAATCATATTCCCCAAGAAACATCATGAATGATAATTTGGATTAATACATAGAAAGGGTAAACTATGCAATGATCATGTATATTTGACTAACTGGGTATGCATGTTTACAGATAAAAAGACTAAAGAAGACGAAGGATCACTGAATAAGAACTAGTAAAATTAGTTTTATGCTACTGCAAACATGTCTAGGACAAGGAGCTTCGAATAATGGCTTATAAGTGATCATATCTCCTTCAAGGAGTGTGCAATACGCATCCACTAGAAACCATTTTCTAGCAAAATGAGAATCATTCTACATTTATTTTCATCACATAATAAAAAAGTGCCAAAGTTGACCAACTTAAATGTTAGTTGTTATCTCTGCAACTAGAGAATCGGCAATAGTTGCCTTGCTGGTTAGGTGGAACAATGTGGTGCTGAAAAGAAATTTGGTGGGTGACACAGCCAATTGGCAAAAGTAATAGCCCAAACACAAAGTATCCACTCAACTAGCAGTTGCATTTCTGAAAAACTTCTGTGCCCAAAAGCACATAATTTGGCTCCCCAAATATTAATTAATAGCTGCCCTCCTCAACAGTACTGCTTTTCCCAGAAGTAGTTGCATTCCTAAGGAAAAAGCTACTGCAAATTGTGCCCCAAAAGTAAGCAACAGCAGTCTCATTCTTTTATTCCTTTATTAAGCTTGTTATATGGAAACAGATATGGTAGGGCTCCTCCCTGGCTTCGGCTTCGACTCCTCTGGAGGAGCCGTTTTCCAGTGAAAAACAGAGGTGGCTCCTCCGAGGAGCCCTTCAGGGTACAAATAGGTCATTCAAAGTATGAGGTTGTTAGAAGGTTGCAAACCAAACAAATAAATGCTGATGCCCCTACATCCCTCTCTCCCTCAGCATTAATACATTATTAAAAAAAATTTGAGATGTAGTTACAAGAACAGTTACCATTTGAAAGAGATTTATAAAGCAATAGAAAATAAAAAGCATACCTTCTCAAAGCAGCATATGCTTGAACCTTTTGCAGAGGGAAACCAGAGGAATAGAAGGCAATCAAGCAATCACAGTTTGGCCAACTGAAAACAAAATGGTGGATAGGTAAGATGCTACTCCGAGATCCTAAACTCAGTAAGACAACAGTACGTATAGCCTTAGATCAAGAATTTTGCATAAAGAATGTAGATAAACCTATGCACAAAAGAATTATGATTGTTATCAATAACCTGAGTTCTCACTCATTTACATACATCTCAATAGGATCGTCGAGAATAACCTTATCTCCAAATATTATAATCTGCAAAATAAGTTAAATAATGAAGATTGACAGCTGGTCTGAAATGTTTCTGTAACAAGTGTTCTTACCCCTCAACTGTACCCCAATAGGAAATTCAACATCATTCAATTAATAAAATGAAGTTCACTGAACATGATTGGAATTATTAGAAACATAAATATATAGTAGCCCAAGTTACTTAAGCTTAGATATAAATCATAGGGTACAGGTTTGATTTATGATAATCTGGAACAAAGCAAGAGAAGAAAAGGAGGTAAGAGAATTTCAAATCATTAGGTGTAAAATATATAGTGACCAGAGTCAATTAAGGTTAAATTATATACACAAAAAAAAAATGGTGTGAAGACCTGGAGCACCTAAGCAAAAGAAGTAAGAGTCAACAATAGCACTAATGATGTGCAAAAAGTTAGCGCCATCCCAAGCACCAAGATAGACATATAGGTAATATAACAATCCATGAATGGAAACATGGATGAAGAAATGAACCATGTGCTGAAGCTTGGATACCGTAATCAAACAAAGTCGGCATATTTTTTCTACAAGGCAATCGTTGAATGAATGAACCAATGGGGAAAACCAGGTGACCAGTGGTCCCCTAGAAGTCAGAGGAATTAGCAGTATGTCTAACAGATTTAATAGTATACGCATATGCAGTAGACCAAATCTAATGCATAATCCTTTTCAAGACGTTGGAAATCTTATCACGTTCTACACATCCTATAAAGAATACTGGTCCACATGCACAGCCTATGGTACAACGAGTCCGTTTGGCATATAATACAATGAGAATATCGACCACTCAAGTGCAAAACTTCTAATTTAATTGATGCGGTGCTCAAACTATCTGTAAAGCAAGTGAACAGAATATAGTCCTCCAAAGTAAAATATACCAAGAATCAGTCAGCGACCATTTAGTCCTACAAAAAATGAAAAAAAGTACATATTCAGGGACATATATGCCATATCCTAGAAACTCTGGGTGCAACCCACAAAAGCGACCACTTTGATAGGGACCACACGTACTATTCGAAAAGATTCAGAATAAATTGGTATCCATGAAGATTCACGGATGTCTCGCAACGGAAATTTTCAGAAGAAAAGTAAGATCACGTTCAATTCGACGCCATCCACCCATTTACTCATCCCACAGGCAAACTTCAATCTCACACGGGTTTCGACCTTTTTGTAAACTGATGTAACATGAAAGGGAAATGCAGCGTGGGCGGAACAAAAGGAAGGATCTTGGACACCTCGAATTCTCCAAACGCGCGGAGCCGCTCGAGAATCTGCTCCATTGGAGAAGAGAACACCTGAAGAAAGAAGAATTAAAAAGAAGTTGATCAGACGAGGACATGTTCCAGAGGCAACAACGAAGCTCCCGCATCCCGCATTCTTTGACAAATCCAGGAGCAAGAGCCGGCCAATCGAGACGTACGCGCTGGAAATCGAGACGCACGCGCTGGAAGATCAAGAACACGAATCGGTCAATAAATAACCAGGAGGACAACACAGCATCTATCATCCATGTGTTCGCGATAATCCGTGAACCACCAAGGAGAAGAAAAAGAAGAGAGAAAAAAAAAGCTCAACAGACCAGATAGTCAAGATCCCGACCTTCTTCTCCATGACACAGACGCCAATGGTGATCCTGCCGGCGCCGCCATTACCCTCCATCACCACCATCGCGGCCCGTCTCTGTCCTGGCCTCCTCCGCCCCCGATCTGTCCACAGCCCGCGCACGCGAATCCGGAGAGATTTCGCGCGATTTTAATGCCGGGAGGATAAGAGGCGTTCGGTCGGGGGCGTTCGGGAAGGGGAGGCGGCGAGAGGCAAGCGTATCGCACACAACTCTCCCTCTCTTCTCCGCTGCGGCGGCGAAGAGGGTCAGGTCAGGGGACGGGATTGGCGGTCTCGTCCCGTGCGAGTGCGATGCGATGGGCGAACGGCTTCGAGCGGCGCGGCGGCAGAGGCTTTTATCAGCTGCACAGTGTGGGCTGGCCGCTGGTAGAGTTGAGTTGCCAAGTTTGTTTGCGATGCTGTGTGCTCTCGCCGTTTTCACCCGAAAAGAGAAACGCAAAGACTCGTGGAAAAGGATTTCTCTTTTTCTTCACGAAAGGGATTTCTCTTTTTCTTCACAAAAGATTTCTCTTTTAAATTTCTTTCTATGAAAGATTTCTCTTTTTATTTTCTTTTACATGAAATACTTCTATTTTTTATTTTCTTTTACATGAAATGTTTCTCTTTTTTATAGAGAAAAAAAGTGGAAAGGGTTAAATGTACCATTTGGTGCTAAAACTTGCGGTGGCTATATAGGATAGTCACTGAAGACATGAACTCAACCTACGCCTCTTTATTTTTTTTTCACAATAACTCGGGGTATTTCCTAAGTTTTTGTTGTTGCCTTGTGCGTAGGGTGAATTCTACTTGTGCGTGGTCTACTTGTACATGAGTTATGGGAAAAAAATCTGGCAGGTCAGCACACGTACAGGAGTTGACCCGAGATGGATAACGATGACGCCACCTCGAGGGGCTTGGATGAGACGAAGATTGTTATCCGAGGCGGGACTTCTTCTCGAGCCTTTGCGTCGGGGCCTTGGGAGAAATAGAGAATGGCTAGGACGGTTAGCCGGTGCCTGTGCCTTGTGCTAAGATCTCGGGTGAGACAAAGAATTGCTTGGAGGGGTTTGCCTTAGTCTCAGAGGTTAACCTATTTTTGCATTTTAATAGAGTTCTCTTAATTAATTAAGGTACCCGACAAGTGGGATGTTAATTTTATAAAAAAAATGTGGAATCTCGAATTAATCTTTTTTTAATAGGGAGGAAGGACAGTATAAGTGGCCATATATCACACCTTCCGAGAAGGTTGTTCGATGGTTTTCCTTTTAGTCTATTTCCTTGTCTACCTTATCATCTACAATGTGGAAGCAATAGTTGATCACTTATGAGTGTGTCCTGCGATGACTTTGGTGATTGCCACGACGAGATCGTCGTCGCGGAGATCGATTTCATCGACAGGCAGCCAATTTGTGACCTCTATCTGAGGGGAGGAGTGTTTCTAGGAGCCCCCTATAAGGATAGCGACTTCGCGCGGAAAGGATTTCACGGTTTAGAGTTAATGAATCAACTGTTGATATTCTTTCGGTGTTTAGACTCGTTCCGAAACGTTGGATCTGTGTCATGTCCAATGTTTTAGGGGGTGTTACCGCTACTTCTAATCAACGTGTGGTGGGTGTTGTCGTTACTGTCAACTTATGTGTTGTGAGAGAAAAGTATTTTATTTCTTGTGATGTAGTTATATGCATGAGAGCTCAGCTTTAGAGTTTGTGGCTATAAACTTATGAAGATTATAGATATCCCTTTCCTTGTTTTATTTTCTTATCATCTACTTGTGGAGGCCAAGTGAACCGCTTACGAAGATGAATCACAAAAAATAAAAAGGGAAGCCACGCATGCATGGTCCCTTCTTATTCCTGACAATTGTAGGTGCTACAGTTACTTTTGATCAACATGTGGATTATAGATATCTCTTTTCTTGTCTTTCTTATCATCTACTGTTATGGAGCTGCTAGGAGCTACGTGGTTGCGAGTAAGTTGAGGGAGCGGTGGCCTAGAGTGCTGCTACAGTAGCGACGCTACAGTACCGCGGGTACGGTAGCACCGGTGTCTAGGGCTGCAAGGGAGACAGAGGACGGTGCTACTGTAGCACTGTGGGTACTGTAGCAGCGCTCCAGGCCACCGCTCCCTCAACTCCCTCGCAACCATACAGCCTCTAGCAGCTCCATAACATCTACCTTGTGGAGGCCACAGTGGACCATCGATGAGTGTGTATATATGGTGAATCTATGAGGAAAGATAAAAAGGCAAGCCGTGGGCCAGTCTTAGTCGGAGGTTAGAACCTCCCAATTTTTAAGATGTGAAACTTCATCTAAAATGTGTGTCTTTTAATACATAGTTTTATTACATAGATTTATAGGTTTAGTCTTTCATGGGTCCCACTAGGATCTCTCCCTCTCTTTTTTTCCTCTCTTCCCCGTCGCACATGTGCCATGCATGCAACAACTCTATCCCCATGAAACGAATGAGGGCTCTAGTGAGGGTTCATCCGAATTCCAATGTTTTAGAAACAAAGCTCACTCGCGTTTTGTCTTCATGAAATGGAATATGCATTGAGACTGGCCCTTTGGATACCTAACATTAGCGTTACTTATTATGATTAATGTGTAGCGGGCGTTGTTGTTACAGTGACCAATGTGTGGTGGGAAAAAAGTTCTTTATTATTGATGTTATGGTTGTACAAGAGCTCGGTTTTAGAGTTTGTATATGAACTATCCGGAGATTAAAGATATCTCTTTCCTTGTCTTTCTTATCACTATTGTGTGAAGGCCATAGAACCATAGTGGACCACCTGCGAGTGTGTCTGTGTGTGTATATGGTGAATCACGGAAGATAAAAAAGGTAAGCCGCGCATGCATGGTCCCTTTGGATACTTGGCAATTGTAGGTGTTATCGTTACTTCTATCAATGTGTGGTGGACGTTATCGTTACTGCCGACTAATGTGTGGTGGAAGAAAAGTATTTTAATTCTGATGACATGGCAGTATGAGAGCTCAGCTTTAAAGTTGGTGGGTATACAACCTGTTCTTTTGGCTGAAAATAAGCGCTGATTTCGGTTCGTGCTGATTTGTTGTGAGAGAAAAATACTATTTCGTGGCTAAAAATAAGCGCTGATTGGTCAAAAGAACAAGCTGATACACCATATAGAGAGCTCAGCTTTAGAGTAGTGGATATGAACCATATAGAGATTATAGATATCTTTTTTCTTGTCCTTCTTATTATCTACTATGTGGAGGCCATAGCGAACCACCTGTGAGTGTGTTTATGATGAACCACAGTAGATAAAAAAGGCAAGCTGCGCATGCATGATCTCTCCATATACTCGATAATTGTAGGTGTTACCGTTACTTTTATGATTAATGTGTGGTGGGCATTGCCGTTATTGTCAACCAATGTGTGGTGGGAGAAAAATATTTTATTTCTGAAGATGTGGTTATATGAAAGCTCAGCTTTAGAGTTAGTTGATATGAACTATATATATAGAGATATCATAGATATCTGTTAGCTTGTCCTTCTTATCATCTACCATGTAGAGGCCGTGGTTTGAACCACCCGCGAGTCTGTATATATGGTGAATCGCGGAAGATAAAAAGACAAACCATGTATATGTATGATCTCTCTCAATACCTGACAGTTGTAGGTGTTGCCGTTACTTTTAGTGTGGTGGGCATTGCCGTTACTGCAGCAGATCAATGTGTGGTGGAAGAAAAATATTTTTATTTCTAAACACGTGGCTGCATGGAAGCTTTGCTTTAGAGTTAGGGGGTACATGAACTATACTATCTCCGTCCTACAAAACATGCCGAGAAAAATAGTTCATGTTTGACCAAGTTTTTAGCAAATAGTATTTGTATTTATATCTCCAAATTAATATATTATGAAAATAAATTTCATAATGAATCTAATGATGTTTATTTAACATTATAAATGTTTATAATTTTTTATCTATAATTAGTTAAAATTGACACACTAAAATATAATACTGTGTTAAAGTTGCATGTTTTTGGGACTGAGGGAGTACATATTATACATATTATGTATTATGTATGTAAACTTTATCGGCACTCAAAACACATCACATAGCCACATGGAGTGCTTAGCTATATACATATCCAAACACGAGAGCCGCGCTCAAAAGCAAATCGTGCACATGTGCCAACCACCACCACTTGTTAGAGTCAAAAAGGCCATTGGTCTTTATGCATTCAAGTTTCCAAATAACCAAACCATTTTCTTAATTTGATCCCGTTAACAAGCTGGCCTCGAAAGATCTGATTTGACTGTTTGTAGCTTGGTTCAATCCTGATCTCTGAGTCAGAGATTTTATTAATAATTCGACTAACACTAGCCATTTATACATGCATTTTTTTAAAACCGCCAGCGCTAAGGGCATGTAGAAATCCGCCCTTTATACAGGTGGTTGTTTGTGAACTGCCAGTACAAATCGGATTTGTACTGACGGTTCATTTAAAGAAACCGTCTCCACTAATCTTTTTCGAGAAATCGGGTTTTAAAAATAGCAAAACAAAAAAAATAAATCTGGGAACAGATCGACCAGCCATCGCCCGCCCATCTCCGTCACAGAGGTTCGAACCCGCGACCTCCCCCTCACGCGTAACCTGCTCTAACCACTCTACCTATCACTCACTTGTATCTTAGTTGAATTAGATTCGCCACATATTATTACAAAACCGATACAAAATTAACTGTTTGAGGCCCTAAACAAAGTCAAATGAAAAGGTTGTCAACTACAAAGTTGCATAACTTTTCAAGATCTATAACTTTCGTTTAGAGTGTTTCTCCGAGGCTTTTTTTAAAATTTTAAATTTCAAATTTCAAACTTTGAGTCAACAAGATGCTTTCAAATAAAAAAAACTCGGCCTGCAGGGACCTAGCCGGCCCGCGGCATTTCCCTTGGTCGGCACCGAAGCGTACACAACCATTAACAGGGCTAAGAAGAGGATCTTCTCACACAGGTCGAGAAAACCCCCGAACCCCCGCTCCATCCATACACAGCGGCATCGCAACCCTGTGAGAAGGTTGGCTACAGACCTATGCTTTGGCGTGGAGCGAGCGAGGAGATTTTTTTTTATGCCCCAAGGTTTCCCAACAACACCGAAGCGCACTCACTGGGATTTGAACCTTGGTTGGCTAGTAGCCTCCCGGCTGTGCTAACCAACCCAACCAAAGGTCGGAAGACAAGATGCTTTCAAATGAAAAAAATTTGAACTACAAAGTTTCGTAACTTTTCGAAATCTACAACTTTCATGTAGACAATTTTTTCATTTGAAGTTATTTGAAAAATTGAAATTTTAAAATTTACATCCATTTCTACAGGCGGGTTGTTAAGAAAACGGCCGCTAGAAATCGATTTTTACAGGCGGTTTTCTTAACAAATCGTCTATACAAAGTGTGCATTTTTAGTGGCGGTTTTCTTAACAAATCGCCCGTACAAATGAGTGCATTTCTAGTGACGGTTCGTAATTTGGATCCACTATTTTATTTCTAGTGATGCCTGTAAACCAAAATCACCTATACAAATAATTACATAGCGTCTGTGTAAAGCTTTTCTGTACTAGTATAATGTGTGACGTAGACTATATATATCTCATACACATTTAAAAGTAGAGCAGCTAATTAATATGTACTTGCTTAAACTATATCGACTATCGTAAGCTCGTTTGTTGGTATAACAGACAGAATTGAATGGAAAATTCGAAAAGAGATTGAGAGGGTTAGGGCATATGCAGCCCACAGACCGGGTATCGTCTGTAAAACCTCAAATCTATAAGTGATGCGCTGCATGCACTCAAGATCAATCGTGAAGACTATTTGTATATCACTGTGTTGTTACTTGATATCAAGAATAAACAATTGACAATGCTTAGGAACAAGATATTGGCATCATTCCTGTGTGCTAAATCTATCAGCACAATTATTTGATGCACTAGCGCTAGCAGCAACAACCAGAAACAAGCACTGTCTGAATCATGTGATCATTCAGTTCACTAGTAGAAAACAAGCAAAAACTACGATACGCTAGTGTGTGGCAGCCATCGGCGCTCGCGACCGGCGGCCCGGCGATTCCTGCGCGTGGTGGCCAGACAACGCCCGCCGGCGGCTGCCTGTCGATGCTCGGGGACGGTGGATCCAGCAGCGTCCGCACGTGGTGGCCCAGCGGCGCCCTTGCTGGGCGGTCCGCCGGCGGCAGCCTCGAACAGGACTAGGGAGGTCGAGCGCGAGCCGCAGTGTGGATCCCGCATCTCGTCGCCTGGAGACGACGACCCATACAGCGGGGCGTGTTACGACGAGTACACCTGGGAGCACGAGCCCGCATCGTCTTCTCACGAGACGACGACCTCGCCCTGGGAGCTGTGCGCGAGGGGGCTTTCTGTAAAAATCGCGAGACGCAGACGACCCAAATCGACGCGTTGTAGGTGCCATAGGCTATCTCCAACGGAAGATGCAACTGGCGACCTAAACCCATTTTGCCTCGCGCAGTAGTTTTGCGTGTAAAAAACGGCCTCCAACCAAAGACGCAAACTGGGCATGCATTTTGCCTACCACCGCAGCCGAGATGCAGAACTGCGTCGTCTCTTTGGAGGACGCAAATGTCTGGAGAAGTGGAGATGGTGGGCCCGCGCCGGCGCATGGCGGATCCGCGGTGGCGCGACGACGGGTCCAGGGCAGGGCGCCTGGCTGGCCTGCGTCGGCGCGACGAGAGGAGCTCGTCGGGGTGGAGGTCGTGCTCAGCCGAGCGTGGGCGAGCGCGGCCGCCGGAGCTTGCGAAGAAGCCGACGGACCTCCACCTCGTCGCGAAGAAGCCGGTGGACCTTCACCTCGTCGCGACGGCGGTGAGCTCGCGGAGGACAGCGGGTCCGCGGTGGGGAGATCTGCCTCCTCGCGACGGGCTTCGCCCCGATCTGCCTCCTCGCGACGGCGCCACAGCAAGGTGGAGGTGCACCCGCGCGGATCTGGCCGAAGGAGCACGTGGAGGAGCTGGCGGCGGGCAGCTCGCTGGCGCGGGGAGCGCGAGGAGCGTGCGGCGGCGCGGCTACGCGAGGAGCGCGAGGCGGCACGAGGAGCGCGCGGCGGCGCGAGGAGCGGGCGGCGGCGCGAGAAGCACGCGGTGGCGTGGCCCGCGGCGCGATTTGGGTTCCCTTCGTTGGAGATGCTAGGATTTGTGTTCTGGAGCATTTCCCTGTGCATGACCCAAACCTTTGAATAGGTATCATATTTGGGTTTTGATTATTGGAGTCAGTCTTAGACTGACTCCAACAGTGAAGACCCAGTTGTGAGACCCATCTTCTTATTTGGGTCTTATACAGTGTAAAGCTATGGTACCCAATAGTTTCTTTCTCCAACAGCAGCAGACCTATTCCTCGCTTCCCCCACGCCGTGCTCCTCGCTTCCTTCGCTCCTCGGCTCGCAAGCCGCCGAACCGGAGCCCAGCGCCTCCCCAGCGCGCCGCTTCCCTCTTCCCCTCTGCTCCTCGCTACGGCCCGCTCCTAGCCTCGCCCCGCTCCCTCTCCTCGCTGTGCCAGCTACTCCTGACGGCGGTCGCTCCTCGCCACGCCGGAGCTCGACCCGCCGGAGCACAACGCCTTCCCGGAGCGCCGCCTCCCTCCTCCCTCTGCCCCTCGCCGCGCCCAGCTCCTCGCCTTGCCCTGCTCCCCGCTCCTCACCGCGCTAGCTGCTGCTCACCGCGGCCGCTCCTCATCGCGCCGGCGGCTCCCCACTGTGGTCCTGCCTGGCTGCGCCGCAGCGCCGGCCACCTCCGCCGCGGACATGCCTCGCCGCCATCGTCTTCTTCCACGCGGACCAGCAGCAGGTCGCCCTCGCCGGCAAGCACGACGGCAAGCACACGCGCGGCACCTCCAGAGGCGGACGAGGCATACGACGATGGTGTTGCAGACGTCGAGGTGTGAGTCGCCCGTGCCGGCGCCAGCGAGCACTGCCCAGCGTCGCGCCCTTTCTCGGCCATGGTGGGGCCCCTGCGTGGAGAGGCAAATCGACGGAGAGCGACGCAAACGTGGGTCGCGCGCGGCGTCGGACCCAAAATGGGTCACTGCATTGCATCCTCCGTTAGAGACCGGAATCATCACATAAAAGCACTGTGCACTATCCAAAATAGGTTTAGATCACATTGTTGGAGTCAGTCCTATGATGGAGACGGCTGGGAGTAGAAGTACAGACGTTCACAATCTTTATGCTGAAAGTTCATTAGACTGATTGATACACTACTGGACTCAGGTTCTTTGCCGAGGGCCTGAGGCTCTCGGCAAAGCCCCAAAAACCCTCGGCAAAGACTTTGCCGAGGGTCGCGCTCGGGAAATTTTTGATCGGCGAAGAGGGTCTTTGCCGAGGGTCATTTATCGGGCACTCGGCAAAGCCTTTGCCGAGGGCCCGTCCTCGGCCCTCGGCAAAGAAAAGTGGGTGTTAGACCGGCCGATCGTTGACGGGGTCTTTGCCGAGGGCCGACCCTCGGCAAAGAATTTTATTTTTTTTTAGAAATTTCTTTGCCGAGGGCCGACCCTCGGCAAAGAATTTTTTTTTGAAAAATAACCAGTCGTTCCCGTGGGCCTTCTGTGAAGCCCTCGGCAAAATATTTTTTATTTTTAAAAAAATAGTCTTTGCCAAGGGTCGGCCCTCGGCAAAGAAAATTTTTTTCAGAAAAAGTCTTTGCCGAGGGCTCAGAGCTTGGCCCTCGGCAAAGACCCCATGCTGTTTTTTTTAAATCTTTGCCGAGGGCAATGGCCAAAGCCCTCGGCAAAGAGGCAGAAAATTGAATTTTTTATTTTTATTTTTGTATTCCATCAACACAAGCATTTCATATATATATATATAGAAACCATCACATAGATATATCACAACCGTAATTGTCAACCACAAATCACAATATATTACAACCACAAGTGACATGTTTATCATCATTCACAAGTTTATTACGATAAGTTAATCAAATCCATGCAAATCACAACCATAAACCATGCTAAGTCGAATCACATCTCCTAGCAGGAGTCCTTATCAAGCTACTGCCTATGATACGGTGGCGAAGGAAAGGCGTGATCACCCGGTGACGTATTGGCGGCCTGATTGGAAGCCGGTGACGTATTGACGAGATGATTGGAAGCCGGTGACGCATTGGCGAGATGATTGGAAGCCGGTGACGCATTGGCGAGATGATTGGAACCCGCGGACAGAAGCTGCACAAAGTTGTAAAGAGTAATGTGAGTAATCTTAAAATACAATTTTGAACTTAGAGATTGCAGCTAGTAATCTAGTAATACATAAAGTTTAGACTTAAGTAAAAATTTCGGCAGCATCTTCCCTGCACGGAGAGGGTTCTCAACCTAAAAAAACAACGGCACGATTGCCGACATCCACAATGGCACGAAGGCCGACATCCACAACGGCACGAAGGCCGACATACATGCAAAGCACGAGCGAGACGTGAAGTTTCATACTTACAGGAGTAGCTGAAGCAGGAGAAAGTAGAGGAGCCGATAACTGCATAGGTACACCCGTTGCTTGCCCAAGATTTTGCATGATCACCAACATCTCCGCCATCTGCTTCTGCTGGGTCTCGAACGCGGCCTGCATATCCTGTAACCTGGCCTTTGTGTCATGCAACTCTGCGGTCAGTTGTGCGTCCCGCTCTTGACTTTGCCTTTTCGTTTCTTCCAGCTCAGCCTGCAATATTTGACTCCAATATTTCAATAGTGCAAATCTAAGTTAGGTGTGTAAAAATGAATGTATGACAATTAAAAGAGAAATTACCTCGAGTGCATCGACCCTGGGGGCTGCTGGACTAGGCCGTGGGCGTATGGGCTGGCTGGAGCTCGTGCTTCGTGTTCGGATAGCGTCGAGGGAGGGAACAGTGCTGGAGTCGATGGCGCCGTCTGCAATCCACAGCCGCCCGTGCTTCTTGCCTCCTCCGAGCCTCATGATTGTCTCTGCATCAATGGGCTCAGTGCGCACATTGTAATCTTCCCCATATATCGTCCTTACCGCTGACGTGTACTCTTGGACTTTAGTGTACACGTTCGGGTCGGAGTACGCCTGGGCCGGGGCAGCCGGGTCGAAGGAGACAGAGGACGACGCCCTGCCCATGTGGGACATAGCCCACGCAGAGAACTCCGAGACCTCCACGCCCGGGTGCGCAGCCTCCTGCGGAAAGACGGGAAGATGGTGAGAAATCAAGGAAAATTGGGCATCAAAATAAATGAAAGAAATCACTTACGTATGCTTGTTTGTATCCGGGTAGGCTTTGGCTGCCTTGATGGTGAGTTGGACCTTGCCTCATCATACGCTGTTCCCGCTGCCTCTCGTGCGTGTCAACAAAGTCCTGTGATAGCCACTTGTCCACGATCATGGCCCAACACTCGGGATACGATCGGCACCACCAGGGAATCACCTATAAGTCATGAAGTATTTGACATATAAGAATGGTATTCACCTACTTTTCATTGTGTACCTCAAGGTACTTGTCCCGGGTCAGCGAAATCTGTCTTGCTTGACTCTTGGGGAGAGGCTGCTTAAGTACCGACCTATAGTAGTCTATGTGAGCCTGGACGCGCGCATGGTGGTGCATCTCGGTGACGTACTTCCTACAAGCTGTGGCAGCTGCCCGATCCGCCTGGGCCTCAAGTCCTTCTTCAGGCTTGAAAAATTTCTGCATACAAAATCGATGTCATAGTCCCTCCCACTTCTCCAGCCCGTGTACATCCACTGACGGTCCTCCATCCTTTAACATTTACATCAGTAAGTATTGTGACCATCAATTGCATCTACGCGGTGTTCCTATTGTCTACTAGGTGAGGATAGGTCCTAATCCCACCCGCGGATGCATCGATGAGGTCAGTTTCCATGCTCCGCTCCTATCCGAGACAGAATTTCGACAGCACCTCCCCGCTATTCTCCCGATACACGTCCTGCAAGGGAGAGTGTGTATCCGAAGAACAATAGGGAGGTGATGTCGAAACTCCGTCTCGGACCGGAACGGACCATGGAAACTAACCCATCTACGCATCCGCGGGCTGTCCAAAAAAGTGGACAATCCGAAACAGATACGATCGCAGATATGCAAAGATCCGCATACCTACAACCATATCTCTTTCGGACGGGAGACGCCTAACTGGGGTTACGCGATCTACGACAACGATACGGAAAGAGGGGTTATACCCAGGGTCCTGGTGAAGTCAGGCTAACGAGGCCGTGGCGAGACGGTGCAGTGGCGAGGCGACGCGGTGCAGGCAGACTTCCAACGTTGACGAAGACGATCAGGGTTGGCGAGTCCCGCCGACGGGTCGTCTGCAAAAGAATAAACATATAATACAATAAGTTAAAAATTTCGACAGCACCTCCCCTGCACGGGGAGGTTTCCATAACCTGCAAAAAAACAGCGGCACGAAGGCCGACAACCACATATATACCTTGGCGATTCGTTGAGCATGGACAATGACGACGAGGACGGCGAGAACGGCAAAAGAGATGGGCGGGGACGACGGCTAGGACGAACGCGGGGACGCGAAGGTCGACGAGCCGAGGCCAGCGCACGCCTTCTCCTCCCACTTCTCCTTCTCCTCCTCTCTTCTCCCCTGCTCCTCCTTTCTTCTCCCCTTCTTCTCTCTTCTATCCTTCTCCTCCTCTCTGCAGGGACCAGCGGTGGGGGCGGGGGCCGTGGCAGGGGCCAGCCGGCCGGGCAGGGAGGGGCGCGGCCCGGGGAAGAGCGCGGGCGGCCGGGGCAGCGCCTCCCTGGGCCGAGCTGGCGGCGCGGCGTGGCCGGGCAGGGGCGCCGGGAAGGGCGCGGCCGGGCAGGGGCGCGGGGAGGGGCGTGGCCGGGCAGGGGCGAAGGTGGCCGGGGGCGGGTCGCCGGGCAAGGCCGCAGGTGGCCGTGGCGGTCGGGGCGCCGCCACCCTGGGCCGATCTGGCGGCGCGGCGCGGCCGGGCAGGGGCGCTGGGAGGGGCGCGGCCGGCAAGGGCGTGGGGAGGGGCGCGGCGGCGGCGGCGGCGCGCTGGCTTGGCGCGGGCGGGGATAGGTTCATTTTGGGCCGCTTGGCCTTTTTGAAAGCCATTTGCTTTTTTTTTCTTTTCTTTGCCGAGGGCTAAAATGGGCTATCGGCAAAGAAATTCTTTTTTTTTAACCCAATTTTTTTGTATACCTCTAATATATCATTTAAAGCTCAATTTTAAAATTTGGACCAGTTTTAACTTTTTTTGGTATATTTCCTTAATTTATTTCGTTTCGTTGATTTTCCCCGAATATTCCAAATTTGAACTGCAAGTGCATGGAGTAATGCACTTTACTGAATCAGAAAATGTTATTCATAATATTTGGTGTACGTTGAGTCGTTATCCACGAGCACGCATCAAATTTCGAGCATCTTATTCACGTAACATGACGACCAACTAGTTAGAAAAGTGTTTTTAAATTTTATAAAATCCATACGAAGTCCGAAAATCACAAAACTTGCCGACGTGGCATGTTATCGCATGTGTAGACTGTGGTAAAAAATTGACAAGGTTTCGAGCAAGTTGTGACGTTGGATGCCTGAAATCCAGACATCTCCACCTGTCATCCCATGTGAAGATGTGGAGATGTCTGGGTTTCAGGCATCCAACGTTACAATTTGTTCGAAACCTTGTCAATTTTTTACCACAGTCTACACATGCGATAACATGCCACGTCGGCAAGTTTTGTGATTTTCGGACTTCGTATGGATTTTATAAAATTTAAAAACACTTTTCTAACTAGTTGGTCGTCATGTTACGTGAATAAGATGCTCGAAATTTGATGCGTGCTCGTGGATAACGACTCAACGTACACCAAATATCATGAATAACATTTTCTGATTCACTAAAGTGCATTACTCCATGCACCTGCAGTTCAAATTTGGAATATTCGGGGAAAATCAACGAAACGAAATAAATTAAGGAAATATACCAAAAAAAGTCAAAACTGGTCCAAATTTTAAAATTGAGCTTTAAATGATATATTAGAGGTATAAAAAAAATTGGGTTAAAAAAAAAGAATTTCTTTGCCGAGGGCCCATTTTAGCCCTCGGCAAAGAACCTTTGCCGAGGGCCCAGTGTGAGACCCTCGGCAAAGGAATTTTTTATTTTTTTTAAAAAAATCTTTGCCGAGGGCGTAACGGCAGGCCCTCGGCAAAGACTACCGCCGTCATCCTTCCGACGACATTTGCCGAGGTTTAATTTGCCGAGGGCGGGGCCCTCGGCAAATACCCTCTTTGCCGAGGGCCTCTCTTTTCCGAGGGCTCTCTGGACTGGCCCTCGGCAATAGGGTCTTTGCCGAGGGCCCTCAGGCCCTCGGCAAAGACCCTGTTTCCAGTAGTGATAGATTAATTAGTCTAAAGCTGTCTTGAGAATAACTCATCCTTAGCCAACCAGCTGTCCTAAGCCTTGGAAAGCAGGAAGCATCTGAATCTCTGAAGGAGGAAAACTACAAATGCGAGAAAGCCTGGACTGCACTGTAAATTTAGACTCACAACGCGAACAAAAAAATGATGAGAACCGTATATCAGCCAGGAACATATGTTCAGTACCCCTAAACAAATTAATTAATTATTATGCTCCTTAGTAGTGATGTAGTAACCATTAGTAATGCTTTATTTTACTACCACCTTGTTGGATTTGAGCCTATGGGTGGGATTGGGGACCCTGACGAACAGCCAACAATGCTGGCTAAAGGTGAAGTGAAAGAAGACGGCCGGCCCGGCGGCCCCCGTGAGTGCGAGATCCGAAAATCTGACTGTAAGTTACTTTAATCGCGAGATTAGGCGTGTCGTCTGCCGTGGACCCGGCATGTCTGCGTGGCCTGCTTCGTCTTTTTGGCTGACATGAGAAAATAATTCCGTCCACTAACAGCGTCCACAACTATTCAGTAGTACGTTACTATACGCGGGCACGCGACGTGGCTACCGCAGCAAAGCAAACATGTGGTAAACTTGAGAACCGCAGCCACTGTAATTCCACCATCTCAAAAAGTTTCTTAATCGCGTCATTTACATGCATGCGTCGCAAGCTTACAACTGATGGAGCAGTTGGTGGATGGATCTTGTCGTGGGGAGATAGGTACTTGCAGGTCACAGCCTAGCAGCAGTTCCGAAAGCTCTGCTGATCAGGGTGACAAATGAAGCAAGGCAATAATACACAACGACAACGGTCGTGGATCCATCTTGGCCTTGCTGACACCACGCTGAGCTTTATCCGCTGACAGCGACCGAGCCTTGTCAAGAAGCTGACTCGTTGATTTAAGAAAGCGATTTGGTGCGGTGCGTCCAAGTTGCAAAGCTCCAAAAAAAACCTACCAGCACACCAGTGGTGGTCGCCGCCCGTCGGGACTCGGAAAGCGACGCCGCTGGCATTGCATTGCTGATCAAACCGCGGAAAACGCCAGCAAACACTCCCAGAAGCTTTAATTAATGGCAGCCAAATTCTACTACTATGGCGGAACGGAACAGGCCAGACGGCGACGTGAGGGCGCAGATGGGCGCGTGTGCATGCACGATGCATCGCCGTCGACTCGGGTTGCCGGGTTATAATTATAGAGATAACATGGCAGATTTACAGACTGTTTGGTTGCTGCTCTGCCTATCAGTCTCACATTACCAGGCTCAGGCACTGGAAATTCAACATCTGAATGAGTTGTCTGATACAGACAGATTTTGCGTAAACAGGGTGCTCGACTCGGCGGATTGAGATGGTTGCGGGTGACAAACCTTATTCTTCGTCCATCGAATCGGACCGACGGACACGTACATGCTGCAGTATGCATTGTCACTGTGGCTGCGTTCATTTGGATCGTAGTACTGCTACCTATTTTCGCCTGTCGCAACTCGGAACGTGCTAGGAGTACAGTATGTGCATTTCTCGATCGTATCATCATCGCTATCACCTTTCCCCGTGTACTGTATTGCATTGCATGGCCCAGTGATTGTGATTCCCTGCCTGTTTCCTCCTGCGGTGTCATGTTGTGGCCTGAAAGGTACCACCGAAACATGTCCGTACGTGAGGCTAATAATTGCAAGTATACTACCGTGTGGGGACGAAAACTTGTGTCCAAGAGGACAAGCCAAGCCCACACTGAAAATACTATCGGGCCTCATTTTATGGGCTGAGTCGCTGCGATGTGTTTTGAGTCCAAATGAAACGAACAATTCTTCAGGGGAAGGTCCAGCCAGTCTTAGGCCTTTGCCCCAAATCAGGAAAACCTTTACACGAACTGGCCTTCTCTGTAGGCTGGAGGTCCAATTAACTTTTGAGTTTTCTCTATTTTTTTTAACTGAGATTTTCCTGTCACGGCTGAATCGCGGACACCAAACCCTCTAGGAAAAGAGGTACATCATCACCCCTAAGCATCTTTAGCTGATGCAAGTAGGCGACGAGTACTTGGGGTAGTATAATCGGCAGAAGTGAGGTGGCTTAAGCCCTAAGAGTGTCATTTTAAAATTTTATAGACATATTATTTGAACATCCGTCCTATTCAAATTTTTAATAAATATTATTCATCCTGAATTATTTTATCATTAGAGATACTTTGATAATAATTTATTTATTTTATAAATTTTTTTAAAATTTTTAAATAAAATAAACGGTCAAATACGATGTCTGAAAGTAAAAAACAATATTTTTTTTGACTGAGGGCGTAGGAGGTGATGTTTGTTCATGCCATAGGAACAGGAATGCCAACGGAACTAGATATCACTGTGACCCGTTACATTCAATGGATAACATAATTTGTTTGGTTAGCTCGTGTAATAGGATAGTCTAAGAGGAAGCAGGGAGGAGCAAGGTATACATGGACTTCCTTTCTTCTCCGGCTCTATTTTCTCTCATAGTATTCTACTCCTGTCGTGATTCTACTAATTCTATGTGTCATAGCTCTAATGGGTTGTCCAATTAACCAGTATTTTTCTCTCACAACAAATTAACATCTGAATAAGCAAACATGACCTATATTAGGATTACGGATCGCGCGATCCTACAATTATAGAGTATTGTTAGGAGAGCAAGAGCTTTCATTAACTGCGGGTGCGCTATTCACACGTGTCCATACCTGATCAAGGAAGGCAAAGTGGATCCAGCTGTGTAAAACATCCGCAATCGTCCATCATCCATCCTTTCCTTAAAAAAAACAAAAAAAAAAAAAACTTGCTCGTCAGTCGTCATACAACAGCGCAAAGTACATTTATCGACTTTATTTTAGTGTTACTTTTTTTTTCTATTGTAACACACTAGCATAATTCTATTTTGGCCCGAATACACTGGGGTTCCCAATTAGACTCGGTCAAGAGGGAGCTTGATCGGGCTCAATCAAAACCAAATTGGCCCAGATTAGCATGTTACTCTGAGCAATACGAAGCATATAAAGATGATATGATATAATTCTAAAAAAATATTGTGCTTATAGTTTCTTGTGTCCCTTTTCTTTTGAACTTGCCTATTTGGCCTTAAAACAAATTTCGGTTAGTTTCTTGGCCATTCTGTTAATTTGATGCTCTAACGGTGTTAACTTGTACATAAAATTATTATTTTATCCCTAGTGCCGAATTTCTAAAATAATTTAAAAATATTTTTGAAGCATGGAATTGTTATTTTTATGCTTTGAAGAACATTGTACCTTATTTTGGGAAATTATTGATAGTAGGCTGTTGTATTCTTGCATTCGGTGTCAGGGGTAAAAGAATATTTTTTTTCATACAAGTTAACGCCGTTAGAGCATCAAACTAACGAAAGGGTCAACAAACAAAACCCACTTTGTTTTAGAGTCAAATAGGCAAGTTCATTCAAAAGAAAAAGAACAGGAAACTAAACATAACTTTTTATAGGGCCATGGAACTAATTTTCTCGTAGTTGTTTTATTCCATGTGGCTGCAAGCACCCTGCACCCTGGCACAATCACACAACGAACCCAATCCATATCCAAACGGAACATCAGCAGAAGTTTGGAAGAACCTTCCTCCGACGAATAATTACAACTAAGTGAACCAACAGAAGTTCACTTCATAGAGATCCCAACTCCCAGCAGCTTTGTCAACAACAAATATTTTTCCTATCCAAAGTTCAGACTTTTGTGGAACGAATATACAAACATAGGGCCTGCTTGGTTAGCTATCAATTTTTACCTAACCAAAACTATGGCATGCCAATATTTGTAGTCCTCAATTGGTCCATTGCCAAGAATTGCCAAATCATTTCTTATGGCCAAATTTTTGACAAGTCTCCAGAAAGTTCTTAAACTTATATAAAAGAGAAAATTGGCAAGCTTTAGTTTTGGCAGTCAACCAAATGCATATCTAGGTTTTTTATCCTAACTTTGGCAGCCTTGGTTTTGGCAAGCCTTTTGGCAAGACATGATTTTGGTTAGGCAAAAATTGCTAGCCAACCAAGCAGGCCCATAATAATCTATCCATGCATCCAAAGGTCAAGATCCGCACTGACTTTTCCTGAAGTTAATTTTAGTGAAGATGAATCTGTGCATTCTATAGGTTTCAATTTTAGCTGCGTCTACTGAGAGCTCATCATGGATTACTTTTCTGCAGAATGTTTTGTTTGCTAACAACAATGAAGCCCTTTACATTCTATGTTGCTGTGATCTTTTAACCGGAGTTTGAGAACTCCTATCTGAATGTGAATGCTGCGGCCTGTAGTGTGGAAATAGTTCTCTGAATTTGAGTGTGCCAATCGATTGTATCTGATTATTTTCATATATGCGAATCCATCTCATATCCTAAGAATATATTGTATCTACCATATATGGCTACATAGTTCACATAGCATACTTGATCATAGCACAATACATGAACTAAATGTTGCAGCTAGCCTATTGTGACTTGTGAGACAAAACTGCGCATTGAGAGTCTATTTCATACTCAGTTTTCAATAGTGACACGTCTTGAAAACACTGAGGTGAAGCCTTACATTTAGACTTGCCAGACTCGTTGTGATATTTTTTTAGTCTAAATGAACGAAAGACTCGGGAAGGTCCAGTCTCACGCCTTTGGCCGAAGCCACTTTTTATATCAAATGTAAGCCTTTAGACGCACTAGATGCCAACGTTGCAGCGGTATGCACGTAGATTTGTCGATATTTAGACGCCAACGTCGTAGCGACATGCACATAGATTTGCTGATGTTTTTTCATTACCGATAACATTTTCCGCATATGCATATTGCACTCATCGATGGTCAACAATTAATAGCACCGACGACAATAGATGGAAAAAGTTATAAATGGTTATTCATTATTTCTTGAAAGTATATTTTAACTGCATTATTACCATTTGTTTGTTCTATATATTTCACCATGCATATTTTTTGTGGTACAGAGAATTCACCATAGGTAATTTTTTGTTGAATCCATCACTAGTTGCAAGCGAAGGAAGGAATTGTTGTGAGGCCACTTGTTGGGGTAGTGCTTCTAGGGCCCAATGTCGACTTGGGGCTTGCAAACTAATATTTGGAACTTCTTTGTAGGTCCTTTTTTAATATATAAGCTCTCTACTAATGGAAATGATACAAATCTCTCCTCCCATCTTATCTATAAAAGAGGAAGAGGGGAGACGAGGAGAGAGGCATTCTGATGATTAGTTTGTTTAGTTACCTTTTGCTCTCTTTCGCTCCTCCACTTTGGTTTTGCAAACCAACACTACTCATTTTTTATTTTGTTTGTTTAATGAAGATGCTATGTAGCTAGTATTTATCGTAAGAGTACTACCTCTACGAAAAGTTCTAAACATGCTATAGGTTATGATAATATAGCATTCCTGAAGTCATTTCCTTTATTCAGATTCAAAAGCGGGTGTTGTAGCTTCTTTCAATTTAAATAATATTATTTATATCTCTAAATTAAATTTAGCTATTGACGTTGCATTGAATATATATAACTTATCATGCTATTTTTGTTCTACCAGTAGTCAAATAATACGAATTAAAGATTATGTATATGAGAATTTTAATGCGGCATAAGCTTCTTCGACAGCGTGGTCTTTGAGAAAGCGCATCCAGTCCGAAGTGAGGGAAGGTTAGACCAACACTCTGGCTGATCGTATGGAAGCCTACCTCGGTTATGATGTTCTGTACGAAGAGATCGATGATCTCTAGTACCGCGTGGAGAAGATTCTAAGGGGTCTGGCAGAAGGCTCACTTCAAAGCATGGCGCCAGCGTCATCCTTCAGAGCGCCATTCTCCCTCACTTCCAACAGTTCCCGTCGATGTTATGATGCTGAAGTTACTGGAGGTTTACATGCAGGCCATCCAGGCCGAGAGACCACCCGTTTCGCTGACCGGATGGAGGCCTACCTCGTCGATGCTCGTAACCACGTCTTCCACGCCGCTCCCTCAAGCTCAGCACATGCAAAAACCAAGACTAGAGCGGCGGCTGCTGAAACGGAAGGAGTGGCGGAGGCATAGGTGGGCAGGACCAGACAAACCGAGAAATATTGGAGCCGAATTGATTCAGGATGTGTTTAGTTGGAGAAAAAGTTTAGTTTTGGTATTATAGCACTTTCGTTTGTATTTGACAACTTTTGTCCAACCATGTAAACTCAAAAGATTCGTGTTGACGTGTACAGACAAAATGTGCAATTAGTTATTTATTTTACCTACATTTAATGTTTCAGGCATGCGTCCAAAGATTCGATGTGACGGGGAATCTTGAAAAATGTTTGGGGAAGTTTGGGAACTAAACGCCCCCTTAATCGGTTAGTTTTGTGGATAATCATTGTGATCCTAGTAGATCTTGATATAGCAAGTAGTACCGGGCAGCGGATGGAGAACTACCGGTACCAAATTGAGATGGTTGGTTGAGTGGATAGTCGTTGAGAAGCACGGGGAGGTAGATTTTAGTACATCAAGTAATAAAGTAGTACAAGTATGCTGAAGAGTGTTTTGCAATCAATATTTAAGTGGGTATCAGTGTGACAGCGTTGCATATGTTTCCATCCTTTGCAGTCGTCTCAGTGGTTCATTATGCGATTTGGATTTGGTATGTAGCTGTCTTATGAATGATTGCTATCCTGTGGTGTATCTGCGTGCTGCATGAACTGCCAGAAGGCAGTAAATAGTTTGAAAACTTCAGTAATTTCCTAATTCGGACCTTGTCAATGGCAGCACTCCACTGAATATTATGCTGCTCTGTCCTCTGACTTTTTCCATTTTGTCCCTGTGTTATTTTGTTCATCGGTACCCACAATGTGGACACTGGTACGGCTTGTCATCGTCCATATGAGGCCACACTGATGAACTGCTTAGGATCATATGTGTTAGTGCTCTTACCATGCCTCCTCTACCCACTATCCATTACTGAGTGGTCAGTAAGCACAGGTTGTGATGTCTTTCTGAGCGATTCTTAAACTCTCTCTGTTGTTTAAGCTATCAGGATTCAATTGCAAAGTCCTAAATCAGGTGTTGAGGTGCCATTGATCAAGTGGCAAAGATTAAGGACACATTCATTTATGAACCGAGGCACATGACCGCAGCAGAATTCAACTTAATTAGTTGTGTATAAGTTACATGTAGCCTCTAGCTCTCTATTTTTTTCTTGTTTGTGTTGTCGTAGCATGAAAGGCCTTGGATACAACAGTTGCTTGCAGTCATGGAGAAGGATCTCTCCTGGATCATGGTGGTACACAAGGATCCCACCTTGTCTTGCAGGTACAGGGTGGCCGCAAGTCTTGCAGGTACAGGGTGGCCGCAAGATCCTGTCTCTTCGTCTCATGCCCTCTCACACCATCTTTTTGCTCTCATCGTCTCCACTCCCTGCTGTCATCGCCTCCACTCCCTGCGATCCCTTAATAGTGATGATGTTCTATTCCCTCCACAGGTGTGTTCTGAGATCTTAGATCTATGCATTGTTTTAGTGTAGGAACCCTTCCATTTTGCTCTGTTTATTCCTTAAAATAAACTGGTTAATAGATTAGCTGTCGAATTTTTATTTCTTCTGGTACAATGTATAAGTAGTAACATGGTGTCATTGTGCTACATGGAATGTAGTTAAATAAATGGTGTTTGCTGTCCTCATCATGAAGCTCGTATAGTTGTTCCCAGCGACCAACGAGATGTCGAAGAGGAAAACGTCCCTGGCTCTGACCTGATAAAAAGACTAGGAGGCGCAGCTGTTTGGGTTTTATTACTAGACTGTGGCTGCTGTTTATTTTTTTCATTTTTTGTTCTTATTAGATGAGTTGGATACATCTCAATATGTGAACACTTTAGAATTTAGATTTAGATATACTTGAGATCAACAAACATATGCTGCACTAGTCTCAATGTACTTAAGTTTGCAGTTTTTAGTATCTTATTGGCAGCATATATAGTTTTTAAAATATCAGTTATGAACTTAGATTATAAATCATGTGAAAACATATTAATTACGGCATGAATGTTGGTGAAGCATGGTGATACATATTGTGGTTTAATTTTTCTAGAGACAACTTAGCTTGTTTGATATTTCTTCCTCCAATATTGCAATAAGTATCGTCCTTTTCTTCAAATTAAATTATGTGTTCATTTCACATATATAAAATATTCGGCGTTGCAGTGGTGTTAACTTGATCTCCTATTCAGTTACTGCTTATGGTTCTCTTTTTCCCATTTTGAGAGTGATTTTTGGTTCCACTTTTATAGTGCATCTAAATTGCTAATTCATTTTTTGCGTTAGCAAAAAGGAAACAGAGCTTTCCTTGTTTCACATATATAAAATATCAGCGTTGCAATGGTGTTAACCTGATCTCCTATTAAGTTACTGCTTATGTTTCTCTCTTTCCCATTTTAAGTAACAGTAACCTGGATGAAAACGAAACACAGAGACTCTGTTAGTCAGAAGTAGTATGTTCTGCCTTGGAAATCAAAGTTCACCATGTTCTGCATTCAAAGGATATCTACAACTGTAATGAATTTTTGTTTTTCTGGTGGAAATCTGTGGTCCTGTGATTTTAGCTAAACCGAGAGGATTTTTAACCCCTTTTAAATAGATTTTATTCAGATCAGAAACCAATAGTTTACAAAGTAGGTTTTTTTTGGAGTCCAAAGTATGCTCACAAATTCAAACCTTTTGGAGTTTAGGTAAACTGGTTTAGTGC
Source organism: Eremochloa ophiuroides (assembly GCA_038502445.1). Classification (NCBI taxonomy): domain Eukaryota; kingdom Viridiplantae; phylum Streptophyta; class Magnoliopsida; order Poales; family Poaceae; genus Eremochloa; species Eremochloa ophiuroides. The sequence continues at coordinate 16,825,349 of JAHLJS010000002.1, forward strand.
AGTATTAAATATGAATAGATTTAGTGCAAATCTATTGCTATAATGTTTTGGAGTTCAGGTTTAGTGCAGTATCAGTGTAGCCATGTTAAGATGACTCTTTGATTCGAGCGAAGTAGGCATGTTAAGGAGACCGTCAAGGCCATGCCTCTATACTTCCCATTCAACTGCATGCTAAGGGGGGTGACAGAAATTTTAGGTTCCTGATAATCCATTCTGCTTTGGATCCGTGATGTACCGCTGAATTGTATAACCTAGGTGTATTTTTCTTTGCGGAGTTTTACAAACAATCCAACTTATCGACAGTTGCAGTTGCAGTTGTTGCTAATATTGGGCCAGAGGTTAGAATCTAATAATGGAGAGCTTAGAGCTTGTATTGCAATGCTATATTTTTCAGTGGTAATATATATTATTCAAATGATCATATTATGAGTCATAACTTATTCTCTTATAGGACTAGTTGGGTACGGAGCTTCCAACCTTACAATATCTCCATAACTGTTTGTCAACTTCAAACATCACTAAGGATGAATCTACTGATGCCCATAGAATGTTTCAACATGAGTGTGCGGCTACTTGCGTACATTGAGAATAAAATGTTGACAAGTGCTAATGTGATGGTTTGAAAGCATTCCATGGACTTAGATTTAGTGTAAGTAAACTTCTTTTTATTATATACTCCCTCCGTATAAGAAAATGATGTCGTTTTGAAAAAGGTGTTGATCAAACATTGGGAATATAAATTATGAATAACTTTTAAATTGTTAAGTTTGAAAACATGAAAACTATATAAATAGATTTGTCTTCAAGTATACATATATGACTTTTCAATGAATACTTTTATAGAAATATGAAGCTAAAGTCATACTTTGAAGATCATGCTATTATCTTAAATGGCATCTAAATCATATACGGAGGGAGTATAAGTATATCCTTGTGCATTTTCTTAATTAAGTATCCATAGTAAGAAGCCTTTCTCATGTTTCTAAACGTAGTTGTCTTCTTAGACAACACATGAATCTACGCCAAAGCCACAGTCAGAGATGCTTAATGTTCAAGAGTGGGCTAAATCATTAGAAGGTTGACCATATATGAAATATGATGACTCACGTTGCAGATATGTAAGGATGTTTCTCTATGATTATTGTGAGCCTCTTTTTGAAATCCTAATTCCAATCATTGTACAACTTCTTATGCCATGGAAAAGAGGAGGCCTTAACCTTTTTGTGTTTGATCGAGGAAAAACTCCCATTGTGCTTGATCCTACTCCTATTCCTGATTGGTGTAAAGATATGCCATACATGCACTATGTGCATAGAATTATCAATGTTTGTGCAGCAGGAGTGCAAGCCCCTGAACGTGTTGTTGATGTCTTTGCGTGGAAATATATACTCCCAAGTGGCATTTCAGTCATAGAAGATAGGTAACTTCATTTGAACCACATTTTATTATGCTATATATAGAAATAGACCGTTAACTTGAACATTTATTATGTTATAAGGATTTAAATGCTTATATCCTTCTGCAATTTATGTCCGCATGCAATAATAGAAAACTCATGCCAATCTCCACAGTAAGCACAATACTTTTATGTTTGTGGTTATATATTTATGTGTTGCCAACTTATTATTTCTGTTTTTCTTGTGCACAGGATGGCCAAAGACTATGAAAGAAATTTGTGATCCATCTATTGGCGTATGATGGGAATTCACTGCGGTGCATGATTCCTCTATCCATACGAGATTATCTTAGCCGCATCATGGGCATAAGACAATAAAAGACATAGTTGTGGAGGACTTATCTATTGTGCCCTTAATTTTACATTTTGTTACTAAATTTGATGCTTATTTATTTCTTTGTGGCTCCAAACAATGTGTTGCTAAGCCTAAGTTAATTTATTTTGTCTTTATTTGATCCATTACCTTTTTATACTCTTATCACATTGAAAATTTCAGCTTCTAACATACAATTTTTTCTTACCTTTATTGTGTCGAATTGCACTAAAATTTCTAAGATTTCCATACAAACGCACGTCCATTTACCTAGTGGAAGTAAAAAAGAAAATAGAACCATGTTTTTCCAACTCCTAACAAACTATTTGAAGGAAAAAAATAGAACAATCAGAAGAGTTTTCTATTATCGTGTGTCAAAATATTCAAATTTTGGTCAAGGACGGTTTTCTTCACGGTTATTTTTTTTACTGTCTTCATTCTTCTCTTCCTTCTTCTTTCTACCACCGAAGAATGAAAAAGACTGATATGAAAATTATTATCCCTAATCTTTCATCGTGACCAGATCTAACCACAACAAAAAAAATGGAGAAGAGATCGGAAAAAATTATTCTATGGTGGTGACATCATCTCCGCCCTGATGCCGCCGTCCGAAAACAAAAGTCTCTATGTTGTCGTGTTGATGAAAATGCTGACACCGAAATCATCGCCCTCATCTTCATTGGATCTGCCATGAAGAAAACGATTCCACCTTCTTCTTCATTATCACCAGAGATGAAGAGGAGGAAGTAAAACTCCAATACTGAAAAATTTGACATAAAGAGATACTAACACTAACGACTCAATCTAATACGGAAAAACCTCCATCCAACCTCAACATGTTGGAGGGGAAGAGGGGGGGGGGGGGGGGGGCGACGGCGGCGGCGCTAGGGCAGAAGTCGTCCTTGACTCGCGTTGGCTGCAGTGCCAACTGCCAAGCCTACTTAGGTTATCTCCAACAGCCATGACCTAAAGAGCGTACCCATTCCAGGATTTGCGTCGTGTACAGGAAAACAACCACGCAACCAAAACGATCCGTCTTCAACGGCGGACCCAAAGCCAAACGAGCTCCGCCCGCTCCCTCTTGGCCGAGCGACTGCCGTGTCCCTCTCCGTCGAGGGCCGAGCGCCCCTGGCCGCGCCCCGCCGGCGCCGTGGTACTGCCTCGTCGCCGTCCTCTTCTTCAAGCTCGGAGCAGCAGCTCGCAGACCTGCCTCGCCGCGGTCGCTCCTCGTCGCTGGTGGATCTGCGCCGCTCGCCTTGCCACGGCCGCTCCTCGCCGCGCCGCCGGCTCCGCGCCGCGGACCCACCTCGCCGGCTGCTCGCGGTGGCCGCTCTGCCGTGGACCCGCCTCGTCGTGCCCAGCTCCGCCGCGGACCCTCCGCGTCGCGCCTAGCTCCGCCGCGGACCCGCCTCGTCGCGGCCACGCCCTGCCCGCTGACTGCCGTGGACCCACGCCTCGCTGTGGCTTCTCCTCGCCGCACCAGCAGCTGTCCACCACTGAACGCCTCGCCCCGCCGCGATTTCGCCTTCTCGAGTCGGCCGCCTCCGCCATGGGCCCAACACCATAGTATGCATCGTCTCCCCTGGAAGACACTATTTTGCGTTTCGTCTAAGCTCGAACCCAAAATGCCTTCTGTGTTTGGCTCCTCTGTTGGAGGGTGTTCTTTGCTATGCAAACCACTATGTGGCATGCAATTTTGCATTTGGGTCTCCTATTGGAGACAGTCTTACAAAGGAGTCGTGCTTGGACTTTTCCCTCTGACAACTCTCGCGCTTCGCAATTCGCACCCTTGAGTCCTATTTAGTTTTAAAAAAATTTCAGATTTCCCGTCACATCGAATCTTTGGACGTATGTATGAAGCACTAAATGTTGTAGCAGCTGTTGCATTTTTGTACAGTTTACCTATTTTTCTCGAGACAAATCTTTTGAATCTACTTGGGCTATAATTGGACACTTATTGGAGAAGATTCTCCATGTGCTACTGTGACTTTTCGTCCAACTTTTCGTGAACTAAACGCAGTCTTGTGCGGTGCAAGGTGGAGAGGGGCTGGGAAAAGAATGTGGCGCCACGCAACGCAAGAATCAAAGAGCCTTCCTACGACGCACAATTCCAACTAACACAAGTTCACTTGATACACACACTGATCCGAACTCCCAGCAGCTAGCTTTGTTAACAATAAATAAATATTTTCCTATCCAAAGTTGAGACTTTTTTCTGAAACGAATATACAAACATGATCTATCCATGCATCCATTATATTGATGGAGTGATGTATGCATCAAAAACCAAGCATCGCATCGCATCGCAATCGATCGTCTGCTGTGGTCATCGCGCGATGCCGAGCGAGCCGTCCTTGATGAGGCTGTTGCTGAGGGTCTTGAAGCGCTCCCTGGAGTACTGCCGGGACGCCTTCCTCCAGTCCGTGCCGGCCTTCATCATGGCCACGAACTCGTCGAAGCTGATCCGCCCGTCCTTGTCGGTGTCGACCTCCCGCAGGACGTTGTTGAGCGCGTCCTCGTCCGTGTGGCCGGCCTCGTCGGCCAGCGCGTCGGCCAGCTCGGCGCGCTCGATGTAGCCGCTGCTGTCCCTGTCGAAGAAGAGGAACGCCTTGCGGAGGTGCGCGTCGTTGGAGAGCCGCTGCAGGTGGATGGTGATGGCCACGAACTCGCCGTAGTCCAGGTACCCGTTGCCGTTCACGTCGGCCTGCAGGAATTGTTGTATTGTAAGGTAAGGTCTGTCTGTCCAATCACTCCATTTTTGTTTTTTTTTTTGAGATCAATCAAGGCAAGTAATGCGTGCTTACGGCCTCCATGAGCAGCTCCATCTCGGGCTCCGCCAGCTTGGATCCCACCTTCCTGAGGCCGGCCTTGAGCTCCTCCAGCGTGACCCTGCCGTCCTTGTCCGTGTCCATGAGCGCGAACATGTCCCGGATCACCTCCACCTCCTCCACCGACAGGTGCTCCGCGATCACCCGCATCGCCTTCTTCTTGAACTTGTTCATCGCCGAGAACTGCTGCAGCCGTGCCCGCACCACGTCGCCGAGCGGCACGTTCGGCGCCTTCCGCGCGTTCTGCAGCCACGGGTGCTCTGCCATGGCATGCCAACAATAGCACCAGTTCACGAACAGGAAGACAACAGGGAACAGGGCATGAACCAAGAAACGAAACGTACCGAGCACTTGCTGCGCGGTGGGGCGCTTCTTGGGGTCCATCTGGAGCATCTGGCGGACGAGGCTCTTGGCGCCGTCGGAGATCCGCGGCCAGGGCTCCCGCTGCAGGTCGAGGTTGCCGCGGAGGATGGCGCGGGCAACGCCCTGCTCCGTCTCGGCCCAGAAGGGCGGCACGCCGCAGAGGAGGATGTACAGGATCACGCCCGCGCTCCAGATGTCCACCTCCGGCCCGTAGCTCCGCCGGAGAACCTCCGGCGCCATGTAGTACGGGCTGCCCACGATCTCCGTGAACCGCTCGCCTGTCGCCATGCCATTGCATCCCCCCCCCCCCCCCAAAAAAAAAAAAAACAAAAAAACAAAAAAAAAAACTTCGTCAGTATTTCCCTAGCAGCGTGTCTGAGCAACAAGATTCAGGCATACTCCGTCCAAAAAGAAAAAAAATGCAATTGTAGCTACAATGCTTAGTCAAGAATTCCTAATTTAGTCATATTTTTTTTTCAAAAAATGTTACCAATATTTATGATATAAAACTATTATACAGTTAACTGCAGCCGCGGTTTCCGCTCAGACGCTCCCATACGGAAATAACGCTAGGCACGGCACACCGGCAGACTCCAAGACAAAAACGAGCTTTCGATAGGACTTGTTCTTCACTTCAGTGACTGCAGTGTGTTTTTCATGCAGACATGCACACTGTGTTCTATAGTAGCTGTAGCTCGTTGAAGCTCTAATTCACAGGAAGTGTGCCAAAGTTAGGGGCAACAAAGTGTGGCACTGTCAGCTAACGTGTTTTAAATTAGTAGACTCTTTGAAGACTGGCGAAATTAAAGGCGCCCTTTTGCATGCAGGCGTATGTTTGGACAAGATTTTAAAATAAACGTTATTTTTTTACTATACTAAAGAACATTCGCTAACCGTATCTAATTAAGTATGTAGCCCCAAAGGAACGAGTAAGGCTGTGTTCACTTCAACTGAAAACTTGACCTGATTTTGGCTGAAACTGATTTGTTGTGAGGAGAAATACTATTTCAGAGATAAAAAATATGTGCTGTTTAGCTGAAACGAACAGAGCCTAAAGGGACGTTTCCACAAAATACAGATAACCTTTAAACCCAAAATAGGTTGAGATTATCGTAGAGGCAAAACTTGACAACCATACGGACGAAAAAGAAAAGGAAAATGCTGTCTGTCGTCGTCGCTGACAAATACTCATGGCAGTCCCAATAAGATATTTATGATGATTTTTATATGTATTAACTATCTCGACAAGTTAGAATTTTGCTGACGTGGCAAAGAAATCAACCGAGAGAGAGAGCACAAGATGGAGAAACGGTTTCTTCCGGAGGAAACGGTGCCGACGCTAGCCCCAATGCACGAAGAAACCAGCAAAATCCCGTTGGGGAGACTCGAGTAGAGTCGAGCGGCTTCCGCGCGGATCCTGTGCGCCGCCGGCGACGCGAAGTCGCTCGCGCGCTTTCACTCCCGCCTCCGCGCGCGCTCGCCTTCCTGCATCCGCTGCTGCCCACCTCGGCTTCGGCGACCGCGGCAGCGTACTAGTCCTCCACGTCCGGACCGACGAGGGAGCACGCAGCCAGGATGAGCCAAGGCCTCTCCATTGCCGGCCGCGGTGCAGGCGCGGGACAAGCAGCAAGTCGGGGCCGGGGACGCCGAGGTGGTGGATGTGCCGGTGGAGCTAGTGGCGGCGGGAAGCCGGACGCCGTTGCCCAAGACCAGCGCGTCCGAGCTCGTCGCGCGCTTCCTGGGGACCTGCCCCTCCGCCGTGTCCATGCGCGGATGCGCCTCGCTGAGCTCGGTCACCTCGCCTACTCCCACGCAAACCAGGCCCTCCTCCGCCCATAGTAAGTCTGCAGACCGACGAGGCCCTGGCCATGGCGCTCTCGGCGGTCCCGGCCACGGCCGGCCTTTTGTGGCCGTGCAGCCACTGGTCCAGGCTGCGATGTGCTAGTTTCTCTGTTCTGCCACTGTGTGTAGTCTAGGTGTTTGATAAAATGTCAATGCAAGCTGACTGTTGTTCGATCTTTGCCGGCGTCTATATCATGTGATCTAGAAATAAGATCCTGAAATAGTTGCCACAGTTGGTCTACATGTTTTTTATGCTGCATTTAATGTATGTAGAATGTTATAGAAACCATGGGTTGAGAAGAGGAGTTTCTTGGTACAACATCCAACGCTATAGAAACTGTTATGGTTTCTTCCATTGGGACTGCCCTTAATCACCCGGCCAAGAAGCTCAAAAACTCGCCCAAAATGAAAATTCTAACAATTCGATCTTGGAGGATTGTTTTGTGCTACTGAATTAGGATTAGGAGTGGTGAATGCAAGGGGAAGGAGGAGACAGGTCGGCAGCACCACAGCAATAGCAATAATAGCAGCAGCAAGAGAGCCGGCAAGCAGGCTGACCTGGTCTGAAGAAGACGGAGAGCCCGAAATCGATGGCCTTGAGCTGCGCGTCGTCGCTCTTGGCCGCGTAGAGGAAGTTCTCGGGCTTGAGGTCGCGGTGCATGACCCCGTGCGCGTGGCACGCCCGCACGACCTCGGCGACGGTCCTGGCCGCCGCCGCCGCGGCGCGCTCCGTGTACCTGCCGCGCGCCACGATCCGGTCGAACAGCTCGCCGCCGTCGCAGAGCTCCATGACGAGGTGGACGGCGTCGGCGTCCTCGTAGGCGGCGCGCAGGCGCACGAGCGCCGGGTGGTCCGGCAGCGACGCCATGATGGCCACCTCCCGGCGCACGTCGGCGACGTCGACCGCCGTGCGCAGGCGCCGCTTCGGGATGGACTTGCACGCCAGGCGCTCCCGCGTGGCGCGGTCCGTGGCGAGCCGCGTGACGCCGAACTCGCCCCGCCCCAGCTCGCGCCCGAGGTGGTACTTGTCCGTCACGCGCAGCCGCGGGTGGTGCGGCACCACGCCGTCCAGCACGCGCGACGCCGACGCCGGCGGTGGCTGCGGCTGCGCCCAGCCGTACGGGTTGGGGTTGGGCTTGGTGGGCTTAGCGGTGGCCGCCGCCGCCTTGGGCCTCCGCGCCTTCGGCGGCCTGGGCTGCTTGTTGTTGTTGTTGGGCCCCGGGCTCGGCTCCTGGCTGCTGCTGCCGCCCCCATGCTGGCTGCTCGGAGGCGTCGCCGGCCTCCTCTTGTTGGCAGGAGGAGGCGCTTTGCTGGTTGTGGCCGTGGCGGGTGGTTGTTGTTCAGGCTGATCAGGGGAAGTGGAGGTGGTGCCGCAGAAGCACACGTTGCCCATGGCAGCTAGCTAGCTAGCGTTTTGTTGCTGTTGCTCTGCAGGTTGTTCTCTCTCGAGCTTGTATATAGATATACTGCGGCGGTTGCTGGCTTGCTGCTCTACTCCTCTTCTACCGGAGTGGTTGTGCTTGTGCATGGATGGAGGGAGGGGGGAATATCTCTCTTGTGCGTGCGTGTGATTGCTGTCTACATGTATGTGAAAAGAAAAGATTTGGCCGTTGTAGTGTCGATTGTCTGAACAGTTGAAGCCCCTGAGACTGAGAGGGTGGGTGAGTTAATGAGGTAGGAGCTCGGGAAGGAGGGAGAGAAGTGGTCGCGGGAGGGAAGAAGTCCAGCTATCCAAAGTACGCAACGACGACAGGGACGAGAAAGGGGAGGAGGAAGAAGCAGCAGAAGCATATATATGCAGATGCAGCTTTCAATCATATAAACAAACAAGCCAATAGAATATTGAGACGGATGGATGATCGATCCTCAAAGCGGAAGAAACAAGCCAATAGAATATTGAGACGGATGGATGATCGATCCTCAAAGCGGAAGCTTTGCTTCACGCGTACGTTCTTTCGAGAAGAGAGAGAGAGAGAGAGAGAGAGAGAGAGAGGAGACGGATGGATGGATCATGGCCCGGTCGCGAAAAGGCGCGGGGTACGGTTGGATCGACCGCGCGGAAAGCCGGGTTTGATTTTCTTCCGTGGAGAGGCAAGAGGCATCCAGCACCAGCAGTGAACTGAAGAAGCGCATACGCAAAGCGCGGCGGCTTTCCGAGGCCGCCTGGGGCTCTACACCATGATCACCGTGGCCGGGGGGCGATCCAATGAGAGTTGGTCTGGGCCGGAGCCCCGGTGGCTGTCGTCGCCACATCGTGTACACCGCCCGCCGGTGTCTGCCGTGTGGATTGGAGATTCCAGCAGCAGGACGGTTAGAAAACGACCCGGCGTTATGGTGCAGTCACGACTCTCTGTGTAGTGTTGTGAAGGAGAGGTTCCGTGTTTCCATCTTTGTGAACTGCACTTCAGCGGCCCTGCAGGTGAGAACACGCAGTGGGGCCGTCTACATGTACATATGAGCATGACTATGACGACATGGCATTGCCATGGACGGTAGAAACTTATTAGGAGAACGCCGGCAATCAATGCTTCCGCTTCCCTTCTCATACACCACATGCTCGTGGCCGCGTCGCTTCTGTTGCCATCAAGCGCAGCGCAGGGGAACGCACGGCGTCGCTCCAGTCCCTCTCCACCCCCGGCGGACAAGTTGGTTATTCTCCAGCCACCTGAACCTGAAGCAGCTAAAATTGACGATGGTGGTTTAAAATCGCTTCTTTCATTTTCTTTGGCAATCAACATCTAAGATCGATTTCATTTCAGCTTTTCTCCCCTGATCGCTGCACGTAGAGGAGCCCTCTACCACAACCAGCCAACGCAAGAACGGATTAGGCACCGCAAGCTGATGGACATGTATATTCATAAGATAAGCAACACTAATTAGGAGCACATATGCATGTTCGTTCGAGGACCACAAAGGCGGGCGTTGCGTTGGTAGCTGGACTAATGATGTCGGCTGCGAAAGCCATGACCGTGACTAGAGAGGCCGGGCACCGTGCAGAAAGGAGGCCGCTGTGACCCTTTCCGCTATATATGGTCCTCTTCTTCAAGGAAAGGCGACCGCGCCTTACACTGCTATTATAGGCGCCGTCGAGAGATTACAGGACGACAGCACACAGCGCGCAGGAGGGGCAACCGGGCAAAGCGAGCAGCGGCCGTGGCCAGTCAAAACTCAAAACAAGAGCACAAAAGGGTTTGGGAGCCAACATGCAGCGGCCATGATAGCGGCATGAAGCAACGTGCAGCGGCTAATCATGGGCTCCGCAACCCTCCCCCGCCCATAATTCTGCCTGCCTGCGCCCTGCCATGCCAAAGCGAGGCAGACAAAATTACCGTGTCCTTAGGCCGTCTTTTGTGTGTCATCATCGAATCAAAGGACGAGTAAGACAAGGTTGTCTTAACAAGTGAAAGGCTGTGCTCTTATCTTACTAAAGAAGTCTACAGTGTTGTACTCTCTCCTTTCAATACTACATGCAATTCTATCGTAATAGCACGTTTTACTATATCAAGTTTGAATATATAAATAAAAGACGATAAATATTTGTAATATCAAATAAATATATCATTAGATAGTTATGGAATGTATTTTTTCAATAAATTAATTTAACATTATAAATAAAAATATTAACTATTTTATTTAATATGTAACTCATAATTGTAGATTTTTCTAGACACATGGAGGACTAGCATCAGGCATCAGCTAGTGCCTAGGGGATAGTAGGCATGGTATGGGTGGGTAAGAAATGGTCAGGTGAGAACTGGAATAATCAACCACAGGTACTGACCCGCTGTCCGTGTCCTGAGGGCAGATCCTCCTTCTACGTCTTCTGAGAAGACAATGAACTTTGTGGGTTGTTTTGTTTGGCTTCTCTAGGTCAGCTGTCTGATCAAATCCTACCAAAACGCTAGGCAGAGACAGACAAGCAGGAGTAATATATTGACACGACCACGCGCAAACCAAAAGAAGCGTCATAATTGCTTCGTGTCGCCGTCGTTGACAACATAGCCCCGGCTCGACCTAGTACGAGCCATTGCAGCTGACCTGCGCACAAGCGTCATAAAAACAGAATAAACTCACAGCCAAGGTTTAAATTTAAACTGGGTTAATTGGAACCATACCCAAACAATGGACAAACAAGGCAAGCAAGCCTCCAAACAATGGACAAGCCAGTTCTACATCAAATCAATAGGACAGAACGGATAGATTAGGTAACTAAATGAAGGCAGCAATGCGACAAATCTCTATTGGAGAGATAAAGGGTCAGTTTAGATTGTCTATTTTGCAAATTCTTTAACTATAGCAACTACTAATTTTTGCAGTAAATATCTAATCATGACCTAATTAGACTTAAAAAATTTTATCTCAATTTTTTACGAAGTTATCAAATTAATTACAGTTTTTATTAATATTTAATGAAGCATTGATGTGACAAAAATTTTGGTATTTAATGGTATATCTAAATTGTGCCCAAGTATTGGTCTTCCATGGTATTGGCGTTGCAACAAAAATACTTCAAGGCCAAGCAACGGGCATCCTTGTGTTTTTTTTTTTCAAATATCCCATACAACGTGGCAACCTGAAGTAACGACAAAATCTGGTGGCAACTCCAGCAGAGCGATAACAATTAAGAAATAAGGGCATATTAACACATGAAAGACGTAATTTGGAAGAACGAATATAACCTGAAACTACTTTCCCAGAGTTTTTCCACATTACCGACCGACCATATGCAGTCACTCGAGTAGCAAAAAGACTCACGATGGGGCCAAAGGTGGCGTAATAACAGGCTAAGTTAGTTCTATAATAACAAAATGGCTCCCCTCCCTCGCTCCTCATCACCAAACAAAACCGTCAGCAAGCTAGGCGTTTGCGCCAAGCTCAACCCTCCCTGGATGCCCATGGCCGCCTCCCTGTGCACCTCCACCATGGTTGTTGTAGTAAGAGTTGCCACCACCCGAGCGACCCCCGCGGCCTCTGTTGTTGTAGTTCCTCGGCTGGTAGTTATATCCAGTTTCATAGTAGTACCCACCACCTCCGCCACGGCCATTCTGGTATCCACCACCCCCACGGCCATTCTGGTACCCACCGCCTCGGCCACCACGCCCTCCACGGCTATTAGCATAGCCCCTCCTGCCACCACGACCACCACCACATTGGTTCTGGTAAGACCGCCGCTGCGTGAATTGTTGGTCTTTTTGTTCCTGATCCTCCACATCAGCATCAAATGTCTCCTGCTCTGTCTCAGCTGAAGGAACTTCATCAGTTGGATGCACCAGGCCTTCATCCTCCTGAAATCACATAGTTAGTACAAAGAGGAAACATTCAAACCAGATAAACATTAGTTATCATAAGAGCAGTACCACATGTTCAGAGTCCACAGGAGGAGCCTGACGGTCACCGTAGATTTCTGTAGCCTGAGAATCTTCATTCTCATCCTGTCAAAGAACACATACATCAGTAGAATATAAAGATGAAATCCAGGGCAAACAACACGGTAAAACCAAAACAATGTACATGACAGGGCACCAGTCAATATTTTTATTATCATCTAAAGGGCTAACAAGTAACAGGTGAAAAGGAGAAAATATCCACACAAAAAAAGGAACAAAGTGAATTGTTTGCAAAGATGCATGGACACAAGCAAAAAGATGTAAATTCTTAACAAATATAAAGGCAGCTAATTGCAGATCAAATTTTCCTTCAAAACAGAAGACAAAACCAAAAGATAACATAAAACAAGAAATCAAAAGTCATTTTGTTTATTACGAACCCCCTACTCAGACACAAACGCATGGGTTGATCAAGACACAGGTGAATCTACGATAGAGAAAACATGCAACAATCTTTAATGGGCAAACAAATCGGCCAAAAAGTTTTATCTGAAACAAGACATCAACTTAATTAAACCTCACTTTTCCGTACATATATCTAAACAAGACATCACAAAAGAATATGCACAATCTCAAGGAATATAAGACAGACTCCACTTTTCATTATATAGTAAGTTTATACACATACGGAACTGGTTTAGTCTCTAATGATCAATCTTTGTAATGTGAGGATTAAGCTACCAACGCTATACAAATTTATGATAACCATTCAAGCAAAAAACCAAAAGAAACTTAAGTTAGCAAGAACAAATAACAAACTCACAAGCACTTAAAATCAACCTCTTATGAAGCTCATTCAAGCAATAAATAAATAAACTAGCATGAACAATAACTAACATCACTGAACACTCGTATTTCTTTGTTAAGAAAAAAAGCACTCTCTGTTCTTTCACTACACAAATATTCCTAGTAGCAACTCCCTAGAGTAACTGTTAAATATTGCGAAACAGAGGGGGCATATAATAACTACAGTAACAATCCAAATGGCAAATTACAAGATATTTTTTTCCCCTGTTTGTAGTGACTTTGCCCATGCCATAACAAGCTTGCTATGATCATATTCTAGTCCATACAGAATAACAAGGATGAAATTAACTCTTTTTCACTTTGGTTAATGCTTTTGTTTCTCAAACGACACAGGAGCTGCATGTCATTTCAATAAGATAGTATAGAACTTTAGCTATTGTTTGATGCATGTCCCAGATAGCAACTAAAGAACAATCCTACATTATCAAAGACACATTTCACCAATCACAAAATACAAAGAATTAACTCATGAGCTATTGAGTAATACAGACATGGTTCATCTAAACTGTCACACCAAATGGCATGCCATTTTCATTTAATCATCTGTTTAACCCGTTTAATTGGCTGCTTAGCTCGTTAAAATAGCCATTTTACAAATAATGGCTACATGGTAGGTCAACGACTGTTTACCATTTAGCATTTAGGAAAACAGGCTACAAATTTTCTAGCCACATGGTTCTTAGGGTGTCACCTACAGAGTATCTAGGTCATTACAAAGGTATAGCTTAGCCTGTTATGTAGCCATAGGATAACCTTGTCCATAAGGGCCCAATTCGTCTGGCTCAGTTTCTAACCTACTTCAGTATCTGGTATACTCACACCACAAAAATTCCATAAGGCGGAGGCCCAAATTTATCTGGCTCAGGTTCAAGCCTACTTCAGTATCTGGTATACTGAACACCACAAAAATTCCAGCTACCTTTTGCCCTATCCACTGGCTAAAATTTATAAGCTAAGTTACAACTACAATGGTTCTTCCTACTTTAATAATGAGTGATGATCAAGCTGTCAAATCTCATGAAAAAATTGATGAGCATTATTCTGTGTATACAAACTTCCAGTTAGATGACTAAAGCTGATGCCTGAATGCAGCATCCAATCTAAAGTCCATTTCGCTACACATTTTCACCTATTGGTACAATGCTGCATATTTCAGAACTGAATAGATGTGTCTACTCTATAGAAAGTTAATAACATGGGAAAAGTTTTCTTATTTTTTGTCTACTTTTTAGAAATAATTAAAATGTAAGGCTTACTGAAATCATCTTCAATAACTACCATCAAGTTTTCATTCCACACATAAGTTGTTCTCTTTACTGTTTGCACACAGGTTTATTCATCTAATTTGTAGACCTATCAGGAGATTTAATCACATGATTATTGCAGATGTATTTGAGGCTGAAAAGGAATAACTTTTTTCCTACTATGATGAATGAGCCAGTAAGTGTGTTTCATATACAAACTAAGATGAGCTCTAAATTTTATGGCTTCAGTTAGTTAAGACTGATGGTGGCATCTGACAGAAAATTTGATCAGCCAATACCCTGATGTAACTGTGTAACGTATACAGAAGAAAGTGTTTTTTATGAACCTGTCTGTCTCAATGCAATTGGTGCTATGTGAAGGCAAATACATATATTAGAGATAACAACATGCCAAACATATTATGAAGGCAGTAGCTATGTGTGAAGGGAGTTGGCATGACTGACAAATATGAATGTCAGGAAATGAACAGGAGGGATCAGTGAACCAAAATTTTCGTAATTTGATTGAACAGAGACAAAAGATGTTTTATTTGAGGACTTCTTGGACCACCAAGTTCCCAATTGTATGAAACACTGGTGCTTATGAAAACAAAAAATGCCAATCGTTATTAAATATTTTAGCTATGTCGTCATGGGAACCCAAAACTATGTATAAGGCAATATGAGATAAAAGCACCAGACACTACAATTTAAATGTTATGACATAAAATCGCTGCAGCGATGAAAACGAATATTAGCAAAAATAAGAAAAGACAATCATCAAAAAAAAAAAAGGAAAAGTCGATCATCACAAATACACTAATGTCCAGAATAAAGATGTTCACTGTAAAGATGCAACCTAAATTCACAACATCTAAACAAACAAGTAATGTTGATTTTCCTGATGAACCCTAGAGCTTACATCACATTTTCAGCTAAAAAACTATCATCATTTACAACACTTGACTGTTGCTTTTTAACGTCCCCATACATATGATGATACAAAACAATATCCAAGAGTTTTGTACGAAGTCGAACTATTTTAACACTGACCAAATTTATAGGGATTACTGACATTTAAGACACAAAATAGGTGCACCATAGAACTATATTTCCTGATGAATCTATTTAAGCTTAATTAGTAATACAAATAAGTTCTTGGTCAAACTTAAGATAGTATAACAAATGTCATTCTTTTTTTGTTTGAAGTACAGTTTAAAGGATAAAATCTAACCAGCGTTATCAGCAAGATCTTGCTGATAACGCTGGTTATATATATATAATGCAAATGAAGGAAACTAGCTTTCTGGCATATTGCAACTAGACAAAAAAAAAAGTAGCATCAAAGTCTTACAAGTTTAGTTCAGCACTAGGATCCAGAAAACCTAGGCAATGGCACAGTAACATGGCACCCTAGCAATGAAACTGAACATACACCCCACACCCCCACAAAAAAAGGACTGGCCTTAGTTCCTCCACAGAATACATGAACATATTGTTTGGTTCTGAAATCATTTCTTATAGGATAAATATTCAGTGCATGAAAACAGAACAAATGACCCATCAACCATCTTCTAGGTTTCTTTCCAACCAAAGTAACTAATTTTTCGTTCACTGCATTAGTATTTCTAAAAAATCAAAGCAACATATTATTTACAAAAGAGCCCAGGGATGTATCTTCATGTGATGCTTAGATAACACAAACCTACATTATATCACTAATCTGGAGTATGGACAGTCATACTAGAAAAGATACAATCTACAATTAGCAGCCTCATAAATAATTGTATAGTAAAGTAGATCAATCATACATACACAGTAAGACAAAGTTAATGGAACACCAATCATTTGCAATGCCAACCAAAAGCTAACAAAAGGACTAAAACAAAATAACAAGTACGATTTCACCTTGTGTCCTTCAGCAGCCGGGTTCTCCTCAACTGCTTCTGGTGCCTGAGGCGACACAACCATACTCTCCTGCACCTGCACACCTTCAGCTCCAAAGCTTGCCACTGCAGCCGCCAGATCTGATGGTGTCCTCATTTCTAGCTGAGCTGTGTAGTAGCCCGATGCCATGATCCTATCCAGCTTTGCCCTCAACGCAGCATCTACAGCCAAAAAAAAATACAGATTAAGTCTCTAAGTCAGACTATCCTACCATCTCAAGAAATCAATCACACGCCCCGTAGAAATACCCACATGTGATGGTGGAGTCAGGGTGGATGGGTTCATCTGCACGGCTGAGCCAGAGGCGGGCGTGATGGGCACAAGCCTGGAGGGCGTCACGGTGTGAGACTCCAGCTGCAGCAAGAGGGCGCGACGCGGTGAGGGAGGCAAGTGCAGAAATCGCGTTCAAATCGGTCTCCGCGAGACTGTCCTCCGGAGCATCATCCCCGACGTAGTCATAAGTGATGCAGCTGCTCCGCTCGAGCTCGCTCGTGTAAACCAAAGAGACGAAATCGCTTTGCTTCTTGACTTCAAAGAGGGAGCCGAAGTAGACGAGCGCGAGGAGGTCCTGGACTGAGGAATCTGAGTAGGAGGAGGAAGCGGTGGCGGTGGCGGTGGCGGTGGCGGCGGGGGCGGGGGCGGGGGCGGGGGCGGGGCGAGAGGAGAGCTCCTCCGCGAGGGCGGATGCGAGCGGGGGGCGGAGGCGCTCAAGCTCGTCGATCAGAGCGGATACGACGGGCTTGGAGCGGAGAACCTCCTCCTGCTCACGATTGAGCGTCTTGCCGGCGGCCAGCGACTCCTCCATCTGGGCGATGCGGTTGTACTTCTTCCGCAGCGCGCGGAGACGCTTCGATACGACGCTGAGCACCGGCCCGTCGGTGGCCTCGGCAGCCAGCGCGGCCGCAGCGGCGGCGGAGGCGGTCGGAGCGGAGGAGGACGAGGCGGCTGGGGAGGTGGCCATGGCGGAAGGCTAGGGTTTTAGTGGCGATTTGTGGCAGGGCAGGAATGGGGGGGCTCGGCTCGGGGGAGGCG
Organism: Eremochloa ophiuroides; assembly: GCA_038502445.1. NCBI lineage: Eukaryota > Viridiplantae > Streptophyta > Magnoliopsida > Poales > Poaceae > Eremochloa > Eremochloa ophiuroides. The sequence continues at coordinate 16,842,568 of JAHLJS010000002.1, forward strand.
AGGAATTGGGGCGTCGGCGCGTCGGATTTATGGGACAGGGAAGGAGACGAGCCGGTAGCGCAATCGGGCGATCAGGATCGCCAGATGGGTCACGCACGAATCGTAAAGCACTGTCTATATTCTGCTCTGGGCTAGGGCTGGGCTGATCATGGCTACCGTCTTGGGCTGCCTGACCCCGGTACATGAGCATTTCTACAACCCGGTCCGGCCGGGAAATTACCGCAAACTCTGTACTCCCGAGAAATGATTTTATACAGCAGCACAATCTTTAAAACATAACTTTGTTTTTTAATTATTTTTATATATTGAAATAATATATTTTTATAAAAAAATTCAAGACAAATCTATTCATATAGTTTTCATATTTTCAAAACTCAACAAATTAAAATGCATGCACAATTTATATTATCAACTTTTTGACCGAAGTCATGTTAAAAAAAAACTTCTTTTATCAACCTCAAGGGAGTACAATGATACAACAACCCTTAGAGTAACCTCAATGTATATGGATCAAGTAGTCTGTATACGTAGCTTTTGTGTCAGTGATATATAGTTATTGTTGCATCCACAATGTATACGGACTAGGTAGTCCATATGTGAGAAATGGAAAAAAGAGAGCGCGCAAAGAGAAGAATTATTTGTTTATTTCTTATGGGCAGTCCTTAGGGCTATGAATATCTTTAGTTATGGACTGCTCTATGGACTACCTTTATAATATTTCAGCTACCTGGTAGATAATTTTTTAATCTTTATGGACCTGCAACAATGTGGTACATGTATTGTTCATCCAAGAAGAAAGGTACCAGCTGCAACGGCTGTGAATAGCATTAGTCAAGCATCCCAACAGCTTATGATGTATATCTAACAATACTAATTTGGAGGGTAAACATTATATTTTTTTTCTATAAATCCAACCGAAAATTTGACTTTGCACAACTCTACAAATGACTATTTGGGACGGAGGGAATAAGTAAAATGATGGTGTGACATTAAAACTAAAGAAGAGTGAGGAGGAGATAAGAAACACGGAGACTTTTTATACAGCAACCTCTTTTCTGTATTTCCTTTTCGTGTGCAAAAGAAAAACAAAATTTAGGGATGGCCATTTAGCAAACCTCTGATGCTCTATCACTATCAGCGTCACTTGTACGCCCATCAGACGGACCACTCGTCCTACTTGAGGCATTTTCGGCGGCCGAGGACAATCCGAAACAAAAAAATTATTACTCCGTTCATCGAAGAACATTTAACTCAATTTTAAAGAACATTTATAAATAAAACAAGATACAATAAAAGAAGAGATATTTTATACAAATTTGTAATTAAAACAAGTAGTTAATTACGATAAAAATAATCATCTTGTAATTTTTTTTTGAAACCAATCATCTTGTAATTTGAAAGCGAAAGGGAGGAAATATAGGGTCCGTTTAGATTCAAAAAGTTTTAGAATTTTGATCAGGGAATTTTTTTTTTGCAATAAGTGTTTAATTATAGCTTAAGTAGACTTAAACATTCGTCGCTCGATATATATGCCGACATATTTGACTTGACGAAATTTTGGAAACTTGAAATTTTGAGGTGCATGCAGCTACACAGTCGTGTGTCCGTACGAGTCGTTATTATTCACAGATTAGCCGCAACCGCGGGAGCGGGAAGCAGTGGGCTATTCCACTCTCAGTTCTCACCGCTCTCCGCGGCGGTCTTCTCCTCCGGTCCTCCACTTTCCCCGCCGACGACGCCATGTCGGAGCACCCCGCGCCCCGCAGCTCCGTAGGAAGCCGCAGCTCCGCGCTGCCGCCTCACCACCAGCGCCTCCCGCCCGCGCCCGACCCGCTCGCCTCCGTCTGGATCCACCGCCTCCACCTCACCCCCAACCTGCCGCCGCCGCCCCCGCCCCCGCCCCTGCACATCCGCGCGCAGCCGCCTGCACACCAGGACGCCATCTCCACCGACGAGTCCCGCACGCCGCCACCACCGCCGCCGCCGGTCCCGCTCCCGCCGCGCAGCACCGGGTTCGGCCCCTTCCGCTGGAGACCCCGCCCGTCGCGGGGCGCGCCGGCCGGCGCGTGGGGCGCCGCCGCCGCCGCCGCCACTCCCGTTGGTGGTAGTGCCGTTCGCGGCGGCCAAACGATGCTGTCGCCGTTCTTCCGTCTCCCTGCGCCGCTGCCGCTCGTCGCGGATTTCGAGGAGGTCATGCCTTTGAGGCCGTTGATCGCGCTCCGAAGCCACAGCGGCAGTGGTGGGTTTCCTGGGCTGTCGCGACAGATGGTCGGCGGCGGCGACCCCGGCGGCGCCTGGCTGTCGGCCAGAGCTGCAGGTATCTAACATGCGTCCATTTCTGTACTTCCCAATCATCCTTGGGAATTCTTGCGCTTTTCTCTAAATAGTTCCTCACCCTTATATAGAGAAATATAGAGGTACCGTGTGCATGACAACATATAGATATGGTAACCTGCAACAAATTATTTTGCACTTTATTTTCACTGCTGTTAATCTCTGCTTTTGAGAAAGCATGGTAACTGGTACAGATACAGTAGTCTGGGGATACCAGCAACAGGAAAACAAAACTCCACACACACTAGAACTATTACAAACTCAGATCTCAACGATATCTGACGAAACACACTGAGAAGGGTGGAAGTTCTTCATCCAGCGAAGAATCTCATCATTCAACAGAACCACACGCTCCCTGTCCACCTCCTTGAGAAGGATACTCTACCTCTGCTGCTCTGCAACAGCGATAATGAACGTATATAACATCAGTTGGAGCATTTGGAAACTTTTTCTCTATTGCCATCCAAACTCTTAATTCCTCACTGAATCTAATAAGTCTTGTGGTGACAAATTTTCTATTTGTGTAGGTGCTGCATATCCTAGCCATGCTTTGGACATGGTTCCCATAAGAACACTTAATGTAAGAGTTTCAACCTCGATTTCTCATTACTTGGCAACATTTATTTTATGGGCGATGTGACTTCATTCGTTGCAGGTTGTTAGGGGGTACTCACTGCCCATAACAACAAAATAAATAACCCCCAATATATTTGGAACCTGAATACTATAGAGGTTGCTTAATCAGTTTAACAAAAATGTGAGAAAGATCCTGGTTGAAACATAATTTTCCGAGTAAAACAACTACTGTTGATGGTCTATAACTTAAAGCAAATGAAATAAAACATCTCAATGTACTTTGTGAGCATTGATTTTCCTAGGTATGGATAAGAAGCACTAACTGCCAGTTATGGTAGACACTTATTGTTGTTGCACGATCTGGTTACCGACTCGCCTTTGTTGAATCACATATGGGGTATTTGGTCTGAGGAATGGGGCGATCCATCATCTTCTCACTCACATTTTTTGTCTGGTATGCGGAATGGAATGGTTATCTATGACCACCTCATCCACATGAGCTTCCACCAAAATCATGTGGTTTTATGATGAATGCCTCATTCCAATCTAGATGAGGTGGTTTCTCAAAACTAAACACTTTGATCGCTTCATGCCTTCATGATTGGTTATATAAAATACCAGATAGATTTTTTCCTCGAACTCCGCAGGAGAACTACATGTCATAATCCAGATAGAGTTTATCGTAACAACATATCTAGTATATTTGTATAGCACCCTGTTTGGCTAGAAGGGTCTTTTGGTATCGAAGCACCGACATTGCAATGCTGAGAATGACTAGCTGATAGAGAAACCTGGCTTCCATGAACTAACCGTTACACGGCAGCGTTCATTCACTAAACATTGGCCTAGCATTTCTTGCAGGATCTGCATGATAGACAGCATGGTGCAATGCCGGTACAACCAAATCTTGCAAGGCATGATCCTAGCTCTAGCAGCCAACATGATGAACCTTTCTCATATTGGAACATGGGGAGGTTTCGGAGAAACACCACAACTTCATCGATCACACCTATTGGTGTCGCTCCTGTCAATTTTGGCACGAAGAGGAATGCTGATTCGAACAATTTTCTCCCTCTGAAGCTCAGGAAACTAAGTGGGGCTATTTAGTAATTGATGAAATATCTGGTCTGACTGTTTTTTAAATGCATAAGAAGCACACAGATGTTATCTGTAACAGCATGCAGTAATACTTAACCACATTAGAGCTTGAGAAGGCTGGAGAAGGACGCATTTGGTGGCAACCCTTGTAAATTATACGGTTGCCCCCCAAATCGTTACATTTTGCATCCTTTGAGCCACTGGCTTGCTTGTTTGTATAATTTAGTTTTATATATAGGGAGATATTTTGTGCCACGTTTCCTCTATGGCGTGTACATTGAAGCGAAGCAAAATGACTTGAAACATGTAATTTTCCTTCCAAGTAATAATACGTTTTCTATTTGCCCTCAGACCTTGTGTTTGTAGTTGTAATTGCATCGTCGTTACCATTTTTTTTAATCCTGAAGTTTGATAAGAGTTTACGAGTGTTGCGATGAAGCAATGCTGGAGCTGCTGTGCAACTGCGTGCTATCATTTGCTCAGTTATTCCATTACCATGGCTGAAGGGATGCAAGTCTGGTCTACCTAGTGCTAGTTTATCGCCTAGGCTTGGTTTGGATCCTCTTCTCTAATTTAGTTACTAGATTTTAGATAACTTTAGTTTTTTATCTAAACTTTAACCAACCTCGCAAAAAAGACCATTAGTTCATTAGACCATATGAATAAGCTAAAATTGATCTAAAATTTTTATGTTTCAACTTTAGCTAACTAAAATTTAGACCATGGGCAAGCAAAACAAGGGTTTATGTATACATACACGGATAGGCACAAGTTTCAAAAGAGATAGGCGCGCTGCGATCCTGTGATACAAATTCTTAGCTTACAAGAAGCTAGCAAACTGAGAGCCCGCAGTAGTGGCTCTTACCCTTCAAGTACCCCCACGAGCGAGGTTCCTTGCTTTCATCGATTTTTTTTCTCTCCTATTTTTTTTCTGTCATATATTTTTCTCCTATTTTTCTATTTTTATTTTCAAAATAGGAAGTCTCGCTTCAGGGCGGGGGAAGCATGGATTCGATAGATCTATCGAATCCATGCTGCAAGCAGCAAGCGTAGGCTAAAAAGGCAATAGTCTAACGTTGGGGTAGGGCGCGCCAAAACAACCGGGGGCCCCGGAGGGGACAAATATTTGAAAGCTCGCTCGGATTAGCAGGGCCAAATTATTATTAAAGCCTTCTCTACCATTGAATTCGGCCTTCGGGGTCAACCCAGCGGCTTCTATGAGGAAGGCGGCGCCCGTCTCTGGTATAGACAGAGAGAATCTTATCCTTCTCTACTCTCGTAACAGAAACTGCTTCATCGATGAGTTGATGTCGGGATTCTACCTTTCTAGCTGCTCTCAAAAGGCTTCCTAAATGGATTGAGTCCTTAGCCGATCTCTTGAGTGAGACTAGCCTGACAATGGATATAGGTGTCTATACTTTTAGCAAGGCGCGTGCGGCCGCCTTAGTCACTAGCATACGTTTTCTTGCTTTGAGCTACTAGCGCGGATTGTTCTGGTTTAGCTTGACCTACCCCCGTTCTCTTTCCACCGCTTGTGCAGGCCCCCGTCAATTCCTTTGAGTTTCGGTCTTGCGACCGTACTCCCCAGGCGGAGTGTTTCACGCGTTAGCTGGGCCCCTGATCCGCGTAGACCAGCTCAATCCTCTACGGCTAACGGAACCTATCCGAGAAGGGCAGCGCCGTTGGTCAGATTGAATTCCTGCCCTTCTTTCTGTAACTGACCCAGAGCTCTTTAAGGTGTATGAAGTCTCATAGTAAACTCTTGCAGCGGAACGATAGAGACTCCATTTCACTTAGGTTGATTTAATTTAGGCCGGAGGCAGACCGAAGTCAAGGTAATCCTCCTTTGAAACACCGCCTAGATAGATACATAAGTGTCTGTTTGGAAGATGGGATCTAGACAGGCCCTTGGTCGATCTGGTGGCCCAGAGAACGCAAAGCTTACATCCTTATTGGGCTTACACTTTCCTAAGGCGAAATTTGTCTTTGTCAGTTAGTGGTTTGCACGGCTATAAATCGTTTGGAGGTTTGCTGGGCCGTACTGCACTCCTATATCGTTGCTGACTGGTTGAGTATGTTTTGGGTAGAAATCATTAGCCTTGAGCTGTCTCGGTCACTATCGGACCAGAATAATTTCATCCGGGTTTCCAGTCAGTTGCCAGGGGACAAGAACAATCAACCTTGTCCTCTGCTCTCTCTGCATGGACAGCTCCTTGGCTGCTCCTACTAGTACTTTGATAGCTTCATGTCCGTGAATTCACTGTCAACCTTTTGTGAAAGAATCTTATCCATAAGATGCAATCAAATTTCTATCGTCGATGTCAGTGCTCCTTGAGGGTTGGTTGACCCTCCATTTCCACCACCTCATGATCCTACGCTTCAAATTGATCCATGGAGTTGGTTGACAGTTGATCCACGGTGGTTAGCTTGACTGGTGGGGATCGTGAAAGCCTCAAGTTTGTTTTTGATAATTTTACAACTAGGGGACCAACCAATTTTTTTTGCTAAATGTTGATTAAGCTAGGTAAAGTCCACACTAAGAGGGTGAGCAAGGTTTGGAGATGAACGAAGGATGATCAATATAAATGGATTAAGCCCATGCTTGGAGAAGATGGAGAGGTGAAAACAAGCTCGAAGGCAAAGGTATATATTAAAGATTTTGTTTTCCATTCGCCGAGACATAAATAGAGTGTGTGATTGGATTTAAGATACATAGCCGCCATACTATTAAGGTGGGAACTCTAAAGTTTTAACGGTTATCCAAGTGCCACTATGTGTGAGTATGACAAACCTTGCATATGCATGGACCGCCATTAGCAGTTGCTAATGCCAAATTTTCCTTAATTGATCACATGTCTAAAATACTCCTAACAGAATCAATTCATTCTTCATGTATATAATAATTATTAGCTCGTGAGGAATGATATTGTAATGATTCTATCCCATAAACCAAAATGGAAAAAAAGAAAAAGGTAAGAAGAAAATGGATCACCTCATTCCTCAAACCAAACACACAATAAAAGATAAAGATGTAGCTTTTCCCTGGTTGGTTGTGGCCACAATACGTGAATCACAAATGTCGCCCAACGTTTCATGAGCCCATATGAATTGCACGCCTTCTAGAAGGATCTCAAGAAAAATGTTTTGGGCTTGCTAAGTCCACTGTTCTCTCCTTCGTTGAGTGGACCTCCAAGTTTTCTTAAAAAAGAGTAAGAGTTAGAGTTTTCTAAAACTTACTTTCTAAATCATAATTTAAAGTACCCTTTTAATATTTTTTTAATCTTTCTACTCCCTAATAGTTTTTCTATATCTTGTCTCTAGAGAGTCGGCCCCTTTTTCATCATGGTTAGCGAGAAATCCGAAATAGATAATATCTATATTGAGATATTCAAGATATTTTCACTATAATTTCTATTCTTAATAGTTAGAAAAGATATAGAGACTTAGAATTGCTCGGAGCAAACACACACACACATACGGAACATATGTAGGCACAGAAGAAATGAGGATGTGACAGTAGTTGCTGGCTATTTTTGATGATTATTATAGTCAAAACTACTAATCATCGTAATGCTATAATCCAAATGAGATCAGATTATAGAAAATTATGGGTACTAAATAAAGGGCCATACCAGCGCCCGGACGTCCGGTCTGAGGCGAGGGTCCGGACGCCCGCGCTTGTTGCTGTGAGCCTGCCTGCGCTAGACCGCCCGCCCACCGCCCGTGCTGCAAGCGCATGCTGTTGCCCGGTCTGTTGCATGCGCGTACACCAGTACTACTACCTGGTCTGCTGCCGTATAGTCTGCCTACACGTGCAGACGTGCTTTTCTGAACGAATGGCAGACCACGGATACTCTGAGAGTCTAAAACCTGGACAGACTGACTTGATGTACTAATTGCTTCTGCAATGAACGGTGCTTGAGAGTAGGGTATAAAGACTAAGGCTCTGTTCGCTAAACCTTAAAATCATTTATTTTTTAGCTTTTTTATAGTATTTTTCTCTCACAAGAAATCAGCATTAGCACTTATTTTCAGCGGTTTTCAGTTTCAGCGAACAAAGCCTAAAGTTAGAGTCTGGACCATGTTTATTCGTTATTTTGATGTCAAAAAAATTGCAAACAGCAAAACATGATGAGACCACAGACCCAGTAACCATGCTATTCTCAATGGTGGATGGCGTTATCGACCTCTCTTGTTATAGGTTGTCTATGTAGATTATTACAGTTTTTTTGCCCAATTAACATTTCAACATACAACTATGGGTCTTCAATGGAAATGAAACATGTGTACACACGGAGATCGCGTGCGCCTACGTCTACTTATGAAACATTTGCAATATGAAAGCACTCCTTGTGACATACATCTAAAGAAGATGAAACATTTGTATCGTATTCTTGCAACATATGTGTATAGCCACTGCAACATATGCAACATCCAGATAAAAAAACACTTGCAACATATATTTGAAGTATATGCAACATTTTGAATAGACATATGCAATATATGTATATGGCCACTGCAACATATGCAACATCTAGATAAAAAACACTTGCAACATATGTCTGAAGTATATGCAACATTTTGAATAGACATATGTAACATGTGTTTATAGTCATTGCAACATACTTCATGTGTCCTCCAAAAAAGAGTCATTCTCGCTTTCCAAAAATTCAGCAATATATATTTAGTTTTGACCAAAAATATATAACAAAAAATTAATATTTATAGTATATAACTAGTATCATTGATTGTTCTTTGAATATATTTTATACTAAGCTTAATGGAAGATACAAATATTACATATATTTTCTATAAATTTAGTTAAAGTTGAGAAAAATTAATATTTATAGTATATAACTAGTATCATTGATTGTTCTTTGAATATATTTTATACTAAGCTTATTGGAAGATACAAATATTACACATATTTTCTACAAATTTAGTTAAAGTTGAGAAAGTTTGATAAGCACGTATCTCATAGCGACTCTATTTTTGAACGTAGGGAGTATGTAACATCCATATCTACTTTTGCAACATCTGTATCATGTACACAGGGACCGCCTGTGTCTACTCATGAAACACTTGCAACATGAAAGCACTTCCTATAACATACGTCTAAAGTAGGTGAAACATTTGGAAATACGCTTGCAATATATATATGTATAACCATTAAAATAGAGTCAACATCTAAATAAAACACTTGCAACATACGTGTATAACCATTGCAACCTATGCAACGCCCAAAATTACTTTTGCAACATTTATATAAAATATTTATAATGTATCTCTGAAACATCTGAAACGGTTGAGACATATGTTTATGCCATACGCAGCATGGTTATGCGGTGTGGTAAACTAGCAAGGCGGAAGCGGCTCTGCGGGGGCGAGGCGAATCCGCCTGGGCAGAGATCAACCAACGGCGTGAGTGTGTGGGGCGCGTGGAGCGAGCGCTGAGTGGTCCATCTGGACAGACTGCTGTTTCGTAGCATTACCATTTGCATGAAGAAATTTTGGCACGATGTTGACTATGGTATTAAGCTGGCTATATAAATATCTTATGTGTGGCTCTAACATATCAGGGTCCATACGGAAATGATTGCTAATTATGTTAACAATACTTAAGTTGACTGACAATATGATCAGGCTCACGCATATTTATGGTCTATAAATATTTTTGGACCAAAGGCATTTTTTTTTTGCACATGCATACAAGTATAGATAGTCATACGCGTTAGCTGGTCATTCAGCACAACTCTCCAGTCCATGCATACACCATTCACGTTTTGATGACGCCGCCGTGTGTGTGTGTGTGTGTGTATATATATATATATATATATATATATATATATATATATATATATATGTGTGTGTGTGTGTGTGTGTGTGTGTGTGTTACGGTGCGCAAATGAATTAAAAACAGCCGAGTCCGCGCGCTAAGCAACCGGTGCGGCCTAGAGTGGTGCGACCGTGCGAGTGGGACGAGGACACGCGGGGCGGTCCGTCCGGATGGGACGGACGTCCGCTTCGTATCATTACCGCTAAATAAAAGCTTATTAACTTGCCCCACTCGATTATCCAACTTGCCAAACTAAATGATAAGATATGAATTTCTCACTTTAACCAACCATAATCAATCATTATATATCATATATAATCTATAATCATGATTGTAATAGTTTATGCATAATTCAGATCATAATAATCCACCTGTGATCCAAACAAGTCCTAAAATTCTATCTAGATTATAAATAAAAATCATTTCTCCATTTATACTAGAAGTTAGGTGCTAAAACTTTCTCTTCGCTGCCCTTATTCAATCCACATTAAAATCACTCTAGGACCAACATCTACTTGCTCGCTTGTTCCCCACTTTATTTAATTATCTCTCCACTAAAATTATTTCATCAGGAATCAAGGAAGTGGAGCTAAAACCAAGAGCGGAAACGTGTGGCGATGTTGATCTTAATAATCTCATCGTTTACTCGAAAAATATCCGGCCTACACCGTTGAAGCATGTCTCGTCCTGAAGAAAATGTCAATTCAGGTTAGTTAAGCTAGCTGCTACAACAATGACGTTATGATTAGGAAGACGATCATGCGTGGCACTAGGCGGCACGGGCATATGCACGACTGCTTGAGTCGTCGCGTGTACGCGTCGTCGAGACTTCAGCAAATTCCATATATTCGTAATAAATTCGAAACGGGTTATCAACAACCGCTAATTAAAGGGGTCAATGCAAATCAACTTCACTTGCCGGTGTAGTTCGACTGTACTGAGATTTAGGACATGTTTGGTCATATAAGACTATAGTGATTTATTGGAGTTAGTTGGCTAAGAACTAGTTAGAGACTCGGCTAAAAAACTAATCTATGTAGTAGTATTATATTAGCCCCGGTTGAATAAACTAAAGCTAAAAATAGTTAGCTAATGATTAATCATATGCATCACGTACGTATAGGTCCTTACTTTTTCTTTTTACCCAGGATCCGATCCTATCCACACTTTGAATGCCCTTTTCTCCTGCCTCGTCCATCATTCTCGATTTCCACCAGAAATCCAGATACCTATTATGCAATATATGAGGCAAAAATTTGCCTAAGGGAAATGTTCCTTATTTCCACCCTAGTGTTTTGTCTTTGCCGCACATGCATGCATGCATGCATATGTCATGTTCCTGAAACCCTGGTACAAAATTCTGAGTCAGAGGCCGCAGCCCGCAGGAGCGGATAAACACAGCCGCAATGGCCTGCGGCCGCACCCCTCTGTTGCCGTTCATTTCGCACACCAGTACACAGGAGCTCTATAGTGGCGTTAAGTATTTTTTTTACTGACGGTTTCGTTTGACGTCCGCCACTAGAAATCAGCGTCATTTTTATAGGTGGATCACTTAAGGAACCGCAACTAGAAATCGATTTCTAGTGGCGGTTTCTTAAGTGACCCGCCAGTGGCTATTTTTACTGGCGGGTCACTTAAGGAACCACCGCTAAAAATTAATTTTTAGTGGCGGTTCCTTAAGTGACCCGCCTGTAGAAATAATCTGAATTTTAATTTTTTGAGTTTTGCAAATGACTTCGTATGAAAAAACTATCTAAATAAACGTTATAGATCTCGAAAAGTTACGAAACTTTATAGTTGAAATTTTTTTCATTTGAAATCATCTTGTTGATGTAAATTACGGTCAAAGTTTGAAATTTAAAATTTGACTTTTTGATAAAAGCTCGGATAGAGAAACACTCTACATGAAAGTTGTAGATCTCAAAAAGTTACTCAACTTTATAGTTGACAACTTTTTCATTTGAATTCATTTAGTGCCTCAAACAATCAATTTACTCTCGGTTTGTTATAATATGTGGGGAGTCGAAGTGGAATATAGTCACAAGTGAGAGTGTGGTGTAGTGGTAGGGAGGGGTACGCGAGAGAGAGGTCGCGGGTTCGAATCCCACCGGCCGCGTAGCGTGCGAATTTTGTTTTGCTAGATTTAAAACACGATTTTTGAAAAATGATTTGTACTGGCGGAATACGTCTACAACCGGCAGTGCAGAGCTTCTTTGTACTAGTGGCATCGTGATTCGTGCTATCTCTCCTCTTCCCCTCCTTTCTCTCTTCTGGTCTCCACTGGTCCACACGATGGGATTAGATTGTGCACTGTGCGCCGTCGAAATGTGTACGCGGCCGTTACCCATTCTGAGAAAACCGGGTTGCCCGCGGGAGCGCAGGCGAGGCGCCGAACTCCGAAGGAGAGGATGCATGGATACCCGGAAGCAACCGGACACCGATCATGGTGGATCTGCCGCGTGCGCCTTGGGCAGCCAGCTGGGCGACCGACGACCAGCCGCCCGGTTCCTCCAAGAATTTCCCATGACGCACACGCGCGCAGCGGCCAGCGGCAGCCCATATATTCTACCGCACGGGCACGATCCAACTCGATCGAGTCGGAACACGGACACGGACTTACTTGTGCAAGTCCAATATAATGTCCAACGCTACCGACACGGCCACCCCCCACCAAACAACCACAGCCCCCGGCCGCATTCCCCGGGATGGGATGGGATCAACAACAACCGGCGGGCGAAGTGCTCGCGAACGGCCGCGAAGGCGACGGCTGGCCTGCCTGCCCATCCACTCCCAGTCCCAGCTGCTTTGGCTGGCCGCAGGTGCGTGTGCGTCGCCACCAACTCGTTTTCCTCGGGGGCATGATTGGTTCGGAAAGGACAACGTCCGATCCGGCAGCGTGGAGAAAAATCAGCAACGAACGCTGGGACGGACGATGCGTGCGGCCTTGGCTTGCAGGGTCTTGAAGCAACCCAGGCAGGCAGGTGCTGCTGGTCTGGTCCAGCAGTTTCCAACTCTGCCCAACCCCGAGAGGCGAGAGGGACCCGGGTCCAAGCGTCCAACAACACTGGCCGTCTGGAACTCAACTGCAGCCATGAACATGAACACGATCACAAGTACAATACTACTACTGGCAGTAGCAGGTTGCCGTTTCCACAAGTCTGAGTGGTACGTACTAGTACGTAGAGGACTGGACGATACCGAATTTGGGCTGATCGCAGCACGCAGCTAGCTAGCCTAACTGAAAGAGGGCCAGCACCAGCACCAGATGATTGATGTTGATGAAGTGCAGACAGAATAAACAAACGATCCATCGTCGCCCGGGGCTGCTGGCACGTACTCAGCCTCGTTGCGCATCTCATCTCTCGTACGTGAGGCGGCCAAGATTGTTTAAAGAGAGCAGCCATCGGATGCCTTCGATCTGCAAACAGATTCATTCTTCACAGCAAAACGCAAAACTAAAACATACTAGTATGAATCTTTATTTGACCCGCTCTCATGTGTACTACCAGATCATCGGATAAGACTAGTTCAAGTTGAAGTATCCACCTGGCCAGTGACCAGCAGTCACAGCCTCGCTTGTCGAGACCCAACTCATTAAAAAAAATGTGGGTTCCTTATCAGTAAACTAAACTCTAACTCTAATGGAGATTCAGTCCCTTACTGTTACTCACTTAACCAACCAGGCCCCGTTGCTCCTAGCTATTCCCTATTCTATCCACCAAAGTCCACGCCAGCCAGGTCTTTGACTTGCTCTGATCGGGGGAACCTATTACGGCTATGGCTGATTTATAAGACTAATTTATTATAAAAAAACATATTATTTTATGGCATGAATGAACATACTGAAAATAAAAAAAACACACGCCCCTGTCACAAACTAGCTTCTTAATGTTTCCACTGTCGCTGAATGTACTACTCTCTTCATCCGAAACAAATGCAATTCTAACTCAGTGTCATAATTTTTTATCTTAAGTTTGATAAATTATAGATAAAAAAGTATCAATATCTATGATATTAAATAAATACCATTAAATCAATTATGAAATATATTTTTTTATAATAAATTAATTTGGAATCATAAATATGAATAGTATATTCTAAAATTTTAGTCAAGCATAATAGTTGTTTTTTGCGACAATGGCTCTTTATATTAATCAGAGACATCATGGTTACAATCATCTGTCAACAGATTAGCAATGCAAGGTGGTGTTGATTGTCACTCACCCACCTTGGTGCTATATGTGACCTGTTTCGCTAGCGTATGGGATACATGATTACATGATCTACGAGCATACATATCAAGGAGAAATCCCGAAAGTTACCAATAAGCTCCCTGATTTCCTTTATGATTGGAGAAATTTGCAAGCGCTGAAATTCTCCCATCTCCCACAACTTCACTAGCTCTTGACTATCTGTTTCAAATTTTACTTTCTGAAATCCTAAACCAGCGGCAACAATAAAGCCTTCTTTGCATGTCGTGGCTTCTATTGTTAGAGCATCCAGATTGAGCTCATGCCATTGTGCTTTCCCAGCTATGAACATTCCAGTCTGATCCCAGATGACATTCCCGGTCGCCCCTCGGCTCAGACCTGAGTAGTAATTAAGCTCCATCAAAATTGCATTTCACCCAGCCGTCAGGTGGAGCTCTCCATTTCGGCTTAGTAATTCTCACATTCGACTGTAGTGTAGGCCTAGCAAGCTGCCACAGATCATGGGCTACATCAACAATCCATTGGACAATCTTCTTCAACGGTTGGTTGACCGTACCATGTCGATGATTATTTCGTTGCAGCCACAATGCATACATTCCAATGGCAAAGATGCTGCCCTCAGACTCAACAGAAATTGTCACTCCTAATGTCACTCGCCCATGTGTATCCTTTTCTAAACCGAGGGAGTAGTAACGAATGCATGCATTCATGTGTCTGTAAAAACGAATCTTCAAACTCCTACGTGGTGGCAACGATGGAGCCAGCGGTGGAGCTGGAGGGCTAGAGCCCCCTACTACCACCGGTACACTAATGAAACCCCTGTGATTTTTCTATAAGGCCCTGTTTAGTTCAAAAAAGTACAAGATTTTCCGTAACATCGATTGTCCTTTACGAGCATTAAATGAAGTAGCAGCTGTTGCATGTTTGTAATTTTTGCCTGGCTTTCTCGAGACGAATATTTTGAGTCTACTTGAGCGATGATTGGATAAAAGTTGTCAAATACAAACGAAAGTGCTACGGTGCAATTTTTGGCAACTTTTTGCCAACTAAACAGCTCCTAAAGTATGCAATATTTTTAAGGGTAAGAGAGGCTGAAAACGCGATTTGAAGTTATTTTTAAATAGTAGGAGGAGATAAAAACACGATCTGAAAGTTAAAGAAGATAATAGTTATGTCTTGTGCTCAATTTAGGCTTATATTAAGTTAAGTTAGTCTAACTCTGTATTTAGTCCAGCCTCCTAAGTATTTTTCTGGCTTAGTCACTGCCTAGCGGCCCGATTGTGGTCCATTTCCGGTTATGGTGAGGTCCCATCAAGACAGATATAGTATCACAAAGTCAAAAGAGGCTTGTGCATAAATCATTTTGCCAATGTTTCTTGTTTCGTGCATTGTTCTCCAGGCACTGTGTGTGCATGAATGACTTCTGCTACTGACGTGTTAGGATTCCATCCGAACTCACACCCTCCTTCATCATACTAGCTAGTACTAACATACTAATAACTAATAATAATAAGAAACTATACCACACCTTGTTGTCAGGTTAGTTTACAAACGAGTAATTAGTTAGTATCTAGAATAATCCTTCCGATGTTATATGGAACATCTGATATGATATATAAAAATTTTACATTCCAGATTTAAACACCTCCTAAAATAGGTGTGCAGCTGGTTGTGCTTCAGAGATGCACTGCTGCAAATCGTGCTCAATTGCTAGTGTTCTTGCCGATACTCAAGCATATTATATGACACGGTTACTTTGCGCTGCGGTGGGTGAGAAAGTAAGAAAGCAGAGCATGAGGATCCGGGAGAGGGGTGAATAATTAAGAAGGATCAAAGATGAAAAGTTGCACAGTTGAAGATGGTTTCTTAACACATAGTCCTAGGATACATACCACTTGTATTGTGACTTGGAGTGCTTTTACTGTACTGTCCTATCCTGTTTCAGTAAACTACTCTAACCAACCAGGGCCCCCATTGCTCCTAGCGAGTCCCTACTCTATCCAACAAAGTCCACGCCAGCCAGGGTTTGACAGGATAGGAGTAAAAGAACAACGTCCCCCCTTATCAGCTGTCACAAATAAGCTTCTTGATTCTTCCACTGCACTGTCTGTTTGTTCCTCATGCACTGCCGCTGCCGCTTACTATGCATTCATGTGTCTCTGTAAAACGAATCTTCCAAACTCCTTTTATCAGGCGGCCCGATTGGTCCATTTCCAGTTACAGTAAGGTCCCCCACTCCCCCATTCGTCCTGCCAAATGTTTCTTCTTTCGTGCACTGTTCTCTACGCACTGTGCGTGCATGAATGCATGACATGATGCTCAACCGCAATTGACGTGATAGGATTCCATGCATCGGTCAACGGTTTTTTGCTTCTCGCTCCCATCTGGCCGGCCTGGCCATCTTCATCACACCCACCACCCTAGCTGCTATAGATCGATCAATGCCAGGCCGGAGGGTCATCTTCACACACTACTATGACTGCAGTAGCACGTCGCCTCCACTAGTCCTATTAATCTCCTTCATCATATAACACACTAACTAATACTAATAAGAAACTTATATACCACACGTTGCTGTCAGGTTAGGTCGATCCGTAACGACTAAAGCGCAAGCGCCGATGGATGGCGACCTGGCTTAGGTCCTGCTTGGTGTCTTGGTGCTCAACTTGTTTAACATGTCTAACGCCACCTGCTTCGTTTGAAACGTGCGCGGACTCAATGATCGTGCGCGCCGCTGTGTTGTTAGGTCCTTCGTACTGTCAGCTAGACCCTCGCTCGTCTGTCTACAGGAAACCAAACTCCCTGTTGTCTGTGGTTCTATTGCTCCTGAAATTCTAGGACCCGCTTTTGATTATACCTTCCTCCCTTCGGTTGGGGCCGCTGGAGGCATCCTATTTGCCTGGTTGAAGGATGTCTCGTCGGTGACTGATGTTGTTGTTGACCGCTTCGCCATCTCGGCTAAACTACTGTCGCGCCAGGCCTCGGTTCCTTGGTGGATCTCGGTCGTCTATGGTCCTTGCCAGCCAGATGATCAGACGGTGTTCCTTGATGAGCTGTTACTTTTCCGGGGAGCCTCGCAGGAGCCGTGGTTGTTATGTGGTGATTTTAATATGATTTATCGCGCTCAGGATAAAAACAATAGCCGCCTTGATCGCCGAGGCATGAGAAGGCTACGCGCCTTCCTTGACAGAGCACAGCTAGAGGAGATCGGCCTCCAGGGCCGCCGTTTCTCATGGAGCAATGGCAGGCGCTCACCTACGTTGGTGTTGCTGGACCGTGTGTTTGTTTCGACGGAATGGCTTCTCAATTTTCCTCATCACTTGCTTAAGCCGCTCTCGTCCGACTGCTCGGACCACTGCCCCTTGTTACTTCAGCTTCTGGTTCCTGGCGCTGCTACGAGACGCTTCCGCTTTGAATCCTTTTGGATCAAGTTTCCCGAGTTTCTGGATGTCGTGCGTGCTGCGTGGGAGAGGCCTATGGTGCTTGTGGATCCGTTCCGGCTGCTCGACCAGAAGTTCCGAGGCCTCGCCAAGGAGCTTCAGAGGTGGAGTGCCTCAAAGCTGGGCAGCGTCAAACTCCAGCTTGCGATGACCAGAGAAGTCATCTTGCGCTTCGATGTGGAGCAGGAGAGAAGAGTGCTTTTGGGCTGGGAGGCTGAGCTGCACCGGGCGCTCAAGATGAGGGTGCTGGGCCTCGCCTCCCTTCTGCGCACCATTGCACGCCAGCGTTCGCGGATGCTGTTCCTGCGGGAAGGTGACGCCAACACGAGGTTTTTCCACCTGCAAGCTTGCCACCGCGGGAGGAAGAGTAGAATTGACTCCCTGCGTGTTCATGATTCACAATTGGTCGATGATGGGTCCATGGTAGACGCCCTGTTCACGCACTATAACCAGCTCCTTGGTGTCAACTTTGAGAGGGCTAGGAGAATTGATTTCTCTGCCATTGGTGTGCCATCCATGGACCTGGCGCACCTGGAGCATCTGTTCACTGAGGAGGAGGTGTGGGAGGTCATCAAGGACCTGCCGGGAGAGAAGGTGCCAGGACCAGATGGTTTCACTGGTCTCTTCGACAAGATGGCGTGGCCGGTGATCAAGGGTGATATCATGAATGCATTCCATGCTTTCTGGGCACAGGATGGTAGAAGCCTTCACCACGTCAACGAGGCTTACATAGTCCTGCTTCGCAAGAAAGAAAACCCAGAAGAGATCAGGGACTACAGACCGATTAGTCTCATCCATAGCTTCAGCAAGCTGGTTACAAAGTGCATGGCCAATAGATTGTCACGTGTGCTGGACGACCTTATGCTAAAGAACCAGAGTGCATTCATAAAAGGCAGAAGTCTGCATGACAACTTCCATGATGTCAGAAGAGCGTGCCTTGAGTTCCATCGCTGTCGTACGCCTTGCATTCTTCTAAAGGTCGACATAGCCAAGGCTTTTGACACGGTGGCCTGGAACTTTCTTCTTGAGTTGCTGCAGCACATGGGCTTTGGAAGACGTTGGCGTAATTGGGTTTTCAACATGCTGGCTTCCTCGAGCACTATAATTTTATTGAATGGGCGTCCTGGGGGGAGGATATGCCATGCGAGGGGGCTACGCCAGGACGACCAGCTCTCGCCGATGTTGTTTGTGCTCGTCATGGAGGTGCTTAATCGCCTCATTGCCTGGGTCCAGCAGCGCGGGCTTCTTGCACCGATCCCTGGCCTCTGCGGGCCGCGTGTTAGTCTCTACGCGGAGGACCTGGTGCTGTTTGTACAGCCGGTTACCTCCTGCCTGCTTGGGGTCAAGGAGACCCTGCAGCTGTTCGGCCTCGCTTCTGGCTTGTTTGCGAACTTGGACAAGAGTGTTGCAACGCCTTTGCACTGCTCGGAACTCGATTTGGATCTTGTTGTGGACTTGCTTGCTTGTAAGATTGAGCCCTTTCCTTGCCGCTAGCTGGGAGTCCCTCTTTCTGTGTTCAGGCTCAAGCGTTCCGAGGAGCAACATATCATCGATCGGGTGGCTGCGCGCATTCCAGGTTGGAAAGGAAACCTCCTTAATGCGGCTGGCCGGACAACGTTGGTCAAGGCTACGCTATCTGCTATCCCCGTGCACACTTCTATTGCGCTGTGTCTCTCCCCTTGGGCGTTAAGCGCCATTGACAAGCTGAGGAGAGCATTCATTTGGGCCGGGAATGACGTGGTTGCTGCCGGCAAGTGCAAGGTTGCTTGGCCTCCTGTGTGCAGGCCAAAGGAGTTGGGTGGCCTAGGCGTTGCTGATCTTCGCCGAGTGGGTGTTTCCCTGCGCACGAGGTGGGTCTGGAGAGACCACTGTGCCGGCATTGTGCCTGCCTGCAAGGAGCGCGTTGTGCTTGCGTTGTTCCAGGCGGCAACGATCTTCGCCGTTGGCAATGGCCAATCCATCTTCTTCTGGACCGATAGATGGCTGCAGGGCTCCAGCATCGAGTTCTTGGCGCCGGACGTGTTCTCAGCTGTGCGCGCCAGGAAGCTAAAGTGCACTGTAGCCGAGGCGCTAAACGGGAACAGTTGGGTTCGCCATCTCTCGGGTTCCTACTTAATGCGCTTCTTGCTGCAGTTTGGAACCTTGTGTGACATCCTCGAGCGGGTGCAACTCACTGAGGCCCCGGACACCTTCTCCTGGGGCCTTTCTGCGGATCAGCGCTACTCCGCGGCATCGGCTTACGGTGCCATGTTCCTAGGCTCGTCGTCGCTGCTGGGCGCGAGGCAGCTGTGGAGGACCGCTGCACCTCCGAGGGTGCGTTTTTTCTTCTGGCTGTGCTTGCATGGACGTTGCTGGACCGGCGAGCGGAGGTTTCGCCATGGGCTACAGCCTTCGGGTCGCTGCATCATGTGCGATCAGGCGACAGAGTCAATGGACCATATCATCTTGGGGTGTTGCTTCAGTAGAGAGGTCTGGCACCGCTGTCTGACCATGCTGCATCTAGGTCACCTCTTCACGGTACAGGAGCAGCCAATCTTCGCCTGGTGGCTGCGTTCCAGGAAGTTGGTCCATAAGCCGTTGCGCAGGGGCTTCGACTCTCTCTTCTTCCTCATCGGCTGGTCCCTGTGGAAGGAGCGGAACGCCCGGACGTTTGACAGGGTTGCGGCTTCCTCCTACTCGCTGTCGCAGGCGATTCTCAGTGAGGCCGCCGCTTGGTGCCATGCTGGCTTCAGGCACTTGAGCGCGCTGCTTGCTACCTCCTGAACGCTTTCGGTGTAGTGTTTTCGTTGTTCCAATGTAGTCCTCTCGTGCGCTTCCCGGTCGTCCCGGGTTCGGGTGTGTTGTTCTGTCCTCGTTGTTGGTTCTCGGTAATTGGTCGTTACCGGGTTCTGGTTATTGTTGTTTGAAAACTCTCTTTCTGCTTAATGAAATACGCGCTTTGGCGTGGTCTCGAAAAAAATAAATCAAACAAATTAAATCGGGCAGCCCCCTGTGGAGGAGGATCATGTGAAGGAGGCTTTTGAATTATTATAGTCAGTGACCAACCATGTGGCCGATCAATGCAAACTGACAATGATGTTTGAGCAATTTGCTTAACTCGGAGGAATCTCGACAGCTTTTGGAACCAGCAAATAAAACACTAGCTAGCCCCCCGTGCATCTCGGTGTCTGTCCATTAGAGCACACGCCATTTCCCAGTAAGTGAGAGAGGTTGTTGGTATATATGGACTGGATGCAAAAGGATTAGCTAGATTCAATCGAGCTTGCATTGAGGTGCACCATTACTGTACAATCGCCACAATAATGGCGCCAAAATTCGAGCAAGAACAGCAACGAGGAGTGGTTAAAGCAAACCGTGTCCGATGGTTCATGCAGGTGAATGAATGAACCCGCCACTTACTACCTTGTTATAGCAAAAAAAAACGGTACATGTCTGCATGAACTTTCTCAGGATCGATTTGAGTTAGGCAAGACGTATCTTTGGACCCATAATAACTTTTCGACAGAGACTCAAAGTGAAGTGGAGGAGGGAGGCTATAGGGGTGCCAAAAGATATGGTGGCATCACTTTGCGTGCTTCCCATGTGTGCCAAGGAACCTCAGCTCAGTTCAATAATGCTGGGGCTGGCTCTCTCGCTCACGCTCACTGGTTACCACACTGGACGCACGCATGCTAACAACTTGTCGCCGTCTGGCTGTCTCCCCTGACAAATAGTCTGTAGCAACTAACAAACCCAGTACGTACGCCGGCCCCCACGATGAACAACGCACACCCACTCATGTCTAACATAGGATGAGAGGAAACGAGAGGACACACAGTTGGACCAGGAATTTCCGGATTATTTGGCCCCAGCCCCGGCCCAACTCGATCTCTATCCGAAACCATCCCCTTCACCGTTCGTGCATTCACCGTTCGTGCCTGGCCTGCCAGAGAAATGTCTTTCAGAACATCTCAAGCACGCAGCATCGGCAGACCTCTATAGCGGTGAAAGCCTAGTTTTTGGAAGAGGGTAAAATAAAACAAAAAAACACGGCAGGGATCGATCAGATGCATCGTCGCGCTCTGTGCAAGTTGAAACCAGCGAACAGTTCCAAAAACCCTAGACCTCCTCGACACGCGACCAGCGATGACGACGGCGTGGCTGAGGACCACCTGGACACACTCGATCGCTTGCCCGCCAGGAAATTCGCCTTGCGTTGGACTCAAAGGGCTCTCCTTGCCAGCTTAACAGCCACAGGTGACCACCACTGGAGTCCGTCCGGACGCAGGCGCGCAATGCAGTCACCAGCCAAGCAGCAGCAGCTATGATGGATTCAGATCGGGCCCAACCGGCGACCTGAGGCTGAGTCCTGACCCGCCCCAGGTCGCTTTCAAAAGTTTGGGGGAGGAAATGAAGTGAACGAAGATGAACACGACGACGAGGGCAGCACGCAGCAGGGAGCTGGATGTAATAAAGATAAATGAAGGGTTGTTGGAAGGGATTTTTTTTTTGGTCAAAAAAAAAAATCCAGAGCTGCTGCTGCTGAACTGGACCCCGTGATCACTGACTGCAAACGCCACTGCGGTGCTGGGTGGTCTGGTGGTGGGATTGGGGGAGGCCTTTTTATAAACCGGTAGGAGGGGTAGGCATGATGCCCTTCTCATTACTGACAGGCGCCAGAGAGAGACCACAAGGGGAAGAAGAAGGAGGAGGAGGAGGAGGAAGGAGAGGAGGGGGAGAATGCGCGTGGGCGGCGCCGGCGGGCGGGACGACGAGGAGGTGTCCCGGAAGCTGAAGAGCATGGACGTGGACAAGCTGGAGAACGGCGGCGGCGACGAGAGCCCGCGCCCGGCGCGGCCCGCCGTCAAGTACCACGGCTGGAGAGCCATGCCCTTCATCATCGGTGCGTACTGCGTACACGCTCGCTCGCTCGCCGCTGGCAATTCCCTCTCTCTCTCGCTCGCTGGCTCTGGCAATGGTGCTGACGATGGAAATTGAAAGCGCAGGGAACGAGACGTTCGAGAAGCTGGGGACGCTGGGCACGTCGGCGAACCTGCTGGTGTACCTGACGCAGGTGTTCCACATGCGGAGCGTGGACGCGGCGACGCTCCTCAACGGGCTCAACGGCACCACCAGCCTCGCCCCCATCATCGGCGCCTTCCTCTCCGACGCCTACCTCGGCCGCTACCTCGCCCTCGCCATCGCCTCCGTCGCCTCCCTCATCGTAAGCATAAGCATGCACTCTCCAATTAACCCACCCCCCCTCTCCTTCAATTCATTACCTGCTGCTCAATTTGCCCGGCCGGCCGGGCCGCCGGCGGCTCGTCGGATTCGGGGGTTTGGTGGAATTCGTCGCGGGCTGCTGGGTGGTTAATTGACGGGTTCCTTCCTTCGCGTACTCCTTCGTCGCCGGCGTCACCAGATTCAGTTTTTGCGACGACGAGTTGGACTCGCTCTCGAGCCAGCGGCTGAGCTGGTCTTCGTTCTTTTGTTTATTTTTCTCTCACTCTCCCACGACTCCATCCACTGGGGTGGATTGGAGGAGTTGGAGAAGAGAAGAGAAGAGAAGAGGATGATGGGCGGCACATGGGACGAGCGCCCACTTGCGCGCTCGCTCACTGGCTCGTGATCGTTCGATTCTTGAGTGAGAATTTCTTTCTTTCTTTCTTTCTTTCTTTCCCCTCCTCAACCTCTGTCCAACACGAATAATGCGACATGTACAGAACGTAGGAGATCTGTACTGGAAGCCGAGCTTGGATGGGATGGGAGTGCAGTAGTTAACAGCACGACGTGCGCACTAATCATACCATGGTCCTCGCTCAGCTGAGTTTCCAGGCCATTTATTGACTATATTAGTACAAAGACAAGACTTGGATACCACCAAGCAAGTAGGCCAGCTGATGAACCACCGTTCCTTCCAGACAGAGATGCAAGCAGGGTTTGCATTTGTCTGCGAGGCTCTGTAATTTTGGGTTCCTTTTTTGAAGTGCAGTCGATCTGAGCGGATTTTAGTTGATCTATCAGTGTTGTGTACACTGTGGGGCTGGAGTTCAGTCGTATTCAGTTTTGAATCTGTCTTTGACGTGCAGGGAGAGTATAGTGTACGTACGGAGCAGCTAGCTACCAACCCTGTGTCTTAACGAGTCAAATTGGTGGTTGGATTGGTGTTTGTTCCAGAGACGCCGTCCAGTTGTCTCTACCCAATTTCCCTCTCTCTCTCTAGTCTCTACCGATTAGTCTTCACGGAGTCACCTCAGCATCGTGCACGAATATGTCGAAAAGACCCTGTCTTTTATCTTCCACAAATATATGGTTGTTAGGATTCCATATATGCACTTATTTTGTGACAAAACACACACACCCTGTCCTGCAGAAGCTTCCGCTCCATGCTGCATCGTCTTTGGAAAAAGGATGTACTATATTTTTCGAGTGCCAAAATATAAAAAGCAAGCAACTTTATTGATTGGTCTCACACCAAAGCAGAGCTAAATATCTCAGCATTACATACTGTACTAACAAAACCCACCAACAACGTTTGTTGGCCTAGGCAGCTTAGCCTCGTGTCCATGCATTTTGTCATTCACACCCTTAATTTTAATTCGGCACAAAGTAGCATGCATGGCAAAGTGCCCTTAGTTATACTCTAAGCTAGTTAGCAGCAGCACTCTCATGATTAGCGCCGCGCTAAGCCATATTGTAGTGCCCCTAATCCATCTGCTTTCTATCCTGTCGATCATCAGCTGACACACTAGCTAGCGACTAGTGAGCCATGCATGCGCTCCTCCCACCACGTTTGAGTATGTAGCATTGGCAACGATGATTGATCAGCTAGCTCGATTAGTAGTACCATTAGCAGTAAGATAAATGATGCTCCATGTGCATATATGCCCACTTGTCCAGACCCAATCAGTAGCCTAGCCTGCTGGCATCCTAATCCCGGGCCACCCATGCGGCGCACGCTGTCTGTTCGAAAGTTTGGGTGGTGGTGGATCAGGATCAGGGATCGCGCGCCTTCGCCTGCAGCGAAGTGGACATGCTTTGTCCCCGCACCTGTGCGCGACGGAATTTCGCCACTGCCGGAAGTGCGCGGGTGCACCTAGCCGCCGCCGGTGCGGTGGGCCGTGGGAGTTGGTGTTGGTGTTGGTGCCCTGCCCGCGTGGGGGCGTCCCCAGCTCGCGCCGCCGGTTTTGTTCGGTTGCGACGCCGCTTGTGGGGGAATAGTCACTGCGGGGCCGGGAGACGCGGCACCGGCAAGACTACTACACGCGTCGTGCCGGGGCCAGCGGAGCCGCGCACGGCAGGTGGGTGGATGTGTCGGTGGGGGCTCGGGCGGTCTCGGTGCGTTACGTGCCTCGTGGGAACGCGTGACGGGGAAGGGGAATGCTTGTGTTCTGTGGGTGAGTGGCGCAGCCAGAACACGTGATGTGGGCCAAAAATATAAAACAGTGTCGAGTTCCAGACTCGAGAGGGGATTCTCTTCCGCTTCGAGAGAAATAAAGTAGTGCTAGCACTACGGATTTCCAACGAGCCACGTACCGAAAAAAACCTGTCCGCTTAATCATACTGTAAAGGAGAGAACACGCCGAGGATCTAGTATTTTTAGGGCTGTCCTGGACATCCTGCAAACTCGACACAGCAGCAGAGCATGAACGCATGGGCGCGTGGATGCAGCTGCAGTGACGGGGCCCACTTTGTTTAACTAACTAAAAAATATTTCAACTCACAAACAAAAAACCAAATCAAATTCCGATTAAACCATTAAATTTGTTTCAATAAATCGTTCGAAACAAAATTTAGATAAAATTATAAGTAGACTCCACTGATGATAGTTGTTATAGAGTATGAAATATAGAGGATGATGGATACGGAAGAAATGAGTATAGAGAAGAGAATCTTGATGACCAAGATGTATAAAGGATAAAAATAGAGGATGATGAGTGCGGATGGTCTGAGGTCCGGTACCCCATGCTTATGGCTATGCTACGAGAAGGAAGGCCCTGTTTAGATCCACTGCAAATTGCAATTGCAATTAGTCACATCAACGTTGCGACACATGCATGGAGCATTAAATGTAGACGAAATGTTTGCATGTTTGTACTTTTTGTATGTACATCACGAGACGAATCTTTTAAGCCTACTTAGGCCATGATTGAACAAAAATTATCAAATATAAACGAACGTGCTACAGTGTAGAATTGCAATTGCAACTGGGATCTAGACTGGGCCGATCCGGGCAACATATCTCTGTCTAGTCGAAGGGACCGCCAACAACTAGCTGTAGTAGCTGCACGATGACGACACAAGCAGTCACAAAGCGGAGAGGCGACATGGAGCCTAGCCACCAGGATTGTGACTCACTTGCCCGTTCGATTTCGTGACCGCCAACAACTAGCCGTAGTAGCTGCACAATGACGACACGGCCACAGTCACAAAGCGGAGACGCGGCACGGAGCCTAGCCACCGGGATTGTGACTCACTTGCCCGTTCCATTCGTGGACCCTGCGTGACACAGCAGACAATGGCAGGCGTGCACTGCAGGCCTCTCTTCGCCGGCGACACTTTTGTCCGGTTGCCGGCGGCGTTTGGGTGTGGGTGGTGGGTCATTTGCAGTGGCGGAGTGGCCCACGGGCCACGGCGGAGCACGAGGCTTTTTGGCGTTTCACCATGTGCTAGGGGGGGTTGCTGGGCCGTTGGGGATTGGGAGGCGTGAGTGATCCATAATGGAACTGCGGGGGCCTGGGCTTTACATGTACTCTAACAAGACCATGCATAGAGACCCATATCTAAAATGGATCTTCAAGTGTACTGTTTTAATCTCCAACAGAATACCCATACCAGACGTCCATTTTGGGTCTCACACAACCTAGATTTAAGTCTCCTCTCTCTTCGAAACCCCATCTGTAGAGAGATTCTCATTTAAATGGTGTTATTGGAGAAAATTCAAAATGGGTATTGAAACTATTTACTATGGCACAACCCAAACGTGAAATGGGTATTGTATTTTGGGTGTTGTTGTTGAAGATAGTCTAAGTGCGCCATGAGCCCATGACCAAGGACTCGTTGTGATTCAGTCTTGCGTATACCTCCGTCAGTGCGTACGGAAATGATTCATCGCGAATGAATGACTGACTGAATGATTGATTATACTTCAAAATTCTTCAGCTGATAATAATAATTGATATAGACTAGAGCAGTTAATGGTGGCATGCATGCTCACTCGTTGTCGTTGGTTCCACTTCCACCACCAGGGCATGTTCCTGCTGACGCTGACGGCGGGCGTGGACAGCCTGCACCCGCCGGAGTGCGGCGTGGGCGAGAACTGCGAGAAGGCGACGTCGTACCAGTTCGCGGTGCTGTTCATTGCGTTCGCGTTCCTGGTGCTGGGGTCGGCGGGGATCCGCCCCTGCAGCATGCCCTTCGGCGCGGACCAGTTCGACCCCAACACGGAGTCCGGCAAGCGCGGCATCAACAGCTTCTTCAACTGGTACTACTTCACCTTCACGGCGGCCATGATGATCTCCGCCACCGTCATCATCTACGTGCAGAGCAACGTGAGCTGGCCCATCGGGCTGGGCATCCCGACGGCGCTCATGTTCCTGGCCTGCGTGCTCTTCTTCATGGGCACGCGCCTCTACGTGCGGGTGACGCCCGAGGGCAGCCCCTTCACCAGCGTCGTGCAGGTGCTGTCCGCCGCGCTCAAGAAGCGCGGGCTCAAGCAGCCCAAGGACCCGAAGCAGGACCTCTTCGACCCGCCACACACCAGCGCCATCGTCACCAAGCTCGCGCACACGGACCAGTTCCGCTGCCTCGACAAGGCGGCCATCGTGGCGTCCCCGGACGAGGTGCGCCCCGGCGCCGGCGCCGCCGTGGCGCCCGCCGACCCCTGGAGGCTCTGCAGCGTGCAGCAGGTGGAGGAGGTCAAGTGCCTCATCCGCATCGTGCCCGTCTGGTCCACGGGTATCATCTACTACGTCGCCGTCGTGCAGCAGTCCACCTACGTCGTGCTCTCCGCGCTGCAGTCCGACCGCCACCTCGGCCGCGGCGGCTTCCAGATCCCCGCCGCCTCCTTCACCGTCTTCGCCATGCTCGCGCAGACGCTGTGGATCCCCTTCTACGACCGCCTCCTGCTGCCCAAGCTCCGCAAGATCACCGGCAAGGAGGAAGGCTTCACGCTGCTCCAGCGCCAGGGCATCGGCATCGCGCTCTCCACCGTCGCCATGGTCATCTCCGCCATCGTCGAGGACCGGCGCCGCGCCATCGCGCTCAGCCACCCCACGCTCGGCACCACCATCACCGGCGGGGCCATCTCGGCCATGTCCAGCCTGTGGATGGTGCCGCAGCTCATGATCCTGGGCCTGTCGGAGGCATTCAACCTCATCAGCCAGATCGAGTTCTACTACAAGGAGATCCCGGAGCACATGCGCAGCGTCGCGGGGGCGCTCGCCTTCTGCAACCTCGCGCTCGGCAACTACCTCAGCGGCTTCCTGGTGACCATCGTGCACCGGACGACGGGCTCCGGTCAGAACTGGCTGGCGCAAGACCTCAACAAGGGCCGCCTCGACCTCTTCTACTGGACCATCGCCGGCATCGGCGTCTTTAACCTCATCTACTTCGTCATCTGCGCCAGGTGGTACAGGTTCAAGGGGGCCAGCAACTGATCCGCCACAGGCATGAATGAGCTCTGAGCTCTATGTGGTCCTGATAGGCTTGGGTAATTATGCTATGGCCTTGGGAGAGCAGGAGAAAAAGGGGACCTTAGAATAAGGTCATGATAATTATTTTGTGTTTACCATAGTAGTTGTTTGATATCGACGTCTCTCTTCTTCTTTTTTGTTTATTACTTTATATTTTTGTTACTGGTCCTTTCATTTGAATCTATAGGATGGTCAAGTGGCTGATGAAAGAGGAGAAAGAAACAAAAGAGTCGGTTTCTTGTACCTTGTAAGTGGTTAAATTGAAATACAAATGGATGTACTCTAAGATTGAATGAAAGCTTTAGCTCAGTTACCAGCTTATGATTGCAAGCATTTACTCCTATGACATGCCTTCAAACTTCAGTGATGCGGAGATGGATAAACAAATGCCTTCAAAGTTCACTTCCGGTTGGTCTTCATGCTGCACCTGGTCATCGTTCGGTCTCAGCACTTCAGTTACATACATAGAGCTTCGTACGCAGAGGCAACAGAAATAAAATTGACTCTAGGATGTTTTTACCTTGGCTGGAAGAAATACTCTTCCCACTGCAAACAAAACCTCCCCGGCGATTCCTAGCTGCATTCTATGTGGGGTTAGATGCAGATAAACATAGCACGTTGATAATGCAACTCCTGCAGACAACTTTTGGATGATTTCGATAATAGACCGCCTTCACAGCATATGTACATTACAGCATTGTTAAACAGAATCATGAAGCTGGATCAACACCGGGGAGAACGATGGGAAGAAAAGAATACACAACTACTTTCTTCTCCTATCTCAACAGGGTGATGCATTTCAATACCACCCTACACTGTTTATCTTGTTGACACCTATCTAGAAAAGAGAAAAAAAAAAACCCCAAGGGAAAGCCGATTAGTTACATGGAGGGATCGGATCTAATCAGTTGGAATCAACCATACCGAGAAGGAGCTAGGCAAATGATCTACAAAAATGCTAACGGGTTGAAAACTTCAAGTGACAAGCAGAAGGTTGTTTTCATGCCCATTGTTGTGTACAGTGGGTCGCAGTGGATCATTCTTCCAAACACCATCAACAATAAACTTAATCTGCAGCACAGTTGGAAACTATCAGAGGATGTAAGCATATAGATGATTGGGTGTAAAAGGGAAAATGATTACCTCATATCTACCAGGGTACAGTCTCAAATTTAAGGAAAACATGCCGTTTTCTGATCTTTCCAACTTTCTCTGCAGTGATGTTTAGAATTAGATTATCATCCTTGGAAATGAGATGGCAATGATGAATAAGTACAATGAAGATTATCTTTCAAATATATGGATACCATCATGCAAGCAGAAAGTTACACTAGTGCCAGTAGATTTCCTACACCAAACATAATTTGCAAACATAGACTTTGTATTTGTTGCTTGGAAACAGAATCAAAGTATGCCTTTTGGTTCAAAATCTGCTTTTGCCCTTGCAAGGACAGCAAACATGGATTAGTGAACCCCATTGAACTCAGCAATATTATACCCACCTACTGACCATTAAGGAAAGTCTGAGATTCAGCACAATCCATACAAAGATCTATGGTCCTAGAGATAAGTGTTCTTGCCCACAAGCAATTCAGCAGCTAACTAGCAGTAATAAACAGCAAAATATATTTCTTGTTCTAGGATGTGACCAAGACATCATGCTATGCACTATCATGAAGCTAACAATGTGTGGGCACACAATATTCAAAGCAGAAATACAAATAGTGGACTCCGTCAGAGCTTGAGTTGGTTTATTGCCTTCTCTTGAACTTGTTTGGGATGCCCTGTGCAGGTAAGTTGGATTTCCCTATTCACCATGGCCTCCTGCACTTCTATGGTTGTACTATGTGTTTTGTAAACACCATTCAGTATTCCAGCGTGTCTAAGACATGGTATCTGTGGTTTAGTTAGATGTGGTTCTCAGCACATGTGAGTGTTTCTAGGAAACTTCGTCTAACATCTGAAAGACTCCTTTTAGCAGTATCAGGTATTAATTGTTTGGCTTCTTTGTAAGATGAAGTTGTCGTATTTTGTAGATGTATATCTGTAGAATATTATTCTGGACATAATAAGTGGTCTGGCTTCAGCCTGTCACTTAAAATATTGAAGATCTAATG
Source organism: Eremochloa ophiuroides (assembly GCA_038502445.1). Classification (NCBI taxonomy): domain Eukaryota; kingdom Viridiplantae; phylum Streptophyta; class Magnoliopsida; order Poales; family Poaceae; genus Eremochloa; species Eremochloa ophiuroides. The sequence continues at coordinate 16,872,853 of JAHLJS010000002.1, forward strand.
TATAGACTTTTTACCATTACCATTGCTATTGTATTGCTTCTTTGCAAGCTGAAGAATAATGTCATCTATAATTACTACCCTCTACAACTGTCCTAGAGATGAATTTCCTATTTGCTTATGAGAAACAGGTTTTACGCTATTGGCTTAAATTCTGGATAGTAGTTGTATATAGCCTACATGCTGATATTGGCTTTCAGTATGAATTGAAAAAGATGTTCTAGGTACAATTCAATTGTTTCCTGGAGCATTACAAATAAGCTACATGGACAGGGTTCTTATAAATGAGATGATAGTACCATAATTGAATTTCTTTTGTTGTTTCATTAATTTAGCACAATGAATTTTCATCATGAGACCTTATCTATCAGCCAATGGCACTGATTGTTTGGTTTAAAATTTTCTCCTGATATGGGCTAATAGTTTTCCGTATCACAGGCTTCCACCATGTGGCAATAGTTAGCATACATCACCTTCTATCGACAGGAGTGCATTGGCCACTCTTTTGTATATGTGCGCTCACCTGCAATTTTTGGTGAACTGCATATCTGGGTGAACATGAGGATGACTACTACCTAATGAACTGTTTTAGGACTCATGAGAATTCGAGTCTTTCAAATTACCGGGAAAAAAATGATACTATAATAAATTTATATCTTGGCATGTCATCTGTATTAGATAGACAAAAATTGTGTAGTCGGCCATATGATTAGTGTTATTAATACGGTCTATTTGTACGAGTTTTGGCCCATATATGCTATTGTTGTTTTACAAATTTGTGAGGTGAGCTATTTCCCATATTATGAACCGCTTTAGTGTTTTGGATGGATTTACACCAGTATTTTATAATGTTGAGAGGTAATAATAAACTCTGGTATTGGCATGTAATCTGTAAGGATTGACATAAGCCATATATGGTCTCCGATAAAGACAATACATTGAGTGTTATTATCAATATATAATATATATCTATATGAGTTCCATGGCAGGGACCATGGTAGGGCGCCCGGAAGGGCGCTTTCTTTTCTAGTAGTTACAATTTTTCCCCTCCAATCGTACATATAAGTTGTTCTGGACATTGGCAATCTATTAAGTGGAACTTTGAGTAGAAATTTCTACAAAAATGTGTTATTGAAAATACATATTATGAAGTACTTTTCAAGATGAATCTACCAACATCAATCTTATGTTGTCAATCTACCTAACTCATCACATATTAATTGTTGGAAATAATCCTGTGTGTCTAGGTGCATGCTAGTGTCTAGGTTCATAGCATTTACTTTAGCTAAATTTCAGGGCTGATTATTTGGGTAATATTCTGCATTGGTTACGAGGTTATCACAGCCACAATTGTAGCTCTCGGATGCTTATATATAGGAGAGAAAACAAAAAAAAGGCTAACTCATTCCAGTCACCAAAACCACTGTGTTTGTGTGTGTTCTTGTGTGTCCTGTTGAAGGCTATCTGCCTTTAATTAATGGTTGATGTTAAAAAACGTGTGACCTGTATGAATCCTAAAATGACTTGTATTGAACAGTAGTAGTAATAATCTGTAAAGTATATCAAAGCTGAAAGTAAGCTGCGTGAATAAAGAAAATAGTTCAATAATAATTAGTGGAGCAGGCTGTATCTACCAGCATTCTCATTTTTTGATCCAATGTGACCAAGAAATGCACTTATAGAGGGCGTCCAGCAAATTGGGCATTATAGTTATTATTTACAGTGTGACAAGACAAGGACTGATGATTATTACATTAGTTGAATATAAAGGTGAAGCCTAGACCTAGCCATGTGCAATAAATCTGCTGTCCAAACCAAGTGGTCTGAGACTAGGTATTAGAAAGGTGGAAACATTATGAGTTTCATTGGCACATAAAGTAAACTTGTGGATTCCTTGACGTCACAGTGCATGATTACTAAAATCAACATATCAAGTACTGTTATTCTTCTACAACATGTTGTCCTTGGATAGAAGCACATGGAATAGGCTTTCAATCCCTTGCTTCTGTAAGTTTTTTCATGGAGGCTGATCACTGATGTGGTTCCATGGTGGCCCTTGGGATTAGAAGGCCATGTTGCTGTTATTCTTCTACAACATACCATAGGGTACAGGTGCATCTACGCAACATATGTGTAGATGAACTTAGGCTTCTGGTGTCCAGTTATCCACATCCAAGTTACTGTAACTTCCTTTATCATCGTCCAATCCTCATAAGACAGCATACAATATAATAACTGAAATAAAAATTATATCTACTACTCTTTTCTGTAAGAAAAATGATAAAACTTTCAGAAGTTTTAAATCTCTCTACCAGTTTAAAGCGATAGATGTCCAAATCTAGCGACCTACCCCTGTCGGAATCTGGCTAAACCTGCACCCAGATCATTAGATCAACCACCATTTGCCGGCCTGGCCCCATTCAACCTTGTGCCTACAATGTTTCTGCATTCATATACTTGGGGGGACAGCTTTTTCTGTTTTCTTTTAGCGGTTGACATATGGTATAATGTGATTGACGTGTCGACACACTAACCATACAAGTTTTCATTTAGCAGTTAACTGATCTTGTCTGAGCTTGTTTGTGAAGCATTAATCACACGTCACACAATGTACTAGCAATAAATTGCATTCCCAACATTCGCAAAGCCAATACCAGAAGCTATATGGTTTGCATCATATCTTTAACAACACCTAAATTTATTAGAATAAAATTAATAGAATACTAAGGACGACAATGACAACAACAATAACAGCAAAAAGAGTATTTTTTTCAGTTTTACAACACAGATTGGAGTAGGCACTTACTTGACTTGTCCAGCCATCAAAGGACCCAACCACTAAAACTTCTGAAGCAGGGTTGGCCCACATAATACAAACAGTACGGAGCTCACTCAGTGCCTTCTCAACTTCATCAAGCCTCCTTTGTTTATCTTCAATTATTTTGTTCTTTTCACTGATGATGTGATAGATATTACAATATAATAGAGTAAGTAGGAGAGAATGAGATGAAATATGAAGCATAGACGATTAATGTGAAAGCATACATTATCTCAAGTGCCATCTTCCCTTCTAACACAGCTATTTTAGCCCGGATTGATCTCAGTTCCTCCTGAGCTTGCATTACCTTTGTCTCCTCAAATTCCAAATCATCAGTGATGTCATCCAGCACAGTTGCTCCATTACCATTTGACTGAAACATGCACCCAAAAAAAAAAAAAAAAAAGAAAGAAAGAAAGGCTGCTTGTTTAGAGAGAGAGAAATATAATTCCATTAATAAGATCAAGATGAGAAACATCTCGGAAATGTAACTTAGACAGCTGGTCAGCTCCAAATCAGTTGGTGTTTCAAAGTTTTTAGAAGCACAATTTGGAGTCAGCTGCTTCTGAAAGACGCCGAGCCGATGGATGATTGAAAGTTCTCTTTGAAGGTGATCTGTGTTTGAAGTGCTACTGTGCCGAGTTGTAGTGACTTTTTGTTAGGGCAGCGTTAAAACTTCTTTCATCTACGTTGCCATTCTCCTGGTGCGGGTCTGAGAAGGTTGTGAGTCTTTTTGGGAAGTCTGTTTGTTTTGTCGACCTTTGAGGTGGTTAGTCGTTTTCTGGCCTAGCTAGATGGAAGCTACGCCTTCCTTTTCCTGCCTTAAACTCGATCCTTGTCTGTAATACTCTGAATGCTGGTATTTCCGTTATCTCTTAATGGAAATGGGGAGGTTCCTCGTGTGGAAAAAAAAACTGATTTGGAGCTAACTATAGAGAAAAATACAACACTGCACACACTGTACACAATGCTTCCTGTGATGGCACTCTCTGTTTGTGTGTGTGTGTGGGTGTGTGTGTGGGGGGGGGGGGGGGGAGGGGGGGGAGGGGTAAGATTTGTTGATGTACATAAAATAAAATAAAATAAAATAAAACAAATCAGGTAGTTCAACCATGTTGATTAAAGGGCTACCAAGTACCAACTGTAGAACAGGTGAAGAAAAGTGAATGCATTTTTTTTAACAGGAATTTGATAATCGAAGAGATACACACCACATCTGACAAAACTTTGTCAAATCTTGATCTTAATGTCTTCAGAGCAGCAGAAAGGTCCAATTCCAGAATTTGAAGACGTGAATGTATCTCATCTCTTTCAGTTCCAACACCAGCACTAGGATAATCGCTTACAGCCACACCATTAGATGACCTGAGAATGTCATTTTGCACTGATGCAATGTCATCATGTTGGGATAGCTTTCTTCTTTCAATAGGTAGGACCTCAGCAGCTGCAGAAATTAAATGTGTCAACAAACAATTATGTAACAAATATGATGCACTATATATAGAATAAATATGCGAAGCAGACATATAACCTTCGAAATGAGATAAATCACCCTTGCCAAGGGTCCATGTCTTCCATGCATCATTGCTCGAACCCTGTAAGGTGCCATTGCCCTCTATCGTTCCATTTTGAGAATGAGATCCATGGACACTTCCATTCTCAGGTACCCTAGGAATATGCCTGGCACCTGCCGCTGTATGACTAGGAGCGCCATTGTTACCAGCTAAAGATGTACATATGCAACATAATTGCATCATTTTAGTTAAATATACAAAAATGAGATGCAATGATCAAAGATGAAAACAGAAAAAAATGAGTGCTAGCTAAGCTAAATCAATTGTTTGTAGTTCATATCCCACTTGAGGGATGGGGTGAAACTAACTGCTGTAAACCTTCAGCTGATGCAAAGAAAAAAAAGAACAAAACAAAATAACTCAGTGGTGCTTTTGCATTTAGTGAAAATTTCAATCATAATGTGAATGGTGCGAACTCTGAAACACATGAACGATGGATCACAGAATAACCACAATTCTTGTCGCTATTCAATTTTCACTTGGCTGACAAAAAGGTTATATTTGGCTGTTTGCTGTATAGCCTTAAATGGACAACCGACAAACCATTGCGACATATTTAATTACATGTGCAAAAAAAAAGATAACAGTTTGTAGAAAATTGCCCGCTAGCGACAATATTAGAAAACTTCCGCAGATAACTGTTTAAACAGGAAACTCCTGCCCTTCATATGCTCACTAAATTCCCTGACACTTCCTTCCCGCGCTTTCTTATTTTTTTGTGAAGCAAGCATTATATCACTAAAAGAAGCTCGCCACAACAACTATCACAATGTAGTCTATGAAACAATGAGCTCCTTGATACATAAAAACTGAACTGTTAGTAACCAAAACTGTGTCATGTAGTTGTAACCAAAACTATGTCATGTAGGCAGAAGAATGCTTCCCAGCCATGTAAGTAACCATTAGAGTTTGGCAAAGTAGAACTAACACTGCACAACTGGAAACAAGTTATTATGTTCCTGAAGTAAACCCTCATACCGTCATTGTCACTTCGGTCTTGTGTGTCGTGGGTACTACTAGTCCGGGGAGGTGGCCACGCTCGCTCCCTATCCTTCTGCAGTCTGGTGAGCATCCCCTCGATTCCTGCTTTGAACCTGAAATCGTAAATAACGTGATTAACCAGCCACCACGGGATTGATCAGCTCTGAGCTTCAGCAGGCACCCACCTGGTCTCCTCTGTTTCCGGCTCCCGCCCAGATGGTGACGCTGACGCCGCCACTTCTTCTTCGTCGTCGTCCTCCACCTCCTCCCTGCAACGCACACAGCGAAATTCAGCGAGGCATCGCGCGAGGTCATCGAAGAAGGGCAAAGCGGAGCAGAGAGCAATCCCAGTCACCCACCACTCGGAGTCCTCCACCGAGCCCGGCGCTAGGTCACCACGGTAATACACGCCCGTCTCGGGCGGGTAGTCAGGGTGGCCCCCGCCCGACGAGGGGCGCCCCTCCGCTGCTGTGGTGGAGGAGGACCAGCCGAGGGACAGCCAGCCCCCGCTGGACGCGACGGCGGCCGCGAGGTCGGAGCGGCCGGCCGCGACGAGCTCCTCGCGGGTGGGGAAGGCCCCCGGCTTGGCGGAGCGGCACATGAAGTCGAAGATCGCCGCCTCCAGCTCCTCCTGGCCCCGAGCCCCGGGCGCGGCGGCATTCGCGTGGCGCAGAGGCGGCTGCGGCTGCGGCTGGGAGGACGGGCGCGGCGCAGGAGCAGGCGCCGGTGCCTGGCTCGGGGCGACGCGGTCAGGGTGACGGCGGCGGCGGTATGGCTGCCTGGAAGAGTGCGGGGGCGTGGAGGAGGAGGAGGACGCGGCGAGCGGGGCGGGCAGGAGGCAGCGGCGGCGCCGGTGGCAGCGAGGCGGCGCGGGTAGGATCAGGGCTGGGATTGGTAGGAGCAGGGAGGGCACGAGTGCGGGCATCGCGGTCGCATCTCCTCTCGGCGCGCTCCCGCTCGGCGAGGAGGAGGAGAACTGAGCGGAGCGCAGAGGCAGAGGCAGAGACAGAGGGAGGCGAGAGCGCGACGGGACGGGAGGAAGATGAGAGGAGGAGAGGGCGTGTGCAGCCAATCCCCCGCGCTCTGCGCCTCGTCGTGCGTGCGAATCGAATGGCGACGCCGCAACGCCAACGCGCGCTCGCCCAAGCAGAGGGGCCCAGCCGTCAGTCAGGCGCGCTGCGTCCCGTACCGACCGTGCCTGCCTGCGCTGGGCTACAGCTAGTACAGCTTTGCAGGCTGCAGAGCGTCCCTCCCGCGGCCCAGACTCCCAGAGCCCCACGCGGAGCGCTCGAGTGGCTCTCGCCGTCTCGCGCACGGCGCACCCGCGGCGCGCGTCGCACATCGATCGATCGCCATGACGCGGCGGTAGATGGGTGGGCCGTGGGCACGAGGCGGCGTCGGACCGGGGAGAGCGGTTTGCCCTCGTGCGCACCCTGCGAGAGTTCCATCAATCAGTTTTCGCCGCGGAGGAGCTTTGCGGCACACGGCTCCAGAGTTTTCGTGGCCACCAGTAGCCTACCAGGGGGCGATCCTGAAACGATGATGTGATCCGTTTTGGCTGGACCCGCCGCGGCGACACCTGTGACAGAGAGCAAATCTCGTGATTGTTTTCATCTCGTCGCCGGACGTTACGACTTGTCGGCTCGGCTCCATCCAGCCCACTGTAGACCTCCGATTTGGCACTTTGTAAGGGACAGAGTGCTGGAACAAGGTATACTGATGATTTAGGCCATGTTTGATGTAGTTTTTCCAACAACTTCATAAGCTGTTCTAAGTTTTTTTATTAAATATTTTTTTAAAACAGTTTATGGGTGAAGTTGGAGCAATCAGCGCTTATTTTCATTCACACAACAGAAATTTTTTCTCTTAATATATCAGCATCAGTCAAAATCAGCGTTTATTTTTACCAAACGAAAAGCTAAGCAGGTTTGCCCTGCATTCCCGTGACCAAAACGACCACTGTGGTGTGAGAGTGAGACGGTGGAAGCCGATGCACGGCAGCCAAAAGCCAAAAAGTGGAAGTCCAAACGGTACTGGTACTGTCCAGTGCTCCAATGATTTCTGAGGCACAAGCAACGCAGAAACATGGACCACAAGTTCAGGCTGGACGACCCAAGACTCAGCCGCATCCGGAGTCGCCTGATCATTGGCCCTTCGCCAAAACAAAGGTCCAAAAAAACAATAAAGAAAACTACAACCATGGGGCTAGTTTCCAAAATAGCAAAGCAAATGGAGTACTGCTCATTAAAGGTCACTGAAGCGTTTCGTAACACAGACAGCAAACCGGGCTCATAACAGCCTCCGGATCTACGACCACGATCATAACCCAAACCGCTGATGAGAGTGAGGTGGTTTGATGGATTTAATTGAAATACTACAGGACAGTGCAAATGCAGCCAGTAAGATTAGAAACCAGTAGTAAGTGACACCATACCCTGATAAGCTTTAGCCAGCATGCCTCGATGCCTGTGTGACCAAATGGCCATTGTGGTGCGAGATGCTTTTAACCGATGACTGACTACTAACAAGTGGTAAAGCAAACAGAAACTATCTGGTGAATTCAGCCCAGAAAAATCTGGAACACAGTCTGATTGGACATGGTCTCCAGGCTTGCCTCAATCAATGAAATGCAGGCTTTGCAGAATCAATATAGAAAAATATATGCCCTTGACAAAACATCCAAAAAATATAAGACCTCACGTCTGTAGTCATCAGGAGAATTTCCCTGGTAAAGGCAAATGAATGCTCCATATGATTATTAGAACATTTCATAATACAAAGACAACTTGAGAATAAAAGTACACAAATTCTGCTTCCATGCCAAACCGAAACAGAAAACAGGGTAGTTTGGTGATAACATTTTTGAACAGAAGGGAATGGAGTCACAACTTCTTATTGCTGCCCAAGTAGAACTTCTGCGCAAAGATCTGTAGGAAAATAAAGAAACCATCAGACCATCTGAACCCTCACAATAAAGGAATTTGAGAGGCACACATGTACGTCAGATTCTCGATAAAAACATATGATTTGCATGTTCACGCTGATTTATAAGTTAATAAAAAGGATTATAAGCAGTATCTAGTCTGTTAGGATTGATAGTGAAATGGCTAAACAGGAAATTCCATAAATAGCTAAGAAACTGCAAGGAAAAGGCTCATTTTACTACCTCAAACAATTTGCTTTGTTTGTTTGACCGCTTGTACAAAATATCAACATCCCCCACTCCCCAGTCCCCACCAAAAAATAAAATCAAACCACATGAAATACTGAATTTGTCTCTCTTTTTTTTTCTCCTACTAGTACAAGTTGAGTTCTAAGTTCCCATTTTGTGGGATGGCAGCTGACACTGTACCGTATATTACAAAACATATTTCATGATTCTTTTTGTGATTAGTTGATGACTTCGAATCTAATCATTGGGATATGAAAAATATTAAAGAATACCATAAAATTATCAAATTATTTTCTAGCATGACATTATGCAATGTATCATCCCACTAAAACAAAAATCAAGACACAACTCGTATAGGAAGAAACAAAGAGATAATTAGGGGATGAATTGGAATGATGAATAGTTTGAGGAACTAGATCGAGTTGATATTTTGTATAGGCTGCCAAAGGGGCAAAGAGATTTGTTGAGGGTAGTAAAATGGACTCTTTCCAAATAACAGTAACTCGAATTGCTCTGTGGGGGGCATAACCGCATAATTCATGAGAAATCACTGCGAGTATTTTTAGCACACATGTGCTGATGTGCACATGGTGCATCCATATATGGCCATGCGGTCATGCCAATATTACACTTAAAAAAAACTACAATCAAAACAATACACATTATGCTCAAATCTCCATCTAGCCTGGGTGTACGCGACAGAATGGCAGTCAACTTCAAGCCATAAACAAACATTACAAGAATACTGTGTAAGAAACAAGAAAAAAAAATAGTGTAAGAAACAAGAAAAAAAATAGTGGACAAAAACTCCCTGCATACCAGTGTGCACAGAGTGAGTAAAATCGCCATAGGCCCTAGATAATCCATATGCCACATAACCTGACCCACTGTAAGTTCTACTCTTTTGTTTCCTTTTGTCTTTACATCCACTGTGTTGTAGTCTCCTATTTAGGATAGACACAATCATGCCTTCTTTTCTTTTTTTTTTATCTACATCATGTTAATCAGTCACAAATTATGAATTGGTATTGAGAACATGGTCAATTCACCCAGGACCTGAGGAGCGCTACTAGAGCTACCTAACAAACTCAAGTGGTGGCCCTGTTCACTCAATTGATACAATGGACACCTGGGGTGTATATAACAAAATTGAATACTCTTTACTTCCGTCATTGAAAACAACTTAAAAGCCCCATTGTCACGTATAAACTCAGTGCTCTAAAAAGTCAAATGCAACAATCTGATTTTACAGACAGCACACCGAAAAGACACCAATTCCCCTAATTGTCAGGAATTACTAAAGCTAAAGTTGTAAACATAATGTCGACCTAGTGAAATCTAATTGTCTATACAGAGCAGTCAAATTCAAAGCAGCCATTTCTATATCAGCAAAAGGTCCAAGGTATACAAGCATGATTAGTCCATCATATAATACAGGTGTATAACCAGATCTGGAATTTAGTTATGTAGTGCATCACTTAGGAAATTGTGTTTCTGGACAAACCCAATAATTCAGAAATGCAAACTAATGAGAGTAAACATAACTTCATGTTCAAAAGAAAGACACAGGAGAGACCGAAAAATAATAAGTGTTCGCGGCTTAACGCAATGAATATTGCTGAGGAAACACAAAGGTACACAAATATCTACTTGAATTTGCCCTCAACACCAAAGAGACATGATAAGATAACTAGGAAGCAACTGATTCATTATAGTTTCAAAATTTCACTAACCATAAGTCATAAACTGCTTGTGCTTCAAAGCATTAGAGCAACCACAAATCTACACGCTTAGCTAACCTACGAAACTTAGTTGAATCAGATTTGATCGGCCCCGAATTTTCATCGTCCGAATCAAAATCAGCATAGTTCTGGACCAACGACCACAGCAAGATAAATAAACCCTAGATAGAACCAGCCCGCAATGCATCTAAATATAACTCCCAACAAAGGATTCAACCTATTGTCATCCGACCAACCAAGCAATTGAAACCAACCAAACCGCCCCAGTCAATTCTACAGCGGAGCAGCATCGAGATCTATTGAGCAGAAACAGGGGCGTACCGGAACGGGTGTTCAGGCAATCGGCGGGTAGCCGGAATGGCGGGTGATGAGGTCGTCGTAGGGGTCCCGACGGCCGGCGGCCTGGCTGATCTGGGGATCCCAGGAGAGCTGCGAGTTGAATCGCTCGAAGGTCCAGAAGCCGTAGGGGCGCAGCGGGAGGTTCCACGCCGCCTTGGTGCGCTCGCACCGCTCCTTCATCTTGTAGACATGCTCCCGCCGAACCTGGTCGCGCTTGTCCGGGTCCTCCATCAGACGGAGGATCAGGTTCTCCGCGAACTCCATGATGAATCCCATCGCCGCCGCCGGTCGCCCTCTCCCTCCTCCCCGGTAAGCTCGGGATCTGCCGGTGCGCGTCGGCCTCTCTCGGTCGCTCCTGCTATATCGCGTCGCGTCTGGGGGGTGCGGTGCGATCTGGCTTTGGTGAGGCTTGGGGAGAGAGAAAAATTATTTAAAAATACTGATTTTAGCTGTTCAGCATTCTTTTTACACTGTCTTAATTCAATCAGTGAAATAGTTACAAATACAGCAAAACAATGTATCCAAAAAACTAAATATGTACTATAATAATCTAAAACTGAGGGATTATGCACGGAGTTTACTATAAAAATAGCTAAGTAAATCCATTCATGATGTGCCAAATGAAAGATGATAACAATAGCATTTTTGCGGGGAAAAATGTGGGCTTATAGGTCAGAGAAGCATTAGAATAATTATAATTTAGCTAAATATTTTATCACTATACACTCAGGGTCCTCAAGAAGAACTGATATATTTCATGGCAATTCTTCAAATATATTTTTTCTTGTGGGTTTGATTTTGTGGTGTTGATTTATGCCGTGTCGTGACAAGTTGGCATTGAAGTTTTTTAGTTTTAGTTAAATTTCTGTTTTTTCTAGCAACCTTTTTCCGTTAGTATTCCATTACTGCTAATAGTTGTAAATGCATGAAACAACTTACAGAGAGCAAATTGCTACTTTAAAATCAACATGTTCCAACTCGAAGAAAAATATTCTTCCTAAATAAACATAAAAATATGAGTAAAATGCACCACAGATCCTTAACATTTTCGTCTCTGTGTCATTTAGGTCCATCACCTTTGAAAGTGCAGTTTTAGGTCCCTAACCTTTGGTCTATGTGTCATTTAGGTCCATGACATTTGAAAGTTCACTTTTAGGTCCTAATCTTTACATGCAGTTCACCAGTAGTCTATTTTTACTGTATCAGTGATGTCACCTTTTTGTTTTCTCCAAATTTCTTTCAAATTTGTGTAATAACTTAAAAAGGTCCTAAAATAAAAGTTATTCCAAATTTTATGTTATACAACTTTGCTTTTTAGACTATGTTCAGATTCTTTCTAGTTTTTGAAATTTTGAATTGGGGCTAAATTAGTCATTTGAATTGAGGTTTGCAATTAAAATGTTTATTTAAAAAGTTTAAAAACTCCAAATATAAAAGTTTCTCGAAATAATGAGATCTACAACTTTTATTTAAGACTTATCACCAAATTCTTATTATTTTTTAAATAGGGTTCGAATTTGAAACTTTGCATTTAAATTTATGGTTCTACGCGTGAATTTGGGGTTGAGTCGAAAAGAAAAAAGGTAGATCTTTTTAATTGGAACAACTTTCATGTTAAAAGATTTTGAAGTTTCTAAATAAAATTTTACGCAAAACCCTAAATTTGAATACAAAGTTTCAAATTCAAACCCTATTTTCAAAAATATTAAGAATTTGGTGATAAGTTTTAAATGAAAGTTGTAGATCTCATTATTTTGAGAAACTTTTATATTTGGAGATTTTGAAGTTATTAAATAAAATTTGAATTGCAAACCTCAACTCAAATGACCAATTTAGCCCCAAAAAAGGTAGAATCTGATAATAGTTTAAAAGGCAAAGTTGTAGAGCATAAAATTTAAAGTAACTTTTATTTGAAGACCTTTCCAAGTTATTATACAAATTTGGGAGAAATTTGGAGAAAACAAAAGGATGACGTTGCTTCTATAGTAAAAATGGACTACCAGTGAACTGCATGCAAAGATTAGAAATCTAAAAGTGCACTTTTAAAGGTCATGAACCTAGATGACACACAGACCAAAGGTTAGGGATCTAAAACTACAGTTTCAAAGGTGAGGATCTAAATGTCACAGAGACGAAAGGTTAAGGACCTGTGGTGCATTTTACTCTAAAAATATTCTAGCTTTGCGAAAAGATTATGCTTTTAGGTATGTTTCACTAATAGAACGTTGTAGCTAAAATGTCCTGACTTAATGACTAAAATGTTCCATACTTAGGATAAATTCAATCTAACATCATGTGAAAATATAATTGAACATTAGAACAAAAATGTTATTGGAGAGAAAAAACCTTATGAAACATCTATGTAAAATAAAAAAATTAGAAAAAAGACTCATGACATAGGCTATTGACAACAAAATGGCTTCATTACTGGACCTAGTTAGAAGCAAAAGAAAACGAGCCCAAAACCCCCAAGAGTCATAGGAAAAGAGGGGGAAAAAAGAGAAAAAGGCAAACCGAGAGAAAATAAACCTGTTTCCTACGAACCAGCCTCATGCGTGTGCACCGGAAAGCGAGAGACGGAGAAAAAGGATCAGCCCAATAGACATGGAAGAATTGCTCTGCCTCTGCTGTGTCTAGGGCAAGTACATTGTTACACATCAGCAGTCTCATAGTTTGTCTCTGTGAAAGAAAGAGATAGGTGAGAGAGAAGAGGTCGTTGTTTTAAGAAACAATCGTCTCATGAGCTAAAATTTAGGACTATGAGACAACTATTTTACCATCGTATGAGTTGTTGTTGCCATATAACGTAAAATTTTACCTATATTCTATGTATAATTTAGAGAATATGAGTTACAATTAGACAACTTAAAAAAAACAATCATTATATGAATTATCTATGAAATCCTGACACAATACGAGAGTATCCATGAGACAATATCAATGTACTTGTCCTTGCACCTCTTCTGTTTTTGTTGGCTGTGTTTCTTCTCCCGTTCACTTCGCTTGGCGGCAACAGGCATACCTGAACACGCCCTGCGACCGCCGCCACAGTACTCCCATCCCAGCTGCCCAGGCCTTCGTCGGACCCTTTGCTGACGACTGGTGAGTAGCGACGAGAACCCACCGCCGAGTATACCCGCCCGTCTCTCTTCCCTTTCTTCTGTGTAAAACTGCACTCGAACCCCATTTTAAGCTATTTGAGTTTCTGTATTTGGATCTGATCTTATCACAAGTGTAAGTGTATGCATGTATTAACTTCGTTTTTTGCCAAAAAATCGGGTGTACATGTGTATATGCGCATGTCCTTTATGGCTTTATTCGGTCATTATGTATTCAATTATTTTTGCTCTAGCAGTAGGAATCTAATATAGTTACAACCATTCTATTGAATAGGATTATTTTTGTTACCATATTGTGTATTGGATTATACTGAAATTGCACATTGGAGTTGGAGTATTGGTTAGGCACATACCCTCTCACCCTGGGTCCACCAATCTTGCAGCTCGTTGGGTCCACCAACGAGTTGATCCCTCCTGGGGTTACCTTATCTAGGATTGGACTTGGTCACTTGGACATACCTTTGATTTGGAGAACGTGGTCGTCCGCTGATTGTTGAGGAGCCAGATGATCACAGAAATTGACTTGCGGGCAAGCTTATGAGGAATTAGACGGTCGATCGGTCTGTGCACTGATGCAAACCAAACAGCGTGGCTAGCTTCGGTTTTCGGATTGGAATCATTCTGAACTGTGTGGTGACACAAACCAAACATGCTGTTAGTAACCCTGGCTTGATCTAGTAGTCCGTTTTGTTCTCCATCATGCGAGTCTTTCATATTCCTGAGTCCAGTTAGTTGCGGATTTTCTTGCTGCCTGAGTATAGTCTACTAATTCATCGCTCTTGGTCTGATTACTCTCTTGATCTTCTCCTGCATAAGTGCACACATGATCCATCTCGGTTGGCATTAGAAACCATAGATCAGCCAACCTCAATGTATGGTTGCAGCTTTTTTTTTTTCCTGTGTTCAATCAGCTACTGCACTCAAGTCCTTGCAAAATCTGAGTTTGTAAAGGGCTTCAGATGTGTGCTAGGATGTGATGTTTTGTGGTTCTTATATTAAGCATGGTAAAGTTAATGCTTTGGAGGTTGTGATGCACAGCTCTGCTGGTTACATAGAAGGAGGTGCCAATGAACTCTGCGGAGTCAGGTGCTCACTTTCCTGTGCAACATCGGTCCCTCTTGTTAGACATCAAGGTACCTTTCTTGCTGCAGAATCTTTCAAATTGTGTTGCATTTTTGTTAGATTAAGTAAATATGGTTTCTTCTTGTCATATTGTACTTTAGAATATGATAGTTTTCCTGGAGTGTCAGCCTAAAAACATATGCTTTGTACAATTATTAGTGTCTTTTGGTATTAGAGAGTATGATTTGGTTTCTTAGAGTTTTCTGAGTATGAAGATAACTTGGTTACCTTTTTCCCATTTCAATTTTCTAGGGAAATAAGACAGATATTGTTGTCAGTAAATATGAAGATACCTTTCTGGTAAGTGAAAGTCTTGGTTTTTGTTGGGCCCTGATTCTCACATGCCAAAGATGTTCATCTTTGTTAAATCTCAGGTGATTGTGACACAAGTTGGCTGCATGGGAACCATACTAGCTGCCAAGTATGCTTATTCGTTTGTATGGAAATTCTTTCTCCTAAACGTGTAAACTTCAATTTTTTTATTTGCATTATTAGTTCTGCATAAGTAGCTTTCTCCATGTGATTTTTTTTCACGATGTATTGAAATTGTAATTCTGTTGGACCCTTATGACAGAGTACTCAAGCTCTCTCCACATATATCTTTGCTGACTCGATCATCTAATTGCAAGATCTGCAATACATTGCAGCCACAGGCATATCAGATCACATCTGCCAGATTGTTCACATGCCTAAATCTTGTGCAAGATAATGCCTTTATTTACTACCTCAGCATGCTATCAGTGAATCTACGATGCACCAATGCTCCACTTTGGTGCCGTATTGGTGTCTTCTGTGATACTACTTGCTTGCTGTTGGTCACCACCAGTCCATGGCTGTTTGAAAACCTAAACTCTCAATGTTGGAACTTGGCTAATATGTTAATAATTCGAAAGTTAGTGTCTTTGGAGATTTCTAGCTAAAGAATGCTGGCCTTAATGATATGTTGAATGTAGGCAGTCGTTTTTTCCTTTTACCTTGAAAGTTTGAATATTTTTTTTCTTAATAAGAGCTTTAATCCCACACAATAGGCAAGAGGAAAGTGTTTTCTCAGACCCAACCTACAACGTGTCTATTCTTTTTGGGAGGAGAGATGAGGTCAGCTCGTTAAACCCTCTGGCGTCAAATTATTATATGAACATGCGCAAACTATTGACTACCAAATTTTGTGACTGCAGCCACTCCTACTAGCTTGTGCACGCCAACTTATTGAGCATATAAGGTTTGCTTCCTACACCATCTACTTCTACTATCTGGTTTCTCTCTACATCTAATAACATTTTTCATATGTACCTTGTAATGGCAAACTGCAGCAATTTCTGACAATATGCTGTCTGTACCCTTCTATCAATACAAATAGCAATAACCATTTGAAATATAGTCACCAGTGAGGAGCTCCTTTTTTATACTTTTTTTTGGACATCTATGCAAATATTCCCTAGCAATGGCTCTTTGATTATAACTGTTGTAGCATGTGTTCTACAATAATTTCTGTGCTTATAATAAAATCGAATTTGTAATATTTCCAACAGCATTGTGAACTGTTGCCTTGGCTAACAACAGATGCACCATTTTTGTACGTTTCGGTACACAAAGAAATATATGCTCATACACAGCATTGTCCATTCGTTTTGTAGTGGCAGTGGCTCAGCCCAGTCGTTGTTGATTTCTCTTGGTCTGAAAGATCATTCTCAGGTATAAGATTGAAAAAAATCACTGTGTTTCTATTTCTAGTAATAAATTTGATGGTCTCAAGCCAACGTTATTTTGGCTGAAAATTTGGTCTGGATCAGCAGGATCAGAATGTGGATTAAAGTTGGTTCGAGTTCGTCCTGGATATTATTAGATGAGATGTTAACATTGAATCCTTAATAGATGATGAGTACTAGGCACTCTGGAGTCTGGATAGTTCTGAGTTGAAATCTACTAGGCACTCTGGAGTTTGCATAGTTCTGAGTTGAAATCATTAATATGGAGTCTGATGACAAATGTAAGTCTAATGAGACAGTTTTGAACTTTACAGGGAGCACTGAAGGCTGTTATTGAGGCTGTGATTGAGAATCGTCTTTGGTGATGATTGAATAACTGAGCTGGGGTTGGGATCGGCATATTCAGATTATCGGTAGAGACTACTGTTTAACAATGAGCAAGAGGAACCATCGTTTATCATCTAGTAAATTCTGATAGTTATGTAGTTAGAATTTCTATCTGCTTGAACTAACAAGAGGTGGTTTTAAGCTCTTGCCAAAATTAGTCTCAAACTCTAACGCTAGACAAAAGCACTTTTGGGATGAATCATTTCTTTTCGTAATATGGCAAAGCATTTTATAATACAACCCATTGGAATACAAACCTCGTGTTTTTTTTATAAAAAAAAAAGACGGAAAAAATTGTACTACTCCTAGATGCTAGAAACTGCCGCTCATCCGCTTGCTTGAAATACAACAAGCCTGGTCCAAAAATATATATAATAAATAAAATAAAATAGCAAAAATTAATCCGACCTGCCGGATTCGAACCAGCGACCTAAGGATTTCATCTGCGCGACACTACAGTCCTCCGCTCTACCAACTGAGCTAAGGTCGGTCTACGCGTATATATCTCATATCACTATTAGATAGTGTAAGGTTTTCAAACCGCAAGCTTTACATTTCACAATATATTTATTTCTGATTATATCGATTAGCATATAGGCACTACTTTCGGTAAAAAATGATGATCAGATCAAATATCTCACTACACTTTGGTTTGGTGTAGTCCAGCATCGAGGTTAAAGAATCCGGTGGAATGGGAGAGTATGCGACTCCATTTGTGTTAGGTACTTTGGTCGCTTGAGCTAATCAGTCAGAATAGGTTGTACTTTTTATTCGTGAAAAAATGTTTTTCTCTCACAACAAATCAGCCACCACCTCAAATGGTCGCGCCGAATAAAATGACTGTGATTGACGGATAGATACTTGGTGTCTAGCTAGTATAAATCCGATTGTCCTTTTGCCTTCTTATGTCTTTGTATTACTTACTTGTTCTAGCGTAGGAGTTAGTGCTAGTTTGTGTGTGAAACTAAGACTGCATGCTATAGCGTACTTTGCTACAGGGATTAATTTGGACAATATCTTAGTGTGCCGACATATCTAGTGTGATGTTCCTAAGGACTTGATGTTAGTGTAAATCTTTTTAGTCCTTAGGCAAGAACCATGAATGGCGTGTAGGAGATTTGCATATGCTAAAGTTCATCGCGAGTTAAATTTATACCACCCTAATTCAAAAATTCAAACACCCCTCCCCTTCTTGGGGCCATTCAGACCTTACACCACCCAAAGTGAAAGCGCGAGCATCAATGTATAGTTTAGTACAATGGCAGGGATATAGTCTAGTCAATAGCGTGCTGCGTGCCTTGTGAATAACTAAATCACCAAACTTGTCAACTGGGAATAAAGACATGATGTGCAAAGCAACTAGTGCTAAAATAAACAGCTCAAGAAGTTCATCACGCACATGGGGTATATGAAATAACATATAGGCAATTGTAAACCAAAAAAAAATGCTCCACGACGTATGGGAGAAGAAACCTCGGCGTTCAACCCTATAGTATCATGTTATAACCAATATGTTGTGGCCATAGCTACCTGGTTCATTTGCAATCATCACAGACCTGATAAGAGTGATGCATCGAACATGGGTCAGTGATACGCGTTAAGACGATTCTGACATAATGCCCACCACAATTGCAATCCATGGAGAGTTGAACCCGACGTTAGAGGTGCTACTTAGGAGTCACAACCACTTAGCTATGAACCCTTTCAGAACATATGTAACTAATCGTAGTCATGCATTAAAAGATCTTCACGTTTCAAGTGGTTATAAATAATTAGTACATGTACTAGCCAGTAATGAATTCCTTGTCACAAGAAAGAAATTTTGATGGACTCCAGGTCTCCATGCCACTCTAGCAAAGACAACGCGTGGCACGACTGAGGTGATGCTGGGTCGCACTGGAGTGTGATTAAATAGACCCAGGGTCCACCAAATTTTCAGTGCTACCATGCAATTTACTTGAGTACTACAGAACAGAATATCTAGTGCATGCTAATCCATGAAAGTTAGGAAGACTGAACATGGAACTCTTCCTCTGGTACTGTATTTGTTGGGCCCAAATAAGGGGAGTTCAGTCTATGTTAATAAATAGTCCACAGATTTTTAGCATCAGCCATAAAATCAGGATTAGCATTTGGTATTTGAAACACCTTAGGTATCGCTCAACCTTCACAGCTCTATAATCTACAGTTACACTTAGGAAACACTAATTATAAACCAGGATATACTTACGACCTGGATTTGTTAAAAGATGGCCGTGGCAGCGATTTGCACACGGGAGTCAAGTACGGAGAGTGCTAAGATCTGAGAATCGTCAGGACGGATCATATGCATCCATACGATGTAGCATAGCATATGCTGTCAAAACAAAGCTCTGCCTCTTTACTTCCTCTCCCCGGTGTCCTGTGCATTTTCCATTGCCCTTGATGAACCACTGCGAGTGAGCAGAGATGCCGCAGCAGTGGCTTTCTGGGCCTCAATGGCACTTTGTGAGGCACTAGCACCACCCACTTCTTGGTGTGTAGGAGTGCAAGCTGCAGCTAGATCAGAAGGATTCTGTGCTGCTTCAGCGGGTTCGACTTGGGAGCTCTTCTCTTTAGATACAACTGTATAAAAAAAACAGATATCAGGGTAAACCCAAAGGGTAGCTACATTAAGCACACCCAGATGCCAGGGCCTGTGGAAAACCTTGGGAAGAAACAGTACTGTGCGAAACTGGCTGCACAACTTGTGACGAAGCAGACGCAACTGAGGTTCCTCTTTTACTTCTTAACTGCAACCATAAAAAAAGGGAAATCTGACTTAAGGATGGAGAAACGGTCACATGGAATGAAAAATCCCTTCACACCAAATGCACATCATACCTTCATCTCGTCACAATACTTTACAACGGAGGATATATTGGAGTAACGGCCATGAACCAGGGTATATACCCACAGAAGGAGCTTTCTTGGAATACTTAAGTCGAGAGTCTCAACTACAGTAGCGGTTTGCGGTAGCCCTTCAATAGGCGCCTGCGATGGTGTTACCGTGTAGAGATTGATACCTGAGGGAAATGTTCCACAAGAGCTCTCCCGATAGAAGTTATAAGTGCTCTTCATTAATGTAACAGCAGTCTCCAAGTTATCTTCGGATGTTTGCTTGACTGGGATGTTTTTAATTCTGTTAAGTGTCTCAAACCAGTTCATGTCAAGGCCTTTGAATTGAGCAGGCCCATCAGGGGATGAGATAAGAAGTTCATCAGGTTGCAAGTCAACATAGAGTAGAAGCCCGTTGGATAATGGAGCAGGCTGATTGGTTGCATCTGTGGATTCAGGCAGTGGAGTGATTGATGCCAGTTTGATGAGAATACACCGGCACCATGCTAGAGAAGCATGCTTGCATATCTTAGCAAAGTTGCTATTTGATAATTTCGGTGTCTTGAAACGCTTTCTTATCTTCTCGTTTAGTCCTTCTAGAACATCTAGTCGTACATCACTCTCAAGCAAATGTATGTACTGGTGGATATAACTGCAACAAAGAAATGCTATTTGAAAACTATGAAGCTTAAGAACAATTTATGGCACTACGATTGAATAATTTACCTGTAAAGATTGCTTTCTGATAATTCTGGACTGTTCACCTCTGGTATAGTGCTTATATCAGCCCACATGTTTGCATGATCCATGAATACAGTGAACATTTTCTCAAGTAGTTGCTCAATGGAAACATTACCAGAAGCTCGACGAATCTCAGGATTATGAATTGCTGCCGTTAGAACTTGAAGGTACTTCCCAAGACCAACAGGAACAATATCACCCAAACACAATGCAAACTACAGAAGAGAAAGGGGAAAAAAAGGTTTTTTAATGTGCAGAAAAAATATATAGCCTGGCATAGTTATTCACTTATTCTGTAGTTGGGAGGTACCCTCTTATCTGTTCGCAGATATGTATAAGCCTTCTCAAGAGTCCACAGGTCCCTATTCTTCTCCAGCAGGTTCAAATAGAGTATCATATACTTCCTGATGCATGTAATGAATTTTCGTGAACTTTCTGACAAACTGACCTCCAGATTCTTTCTGGATCCACCCACATTTGGATTTTTCCTCCTAGATGCAACAGAATTTCCAGGTAAGTTATTAATCTTATATTATCTCCAGGCTGAAAAAAATAACCTCCCAGAATACATACAGTCAAACCATTCAAACTTTAACCCACCATTGGTTATTGTACATCAAAGAATTTAGATTTTTTCTATGAGAATAACAGATTAGAATTAAATGTACTTCTATATATCAATAAAAAATATTACATACGACATAGGTTGAACTTTACCTTCCTTTTCTAACAGTGCCATCAATCTCCCACATGTTTACTGTAAAGGAAGACCGAGAAGATTTGAAACAGAACGAGAGCTCTTCCTTAGCCCGCTCCAGGTCCCCTGCTTCACCTCTCCTATACAATCCTTGCGCAAGCTTGTATCTCGCCTTGTGGAAATGCTTGAGTTCCCCTTCCACACAAGTACCAAGAGCATACAGACAATCATCATAAAGGATGTGCCACACTTTATCCAGTATATCAGGCTCAACAAACTTAGTTTCCTCTTTAGTATCTAAACCAGATGTTTTATCAGAAGACTGCAAAACATTAGTCGCTGACCCCAACATGCTCAAGACATTTTCTTTTGTTGACTGATTATATGTGTAGTCAGCAACAACCTATAAAGCAAACACTCAACAAAGTTAACATAAAAATGTCTACTAAAAAGCTATATCATAATGATACAAGATAGAAACAGTATACTTTTTTTGTCAAACACGCGGGAGAGATGGGTATCGTTACTAAAAAATATCAAACAACAGATGGGTGGATATGATTAAGGAAACCCTCAAAGCAATAGTCATATACTATGAACAAGATGAAAAATTGTAGCGCTGGAGTTACAACCAATGGCAGAACTTCACGTAGGCTGACATGAGCCATGACCCACCTTTGTGATTCACATTTACTCTCATTTTTCGTGAATTGAAAAAGGAAAAACAGATATCTACTCTGCAATCTGATGCGTTTTGATGTGGTCATCAGTCATCGCCGTAATTAAACGATGCAGAACTGTGGCTCTCTGAGTAGGCTAAAAAATGGTATTGCAACAAAAATATCCTATGAAAGTTTAACTAAAACTGAGTTATAATTTTTACAATGGCACCAACACATGCACATACTGACAGCTCTCGTTAAAGTTTAAACTCAAAGAAATCTCACACTGCATCTTTCACTATCAAGGAAGAAGAGAAGACAAGTGATTGACATATTTTCCTTCTTCTCTGCTATATTATCAAGACTAAAAGCACCTCAGCATTTGAATTTTAAGCTAATATAACATGCCAAGTTCACGAAGAGCTTTGTACATGGTTTGGCCCAGCCTGCCTCAGGCTACCTGTTTCCTTTTTGTTGCTGTTTTTTGTTCTGTTTCTGTTGTACAGTTGGTTCTTTTTGCTTTAATAAAATTCTAACAGTGGGGGCTTTCCCTGCTGTTTATTCGAGTAAAAAAAATGGCTAGGAGAGTATATGGATGCTACTCAGGTCACCTCACCCAATGCTTCAAGCTAGACTTTTTTAGTGAGAATCAATCACAAGAACCAGATAAAGATTCTAGATTGGCATAGACAATTCAGTCCATTTGGTTATAAGTCCTCAAGGCTTTGGCAGTGAAACAATTCATGTGATCACATCATCGCTCACCAATCAATCAGTATACAATAGCATAGATCAAACAAGAGTAGACTGAAAACCGCTCTCAAGGAAGAAGCTCGCTGCAGTATTAATTTTTCAAGGAAAAATAACTCTTATAAAAATGGACAGATACATCTAGACAAACCTGTATAGCTTCAAGATTCTGTTTCCCTTGAGTGTAAAGTAACTTCAAGCGTGATGCATGAATCCTGTAAACAGGGTCGACTGCAGTTGGATTCAGCATCATCGCTTTGTTGTAGTATGAAAATGCCTTCGAAAAGGAAAGCCCCAATTTCTCACAGAGTTTCCCAAGGTAAAACGCATGAAGCCACTGCTCCCTGCAAGTAAAGAAGTATCATATCATCCAATGTCTGAAAAACAACAGACAACAAGAAGACAGATTAGGTGTGTATGATTACTTGATTTCAAAAGCCTTCTCAAAGTGCTTCATAGAATTTTTACAAAATGTCTCCCATGATGAATCCTTCACTGGCAAAGTAGCTCTTTGATCATAAAAAGGTACCACATTCTGGACGCTATCATAGTACACTAGAGCCAACAGTTCATGTGCTTCACTCTGGATCAAAACGAGTTTAGATGCCGTCCAATCAATAATCAAGTTCAAGAATAATGAAAGGTAACTAATTCATTGGCAGAAAAAGGCAACATGAATGCATGATACATAGAAGACTAGAGTAATTCACCTTGTCAGGAGCAGTTTTGGCTAGTAGTGAACTCATCAATAAGCAGCGTCGACTATGTCGACGACCCATCTCAACCCTTCTGATTAGATCCGTGTTTGTTCGCCAATCCAATATGCTTATATGTTTACTACCATCATTCAGCAACAGATCAACTTCCTGTCATAATAACACTGATTATGCGACAGAATTGATTGATAGAAGAAAACAGATCCAATTAATTGGTAGAGGTAAAAAGATACCACCTCGTCATAAAGATTGGAAAGCTTCTGCCAGCTTTCAAACCGCAACGGATTGTACAACAAATCATACTTGAAAATATTGGCACTCTGTTCAACGAATTCTTCTCCTTCCTTTTTCAAAACAAAACCTGTATGCTTGTCGGTGGCGCTAATATCTTCAGCTTGAGCTATGTAATAATATAAGTTTTCATAAACATCAGAGTAAGGCTCAGAGCTGCACCAAACAATTGAACATGTATAGTTAGGTATACACATAGTTTTGTGTCAAATCATAGAGAAGGGATTCTAGGTCACAAGCCAACCTGACAGTGGAGAGCTTTTTGAATGCTTCATAACCTCTTTCACCTGGGAACAGTACATTCAGGATAGCTTCGCTAGATTCATTGCTTTCACATATTTCAGAGAGTATTTTTTCACACGAGTCAGGTCCATCCAAGAAATTATCGATAGGGTTGTTAACAAATAAGTCATAGGGTGGCTGCGGAAAGTGTTTGCGTATAGCCCGCAGCACTCTCCGTAATTTAACCAAGCCAGTTTTCTAAAACACAAATAAGAATGGACAGGGCATTAGACACTATATTTGATGCTTGGAGTCAAATAGCTACTGACAGTAGGAAACACAAAGATAGTTATTAGAAATTACTCACAGACAGAGCTTTTGCATATGGCAGGACATATTGAAACACATCAGCACACTGTTCTTTGGTTTGATAATCACCACGGCTTGTATTTTTATGTACCGCAAGATCATCTTCACTGCAAGAATCCGGGTTGATCTTCAAACCATACAGGCAGAAAAAAGCCTGGTCCAAGGCACTATCAAGACATGACTGTATCTCATCCAATTCTGCAGGAACAGAACATTTATCAGAGAGTAGATACCGATTAGAGTTCATTGCTTTACTTTCACTGCAAAACCAAGAATTAACAATATGATAATTCATAAGAGATATAGCAAGACAGTATTATCTCAAGTTACACATTATTTTGACCACAAGATAAATACAAAACAGCTTTATATTATTAAAATGGTCTTTGCAAATCCAGTTTTACCCGATTCTTCCTCATCATCAGAGTTCTTCTTACTGTCACTAACCGATGGTTCATCGGCCATACTGTCTTCTGCTCTGATGTCTTTTGGAACTGCATCTTCTTCCATCCCATTTGAATCTAAACAAGACCAAAAAAAAAATGCTATTAATTGGCAAGAACATAAAACATGTCTATCATGACACATTTTTGGTAAGAAAAAATTACCAAACAAGAGTCCGGTAAGAAAAACATACTAAGTTGAGATTTTAGTTTCACATCTAGAGCCATGAGATGTTTGATTGCGAACTTGAGGAACGTCCCTTCCTCCCCTTCACCGTCCCTTCCAGCACAACAGAGCCCATACTCAGCAAGCAAATCATGGATTGCAACGATTAAGTCAACCTGCATTGATGAATGAATGATTGAGCGTTCAATAGGAAAAGCAATACACTCCATTTTTTTATATTAGTATCAGAAATTTTAAGATTCAAACCATGTAATCTTCAACCTGCAATTAGCCTTATGATACAAAATTTGTTGTATGAGAGCGATATCACTGGATTATTATTTGAAAGTGCTATCTTTTGCAAGTGTTTTAGTAAGGTCAGGCCGTTATTTACATGTATATTAGGTGATTAATTTTGTGGTTTGCTGCAACCTTCTCTTATCTCCTAGGTGAGGTAAAGAGGTTGCTTTGTGTGGAATGCTTTCCATTTTTTTCTCTATAATATAAAGATGAATAGCCCCCGTGCATGTTTGAGAAAAAAAAAACTCTGTAACTTTGCCCAATATGAAGGTGGCATTGGCACATACCTGAGTTTTGATGGATATTGTAGGATCAAGGTGCTGGAGCTTGCAAAATGCAATTGCTGCATCTATGAGACAGGAACTTTCCAACTGGTCAACCTGATAGGAGGTTCCAGAGCATGAGAGTTTTCTCGATAGGATTATCTTGACAGCAGCACACATGATTGTCAGGAGCAATGACTGAATATCACCAACGATAGAAACTAGTGAGCTCCAGCCATCTTGCCCATCCTGCAGATATGTAGTTATGTAAATCAATCTATGACTCTGATAACAGTGTTAGAGAAACCAATATAGTAAAGAAAACTGATACAGGTGGCATAGCAATGTATGGAATTTCAGGTAATGCCTTTAATTAGAGATGGCAATGTCGAGGAGCTATTCCGAAAAGATGGAAGTGCGAGCATAGACACAGAGAATAGATATTATTCAAAAAACATAAAAAAAGGATTTCTTGGCTACAGATTATGTTGGTTCAATCTTTTCTACGATGGTTAATAGACAATGCAGTTAAACCAATTACATGGAATAAGCAAGTGTGTATAGATCTTTGTGTTTTTACCCCATCAGCAAACCTACTCTGTCCATTAAAAAAACGTAACACAGTTTCCTTCTGCTTAGTTTGCATGGTCTCCAAGATACGGGTTCTGGTGGATGCTTTTATGGGGAAGGCATATACAATTATACACACAAGGAGGAGCAGGTGCATATGGCGCCAGACAGGACAGCAGAAGCCACGGCCTGATTCAATCCAAGTTATCGATTGCCTTCCTTAGTCATTTGGTTTGGACTATTGTTTCTGTTTACAGTTTGTTCAGCTCCTTATAAAGAGCACCGAGTTTTCAATGAAGACAAGGAAAGAATTATCCTAAACCACTTAATCGGAAGTTCAGAGCCTCCTCAAGAGCGCAAATTCGCCTCATCTCTTTGTTATCGTTCAGCTAGCTTGCCAATCCATATCACAGATTCGTTCAACCGCTAGTATTTACCATAATATGTTTACACACTAAAGATTCTAAACTAAGAATAGATTCTAAAAGAACTCTTTTTTACCACAGCCAATCTGTAGATGTTCACAAATATATGAGTGGTCAAAAATACAGAAGTTGCTAATTGTGCCAAAGTTTTAAAGTTCTGACTTTATCACATCCACGGAAAATACTAATCAACCACAAAAAAAAAGAAGTTTCAATCTCATTCTATACTTGTATATAATATATTTTTGCATGGGGCACACTGATACTGATATACTTATGAATTAACACAATAGTGATACTCAATACCTATTGTGCCAAGAATAAAAAGAGTTGAGTTAAAAGGGTGAAGGAGATCTGACAAAAAAAGGGATATCCAACTCACAGAATTATCACATTGATCAATTATGTCTTTTGCTTTACTGGCATTTCGAGATACATCTTTGACTGCTTCCACAACATTTTCTAGCCGGTTCCTGTTCATTGCTTCCACAAATTCCACATCACTTGAACCTTTCACTTTCAGGGCTGTAACAGATCCAACCATGCCAGCTGCCACAGTTAGAACTTGAATTTTTCTTCGATGTGAGTCAAGATATACCTGGATGTTCATTGGTTTTGCTTTTTCACATGCAGATATTAAGACATCCAGAGCAGACAACTCAAGTGAAATAACATTTTCGCTTTCCCTTTGTGAACCATATGCATTTCCAACATAGGCATCTTTGGTGGAAAGCAAAAGTGGAGGTAGCAATTGCATGAACTCTGGATGAGTTATTTTGTTGATATTCTCGTCATTATTCCAAAGGAGTGATTCAAGCCTGATCAAGTTAATTTCACGAAGAATCCTATCAGTTGTCAGTGATTTTACAAGCTTGGTGTGAGGTAGAAGAATGACCTCTCCATAGCTTTTGGTTTCGATACTATTTTTTAGTATTGACAGGGCAGTATTGAACTCCTTATAAGCTTTCTCTTTGCAGTCGGATGAAAGGGACAGGCAACCACTCAGCCAGAAAAAGCGAATCCAGAATGCACAATTCATGTTTGAAGAAGAATCATGTTTGGACTTTTGATCACTAAGCATGTCAACAGGACCAGATTTGTCAGAATTTTCATGACTCTTAGTTACATCACTTGAAGATTCACCTGCCCTACTAATTTCCATATCCAAGTTGGCGGATTGTATATTTCCAACAGATGTGTTGAATGGCAGTTCCAGAGCTACTGATTCAATGATCTTACAAAGATGGTAAGACGAATCAGACAGCAAAGAAGATGTTGATGGACTTCCAGAACACAAAGCCCGATCATAGTACAGTTCAGCTAGAAATAAATTGCACAGGGCAGATCTGTCTTCAGCCCAGCCTCTAGTAAGTTTGTCCAGTTCAATGAACTTGACAAAATAATCTTGGAATGGCACTTTGAGATGAGACATCTCCTCAAGTAACATATAACCAATGTGATGAGGACCAAAATTTTTGGATATCTTGCATAGAAATTGCTTAAAGTCATTTGCCTCCCCGTTGGATGTATAGTTGAGAGTATCAGGATTTGAAGCATCGGCATTTCCAGAAAAATCAGCCTTTTCTACAGGACTTTGTCCTTTTAGAATAAATGATTCTAGAAACTGGGTCATAGCATGTGATATATCTTTACCATCAGATCCATTTTCATCTTTTCCAGATTTGCGACTTCGTAGCCTCTCAAGGCGTGTGCTCCGTCTTTCATGAGGATGTTCCTTATCTGAATTAACATCTTTCTCTTTAACTGTAGTTTTGCAATCATGAAATGGAAGAATCTCACCATCATGGTGTGAATCATTTCCATTTCCACCAGCAGATTCCACACTTTTGATTGTATCTGTAGATATGACAACATCAATCATGTTATAAGCAAGCCCCTTGTCACTACTCTCACTGACTGAACCCCTATCAACAGTATTTCTGCAATTATATTCACCAGCCTTCTCGTTGTTTGCACTTATGAAGCTTAGGATACCATCTAAAAGGGCCAACCATTTTGCTTCATTCAATTGCAATGTAGCACTCTGTTTACTCTTCTTTGTCCCTGTTTCTTGACAGATTTCATCATCTACAGATTTTCTTTTATTGGAAAAGATGAGTTTTGCATGTTTGGGTTCAAGTATGTCAATACCCCGAGGTGCAAAAGGTACCGGTTCAGCACATTCAATGGTATTCTTCACATGTAAAGCACGATGATGTGATGGCCAACTCTTAAGTATTAAATTTGCTACAGAAAGGCATGCGACTTCATCACTTATTGCTATAAGCACCTCCAACAATTTCTCCATGCAGTTCCCTATAAAAGGCATAAATAATAATTGTATAAGAAAGCAAAATTAGGTATCAGAAATGCGATAGATGGACTGAATTTCAACTATAATAATGAGTAAAAAAGAATATCATACAGTTGTTTGGGCTGCATACAAGCCCTTGCTCGAATGCCCATCTTGATACGCTCAGCAAACCCATTGAACAAGATAGTGTTCCCAGATGATTCCAGACAACTGAATCCTTTGAATCAAGCTCTACAGCTTGTAGGTAACAATGAAGAGCATTATCGTAGAACTCCAAACCTTGTTGAAGGAAAACAGATGCAAGGTTTTTCAATGTCAAAAACCTGTGCAGTTGGAAAAACCGTGTCAGTGTTTTATCAGTAGAAGTTAATGTTACGTATGCTATATATCTTACCCAACAGCCGACACCAGACAAGTGAGTAATTATATGTATTTGTGCAATAGAACTAAAGCATATTATTGCAGACACAGTAAGCTTATGATGCTGCTATGACATATATAGAACAATAGGTCAATAACTACAAGGAAAAGGGACATCTTTTTAAAAAAATAGGAAAAATACCCTAAAAATATCATATCAAAATCATCAGAAATTCATGAGGAAATAGGTACAAAATGAGCAGTATAATACTACAACATTGCCTTATTTTGCATTTGTAGCAGTGCAGTTTGTGCACCAAGGACATAGATATTCAATTATAATCACTTACAGTTACAGGGAAAAATTGGTAAGTCGCTTATAGCAAGAAGGCTAGAATATCCGGTACCATAAAAATTAGAGGCACCACAGTTTTATCAATTAAATTGTTTCATGAATGGTCTTCCGTTTTGTATGTTTCTTCAATACTATGCCCAGCATTTAAACCAACAACCAACTAGATACATCTTTACCATGAATGAAAAAGGTATGAGAGAGCACCTTAGCTGCAGCAAATGCTGATCACTGCCAATGTTATCAACCTGTTGAGTAAAGTAATTCTGTTATGGATATGATAATAGAACAACATATATATATAAAGGTGACATTGCCTGAACGTTTGATATGAGTGGGTCCTTCAAAACATCCTCGAGAAGTTCGCGAGCTTTTGGATAGTCTTTTTGTTGCAACTTGAGGAGTCCCTCGTGGTACTTCTGAGAGAGCGCAAATTCCTGACAGAATCAAAAGGGAATATCAGAAAAACAATGACATTGAGACAAGTATTAAGAGTGTTCAACACTGACAAATTCACTCTTGCCACAAGAAAAAAAATATCAGAATATATAAGTCAGATGCTACTCGCTGTTCAGCATTTTCTTATATCCTATACTTATCTAGAAAATAACCATTAATAACTTGCACCCAACAGATCAATATATCATCCAACAAATTCATGAAAAAATAACTGACATGTCAATAAAATCACTCAACAATAACAATGTATACATGGATTCTCTTCTCATTTGATAGGCACTCCAAATAATTGATATAGACAAAAGCTACAGAAAGGTGCTCAACATTATTGCTGCTGTGGTTACTGGTTAGGTGCTGCTATGGGTATACCCCTACCCCACCCAGCCCGCATTCAAAGAAAATTGAAGTGCTCCGTTCTTCAAAAGCACTAATAAAATCAAGGGCAAGTGCATATCATGTTTTTGAAATAAAAGGCCACAAGTTCAGATTCCAATCCCCAGAAAACACCAGAAAAAGTAAATTTTTGTTAACCAGACAACTGATCACCTAATTAAACTACGAGTTCCCATTTTCCACCAATAATTACCCCTAAAATATCAAGTCACATGAGATCAATTAATTTTACAGAAGTTAAGATTTAAGAACATAAAAATTAGGAGTACATTTGTTCATAAGAGATCCGATGTTCCCAACAAGAGCTTTTTGTTCACCACAGACAAAATTTTAGTCAGATCAGAGCATTTTTGTTCCTAAGAGATCTGAGGTTCCCAACAAAAACTGCTTTGTTCACTGCAAGCACAATTTTAGTCAGAACGAAATACATTTGTTCCTAAGAGATCTAAGGTTCCCAACAAGAACTGTTTTGTGCACTGCAAGCACAATTTTAGTCAGATCAGAATACATTGTTCCTAAGAGACATGAGGTTCCCAACCAGAACTGTTGTTCACTGCAAGCACATGATATATACTTCATATACCCTTCTCGTCTGTGATAGTCTGTCATTCACAAGGCTTGCACAAAACAGTCTTTCCACACATGTATCTGAGTATCTCCTTCCACATAGAGAAAAGGCACTTGGCATAAACGCCTAAATCACAAGGCTCCTTCAATTCATATTCAAAATCACAAGGTGCCTAAATCACAACTCGTCATAAAGAATAGCATCTTAAATCTTAAAGACTTAACCACCTCTGCGCCCACCTATGTAACTACGTGTACCAAAACTGCATTTCAGACAGTTAGTAAGAACTAAGAACCATACACTTCTCAATATCCAAAATCACCAGTGTTGGTCCAACATGCAGTACTGATAGCTTGACGCTGTGCCTAGGTGGAAAAGTCAGCAGGTAGAGTGGCAAACAATGCACATGGAACTGCCATGCCAACTTAAATGTGGAATTTAGTGTTGAGATTTTCTGGATTTTACTCTATCCAGCGGTTCACCAAATAACAGGACGATTGTACTGCACAGCTCATGATCTCTCAACGGTGGCTTGACAGGGAAATTACGAAACAGTTTCGTCAGATGAAACACGACTGACCCAACACATTGCTTTCCACAAATCAGAAGCCCTAACTCATCCCCACGCAGAAGCTGAAGAGACAAACCACTAAACTTTTCGGGCGATGGCATGTTCAGAGAGATAAGAGACCAGCGAGGTCGAGGATACCTACCTGAGCTTCTTTGGTGGGCGCGAGCAGCTCCCATTGGCCACCGGAGTCTCTCTCGTTGATGGCGGCGATGGAGAACTGCGAGCGAGCGCGCGAGAGAGAAAGGGGTAAGGCGAAATCCAGCGACAAATTCGAACAGGGAGTAGTAGGCGAGCGGGGACGGAGTGTGAAAGTGTGGCTCACCATGGTCGGCGGCGCAGCGGACAGAGCCGCCGGAGGATCGCCGGCGACGACTCCAGCAGCGGGGAGTGCTCGCCGCCGGGAAAGTGTATCTTCTCCCAAATACTAGTAATTACGGAGTCGTCTGTTTCGTCGTTGTGAAATCTAGTCCGGTTGTCGGGTCGCATGCTCCGTCCCGCAGCCAAATGGGTCTCATTTAGAAGCACTTGGTGGGTCCTAACCTGGTAAGACACGATTCGATAAGGGCGTGTTTGCTTGGTACCCCCGCCTCTGATCCAGGAGCAGACTCAGCCGTCGATTTCATCCGCCTACAGTAGTGTCTGATCGCTGCCGTAAGAGAAAAATTATTACGTGGTTCGTGTTTGCTTAATACCTCTGCCTCTGATCCAGGAGCAGACTCAGCCATCGATTTCATCCGCCTACAGTAGTGTCTGATCGCAGC
Organism: Eremochloa ophiuroides; assembly: GCA_038502445.1. Taxonomy (NCBI): domain Eukaryota; kingdom Viridiplantae; phylum Streptophyta; class Magnoliopsida; order Poales; family Poaceae; genus Eremochloa; species Eremochloa ophiuroides. Next base: position 16,905,059 of record JAHLJS010000002.1, read on the forward strand.
CGTGAGAGAAAAATATTATTATATGGTTAGAAGGTTATGCTGATTTGGAAAATCAAAAGTAATTGACAAGCATTAAATTAAGCTAAATATGCATCTTTTGGGGAAAAAAAATGTCTTAGCCCAACTTGAATTATTCACCGACTAGCAGCAAGCAAATCCAACACATGTCGGGCTAGAGACCGTTTGAGCTAATTTTGATAGTCTGAGTTGTTTTCAGCTTAATTCAATGGAAACTCCCCCAATTATATGGAATATATGCATATTCAGTGCGGTACGCCCATTAAGATAACCCATACACAGTCAACTATCTTTTTCACCTACCTCAAGTTATCCCAACTCCGTGTTATCTAGCAACCTCTCTTGACTGGAATTATTGACATTCTAACTACCATTCTCAAACTAAAACATCCACTACGTTACTCCCCAAAAGGTCTTATCTCGTGGGTTTTTTGGGTCGACTTTTGTGATCAACCTTGCTATGTTGAACTCCCTATTGGTCATGTGCGACCTCCGGCAATCAAGCTCTTAGTTGGTGTGTGAACAAACTCTGCACCAATGTATTTTGTTGGTGACTCTTTTTGGAAGACAGAAGTTCAATCTACTATCAAAATGTGTGAGGACAACTATAAAAATAATAGTGATGTCATTTATTTAAAGAATCTAGATAACATCGTCTCGCCCGCTAACTTTCCCAAACTCTTCGTAAGATGCTTGAGCCTAGATACAATATACGTTGCCAGTATAAAAGCTATTCTTTCAAGCTACTCGGGAGATTGGCATTTCGTCGTCACTTTGTTTAAAGAACATGTCTTCGTTACCCTTCTACGTCATCTAAGGTAAGGAAGATGAAAAGGTTCATGATTCACCTTCTCCTCATGCTAATTATACTAAGATACTAGATTATCATAAGAAACCGGGTGATAATAACTTGCTTTCTCGTGTTAATATAACTATAGCATGTTTTGATAGTCTAGAAGCGGAAAAGTTAATACTCCTGTTGTTACTTTGATCGTCATGGTGCATCTACTAGTGGATCGATCCCAATTGGTAGCGTGATCCTTACCCAAGTGGAATGGTGGCGGTAGCTCAAGTATGAGGCTAAGGTTGAGGTCCTGTGTGGTTGTCATCATGGCCTGCCCTGGTCTGCCCTCACCTTTTGTAGGCACGAGCAACTAGAAACTTGACAGGTAAGGTAATTCAGCTCCCTCATAGTGGGAAGGATAATATTGTATGCACAACCACAACAGGAAGAGCCAAATACTCACACACTAAATCATAGTGTTGTATGGTGACTCAACTCCTACTAATAAAACACAACAGAAGTGGCATATTAGGTCTTCTAGTTTTATTTGGACTTAAGTGTAGAATCCTACTTGGAATAGACTCCTATTTTTCATGTGTGGAGGTCTTAAAAGTGGACTATATAAACAAGGCGTATAGGCTATATGCAGTTTCTAGATGGTCAAGCAGAGTTATGAGAGAGTGATAATCACATATATACTCTTTTGGAGATGTGCTAATATAATTTGTTGTCGCCTTCGTTAATCCTATTTTTTTATCATGGTTGCTTCAATATCATCATATAGTTTTTTACGTGATTCGACTACACCATTCTTAACTTAGTGCAAACTTGTGTCATGTTTGCAACATTATTTCAAACACCTAAGGGCTTGACTTCGCGGTTGCAAGAATCCTATAGCTACATAGCACAGAACAATACTAAACACAGAACTATACCACGATCGTGAGAGTAGTCGAACTGAGTAATGTATTGATATAAGTGGCTATAAAATCTATAAAAGATAAAGTAGGTAAAGGTACCACTGTCTTTACCATGTACTCCCCCCATCTTAAAATAAAATTACTTTTTGACTTTTAGACTTCATATTTAACCGTTCATCTCATTCAAATGTTTTATATAAATAATAAAATAAATAAATTATTAGTAAAGTATCTCTAATGTTAGACTAAGTCAAGGCCAACATTAAAGTCACGTATATGTTTGGCCGTTGTTGACGGTCGTTAAGTACTAATTTTATACCATTAACTAATGCCTAGGGAAGGACAATAATAGAAGCATAGGGGTTATTACTGACAAATTCCACGAGTTTTGGTAAATTGTGTATTTTCCAGGAATTATTCTAGAAAGGCTTAAAAAAGGATTAAAGTGCTTAATTACCACGAAACTTAACCACCAAGGAAACATCATCATCGGAACACTAGAAGCCTCTGAAACACACCCCAAGCGACCGGGGCCCGAACCCCACCAGGGTGGGCCCGGCCGGCGCCCCCTTAGAGTTTCGGTCCCGCCTTCTGGAATCTTCTTCCGCCGCCTCTCAAGAGTCATTTCGGCCCTTTGTTTAAGTCGGTTTGATCCCACGGCGCACGTTCATCCCACCAGGCTATAAATAAAGGGGCAGACCCCCTCCTAGAGCACCAATTCATTTCTCCTGCTTCATTTGTCAATAGTAGACAGAAGTTAGGGTTTCCAGAGATTAGAAATAGGGCTCTAGTTCTTTAAGTTCATAGTTTAGACGTCTAGTAAGGTTCAAGTAGAGTTGGGCGGTATGCTCGGGATTCCAGATCTGTTCATCTGGAGATCGGTAATCTTATCTTGTATCTCATTATGACTTTACTCTATTTTAATATATTGCTACTTATTCAGTTCTTAGTTTATTCTGGTTGCATATTCGATATAGTTGTGATTAGTGATGATTATTGTCATTTGATCGTGAAGCGTCTAATTCAGTACTCGAGTGAGTTAGGTGGTGTGTATTATGTAGACGTGGTGTATAGATATATTACATACCTACAGAGGCACCCTGACGTGCCGGGTCGTGTGGTAGTCCGCGTAGGTGACAGCTGCGTTGGTTCCTCTGTAGTCCACCCCCGTACGTATGACGAGCAGAGCGCGGTCGCGAAGGAGGTGACCCTTGTATCTTAATATCCTCATTAAATGATGCTCCTTATGATGTTTTCTGAGTTGATTACATTATAAATGAAAATGTGTAATGTGGCGTAAACTGTAGACTCTGTATTTAGTAATTACATAGGTTTCCTTTACTTTAACCGAATTTCGAGATTGTCTTACTATATTAGTGAGTCTCTATATTCTATCTCTGGAATATCATTTACCTCATTTACTCAGTTATCATTTACCATTTATCGTTGACTTATTTATCGTTAAAGCACTAGAGTTATTAGTTATCATAGGTCTGCACATTTATCTTTTCAATCATTATACTAGATTATCCTAATGAGTAAAATGACTCTTTATCCTTTTGGCATAAAATAAATTAACGATACTCAGAATACTTACCGGGTGAAGTGTTACAATGGGAGAATTATCTGTGCGTTTGCGGATATATTCTATAGCATTCTTTTTAGGAGGCAAGTGAAGATTATTTTACCTTTAATTTTTGGCATTATGTTAGGGATGACAACTTAACGTAAAGTGATGTTAAAAATACCAACAGCCGTATCAACTGTCAATAACTGTTCAATCGTATAATTCTACGATGTTTTTTTATAACAATTTGACATGTTTTTTTACAAGAATTTGACGATGCTTTGAACGTTGTAAAACATATCACCATACAACTGAACTCAATATTTTTAAAAATTTACATGCACTGCAAATAAATGTTCAACTCTCCGCTTCTTCTTTTTTTTTATAAGGACTAGGTAGCGTGCCCGTGCGTTGCTACGGGACAACTATATTTTCATAATAAAAACAGGCAGATCGCACGATAAGATAACAATACTTTAAAATTAAATATTGACCTTAAAATAACATTTAATACAAAAACAAAGTTAGTGAAATTAATATAGTCTCAGAGAGCGCGGCGTCGCAGGCTCACCAACCCTACTGTATAGACCAACTCTACAAAAATTGAGAAATCTTGAGTCAACTAACAAGGGCTAGAGCATCTTGTCACTTGCATTTCTCTTGATCTTAAATTGCATCTTCCAGACGATGCCCTTTTGTCACACCTAAATAACTATAAAATAAGACAAAAGCTATGGAAGACATATCACACTGAACCAGTGATTGCATTGTGTAAGAACAAACAATATTCAATATATATATATAGTATTGTACGTGCTAACACTACGATGACATCAATAACAAATCATAAAACAAAAATAACCTCTTTAGGATCTTCTCGTTCCCTACTATTGGTAAAATATCTCTACCCTTTGGATTTCAAGACTAACTAAAGCCCTCATTGCCATAATTTTTCTAGTAAAACCACAAAGTTTGAGCATCAATTGACCCGTATAAGATGTAGTCTTACGACATTAAAGAATCTCAAATAGAAACATTGATAATCACATATTTATGAAAACAAAAGGAATGCAATATATTATAAAATATTACAGTATACAAAGGCCAAACTAATATAAAAGAAAATATTGAGAAAGAAATAAAGTGGAGATATGGTGCACGAACTTGATGCTGCCTAGTGTATGCACATGTACTCGAGGTCGCCGTGGAAGTTGCAGCATAGCTTGATGGCTTCTTTCGCAAAATCGGAGATCTTGTGAGCTACCTGCGAATCTGCGTTGCAAGGCCACAAGTGTTTCGATGCTAATCATGTCTCTCGACATGTCAGTTGAAGCCAAGCAACTTTGCACAATTTTCAAATAAAATGGCCATGCTTATGGAATGTAATGACTGAATATATATACATATTTGCACAATTTCAAAACAAAAAGTGTAACATATGTATTAACTTGAGAGGATATCATTGCGTGTATAAAGAAAATGTCGGTAGCACTATTACTGAAAAAAGACAAAAAAAAGAAAAACTGTGTCCATCTGTAATATAAAAAATTCTGACTTAGAAATCAATTTATGATTGCAACTCAGTTTACCGCACATCAAAGTGGAAAGAAGCATTGATATAAAGGGAACATAGGAAGAAGGAAACATCAATGTAAGTGAGAAGAAGAAACAAATCATTGACTGTTCAGCATGTAATATTGACATTCACTGATTGCATTTTCACATTAATGTGCATATTTAATTACTTAACCTATTCATGAAGGAAGGTAGCACCACCATACGTCACATTCTTATTTCTATTCTAAGAAAGGTTTAGATTTATGACTAAAACCCAAACAAAGTATGAGGTGCAGATGTATGCCTAAACTCAAAACCAATCTAGAATGCCAAAAGTGCATGAGATGAACAACTGCTAACGGGCCAGGTATCTAATTTAGCAAGAAAGAACATACTCATTGCCGTCCCTTGTCAGCACAAGATACTCATTGAGAAATGAACTACTATGCTTATGAATGTACAGATCAGGTTGTTTTCTAAAACTAAAAACAAGGAACTGCTAAATGCTAGGAACTGAAAATTGCCTGAACATTGCCGTCCCCGGCGCCCAAACCTCCGATTCGCCCGAGCCTCCTCGGGAGAGCTCGGGAGAGCGGCGTCCTCGGCGCCCCAGTCTCCGACTCGCCCGAGTCTCCTCGGGAAGAGCTCGGGAGAGCGGCCCGAGCACCCGAGCCTCCTCGGGAGAGCTCGGGAGAGCGGCGTCCTCGGCGCCCAAACCTCCGATTCGCCCGAGCCTCCTCGGGCGAGCTCGGGAGAGCGGCGTCCTCGACGCCCAAGCCTCCGATTCACCCGAGCCTCCTCGGGAGAGCTCGGGAGAGCGGCGTTCTCGGCGCCCAAGTCTCCGACTCGCCCGAGTCTCCTCGGGAAGAGCTCGGGAGAGCGGCCCGAGCGCCCGAGCCTCCTCGGGAGAGCTCGGGAGAGCGGCGTCCCCGGCGCCCAAACCTCCGATTCGCCCGAGCCTCCTCGGGAGAGCTCGGGAGAGCGGCGTCCTCGGCGCCCAAACCTCCGATTCGCCCGAGCCTCTTCGGGAGAGCTCGGGAGAGCAGCGTCCTCGGCGCCCAAGTCTCCGACTCGCCCGGGTCTCCTCGGGAAGAGCTCGGGAGAGCGGCCCGAGCGCCCGAGCCTCCTCGGGAGAGCTCGGGAGAGCGGCGTCCTCGGCGCCCAAATCTCCGATTCGCCCGAGCTTATTGAAGTCTGAGAAATAAATGTTTAGAGAAATAAATGGAAGCGACAATAAAAATTGAAGTCTGAGATCACAAACAGTAGGAAACTGTGGAGCTAGAAGGATTCCAAACATTAAACGCTAAAAAAAAGAGCTTTCGGAAACAATGCTTGAAATGACGACATCACAAGCACACAACAAGAACAATAATCAAACCAAAACCAGGAAAGCTGCCAGCTTTCGGACATTATTATCTCTACAGAGTACCACTGTACCAGGCTGTGCTTCTCTAACCTGCCGCTTAATCATGTGTCACCAACCGTGATTATATGAGGCTACTGCAATAACTACCAGTTTACCACAGTGCATGAAATAATTAATCAATTGCGCAAGGATTGAAACAATAATTCGTGATTTGAGGGAGTACTCTGTGATGGGAAGATCAACCCACGAATTAGAGGAGATCCTTCTGATCCAACCACACAACGGATGTAGCATAGGACACAAAGGTTCAGGAGATCAGATCAGGACCTGTATATTTGCAGATATTGTGGAAGTCTTGCTCGTGGCCTAGGGACCTAGAAAAATTGTCGCCGCCGCATCTCCTAATCACGACCTGATGTGCAGATCGGGTTCGCTGCTATGCGAGTCTTCTGTGACAGTGGTCGCGCTTGGCCAGTGGTGGCTGTGTGCCCGGGCGGCTGCCACGCCTCAGCACGACTCGAACGGCGGCGCCTGCAAACTTGCAAAGAGAGGGAACAGGTGAATTAAATGGGTGAAAAATCGTCTCAAGGATTCAGCTGCTAGAGGGGGAGGTGAAGAAACAGAAGCATACTGTGATGGGGAAGACGTCGCTTTGAGTGCCGAAGGCCATGAAGATGGCGCGACGCCGGCGACTCCCGCCGCCGCCGCAGCCTGCCATGTTGACTCTCTCCTTATCGCCTCTAGCGCCGGCAACTCCGGTTGGCCGAGCTGCTCGGGCTGTGCCACCTCGGCGGAGCCCCCGACGATCTTCGGCGCCGCAGTTTCCCTGCTCTGGTGCCAGCGTAGCCGCGCGCCGCCCCGTCCGGCGTCGGCGAATCAGGCAAAGGGCATGAGATGTGGGTGTCCTAAGAAGCGAGCCGCGGCGAGGCTCGGGGTTTCGGTTCTGGACAGCGGCGGCGACTCCTTTCCTCCTGCGAGGTTTCCTTCTGTTCCCAGCGCCGTTGATTCCGGGCAGAGATTGTGGAGTGGGGCGACGGCGGTTTCGGATCGCATGAGAGATTTTTGCCGCGATTAATGGTTCGCATGTAGAAGAAAGAAGAAAATGAGTAAGGGATGGGAATCGAACCTGCGCGGCTATGCGGTGTGCGTGGTGGCGTGTGGAGGCAGAGAAGGTGCGCGTGTGGGATCGCAGCCAGGCGGACGGACGACCCCAAGTCCATTGTCGCACTAAACCAAGGCCTCCTCTTTAGCGTTATTAGTTCTAAAGAATTCCACTTTCTTTTAGTTCTGGAAGGAAGACGACCTGGTACTGTGGTCTGGTGGGTTCCGGATTGTTCCAAGCATACACCTATCGCCACAAGCAACTGACATACGGCCCCATATTGTTGTGTCCCACGTGCACGATCGCACGAGCCCACATGTCAGATCTTCTTGTCTCGCAAGACAGCCCCAGCGCGTCACAAGAAATTGGGAGTTCTCCGCCTATAAAATCGAACCCTAGCCCAGCCCGTCGTGTTTAATCTCCTTGCCCGTTCGTGTCCTATCTCTGTTCATCCGTTGCCCGCCTCGCCCCAAGCCGTCTCGCTAGGGTTTCGCCGCCGCCGCCACCATGCCTCGCCGCAGCTCAGGTAACCATCCCCTCTGGCGGCTCGTAGGGTTTCATCTCGAGGTTCGGTTCCTTGCGTTTGCGTTGACGGGTCGGGATGGCTCCCTCCTCCCGGATCTGGGGTTCGGGCGCGTAGATTTGGGCGTTTGTAGGTTCGATTCGGTCGGTATTGTGTTGTTGCTCGCCTGTGTTATTAACTTATTATATGCCCAAATTATATTGGGCCTGTGGTGGTAGGGTAGGATCGCGCATGTTTGCCATGTTTAGTTGCAGAAATAGCCGGATCTGTTTCTTGCGTCCAATTCTGGGCCTCCGCCTGTTTAGATAATTGTAAGAAGAAATAGGCAGGTGTTACTAATCGGCAGTGAACCGATTGCTTCTTGAATAACCGATTGCAGATAGTATCTCTTCGCAGGCGGTTCAGACAGGGGCATAGAGCAAATCCGAATCCCGACGGGGAAGGGTTACCACCACTGATCCTTTCTCGTTCGTATTCTGAATCCACACGAGGAAAGGGTTATTTCCATTGACCCTTCATCGTTCGGATTCGCATAGATACATCCTATTGTGTTTTCTTATGAGGTGTTTGGTATATTCTTGAAAGCATATCCTCTGTTTAGTGGATTGAATCTTATGAGTGTTGCATGTATGTAGTTGTATCGACAGTTGATAAGTGCCTCTTTGAGTAGCCATTACAGTCGCTGGGTGCTGTCTTGGTTTAGTTAGGGGGCGCATAGCAATGGCCATCTGATGTCCACCCAGGCCTTTTGAGGGGGCACTTCATCTGTCTTACCAAGAAGTACCCCCCAAGCAGCCCTAGACATTTATCAATTTATCTGCATTATCACTGTTTGATCCATCTTTCTCAATGAAATGTATTTTCAGTTGGTTTATTGGACTAACTACCATATGCCTTTTTGAGTAGCCATCATAGTTGTATATACTATCTTGGTTTAGTTAGGAGGCACATAGAGATATGTGACAGAGTCACCTTGGCTGATCAGAGCAACACATCGAGCATTTGTTTGATGTGTTCTTTGAAAAACCGTACATTGTATTGTCATCATCTTTCCTTTATTTTGTTTTTATCTGCTTATGAGTTTTATTGAATGGTAGACGTATGATGCAAACCATTTGCAAGATTGTTTGTGTACTTGATTAGTATTAATGTTTCAGGGAGCAAATGCATTTCTGAATATATTTGTTTTAAGGACTAACTGTACTACTTAGGGAACCAATAATGTGCCTCTCGAATAACCAGTTGCTTTGATTAGTATGCTTGCATTTGGTTCAGACAGGGGCACATAAGAAATGGTATCATTTGAGGGAAGGGATCTTGTCTTTTCTTCATCCCTTCTTAGATTGATACCTACAGTTATCATAATTTTGCTGGTGGTGCCATCTTTATAGTATCATGGTTTTGTTAGCTTGTTGCATCTTTCTCTACCATTATTATGTGCTGATTTTCGAGTTAAACTGTGTTTATGATAAACCATGCTGCTTTGTTTGTGTAATTATTTGTCCTTATTTTCCCCCCACTGTATTCTCAGGAAGGTCTGCCCCACGCCCGGCACCACGCGCTGCTCCAGTGAGAAACCCGCCACAGCCAGGTACTCAAAGTGATTCACATAGACGATAAATGTCTTTAGATCTGACATTGTCATGGTTAGCATGTGTCTTTTGACTATGCAGTATTATATGGATTTGTGTTACAAGTATGTAACTTAATTTATGTTTTGTATTCCTGTGTTCAGTTGTTGAAAATTTGTTCAGTTTGTTAGTATAACAATGTTGATGACATAAATTACCGTAAGATTATTTTGGAATTTCTGGTGCAAGTATGAGCTGTTCTTGCGTTGGAAACAAACTTCTTGCGTTTCTTGTGCAAGTGTGAAGCTGTTCTTGTATTTTAGTTTATATAGAAAATACTGTTCTGTGTTTCTATTGGAATTATAATTTGTTTTGGTTCTCTTCCTAATGCTGACACATGGATTTATGGTACAAGTATAATTGTTGATTGCTTTGGAATCATAATCAATAGTTTTAAATTCATATTAGGATTAGGATTACAGTTCATTGTGTTTATATTGAAGTTATGATTTGTTTTATTCCTGACTTTTTTTTTCCTTCTGGCAGCGCGCCAGGCTCCTCCTCCGGCTCCTGTTCGTGATGGGGGTGGCTCCATGCTTGGAGGAATCGGGTCCACCATTGCTCAAGGTGGTATTCAAAGCTTGTTCTTTTTCCGAATAGCTTCAGCTATAAACATTATCATAATCCTTGAATTGATTTGAATGAACACATTTTTTTTAGGTATGGCATTTGGTACGGGTAGTGCCATGGCACACAGGGCTGTTGACGCTGTAATGGGTCCACGTACCATTCAGCATGAGACTGTTGTCTCAGAAGCTGCTGCCGCCGCCCCTGCTGCTCCAGCGATGAACACTGATGCTTGCAACATCCATTCCAAGGCTTTCCAAGATGTATGTTTGCTTGCCACTTTATGCTGCGTACTAGTTTTTCCTCAGTTTGGTTCATCAAACATTTTGGTTACTAATTCCTGTGATGTGGTAGTAAATTTTATGGTGATTTCTTTAGCTGTACCAGAGCTGCATGTTGTCATTCACATTTTGTTTGATATGTTCCCTTTACCATCTTGAAAGCCTCCAATAAAGTGTCTAAATTGGGCAGTGTGAATTGACTAATATATGGCCCTTATCTGTTTATTTCAACACGTTAAGTTAAATATTTCTGTTACTACTAGGTTTCTTTTGTTTTTAGCTGATGTTTGGTCAAATGTGAGTGACATTGCGTAGTTACTGTCTACTTCCTTTTGAGGCACTGAAGCTTTAAGTAGCAAGAGGTGCCTGTTTTTTTTTTTTTCTTATTAAACAGAGCCTGCTAATTATTTATCATCAAGGCTAGGCTCTCATCAAGCCTAAATAACAAGGGTATGATAGTTTTACAGGGTTGGCTTTGTTGAGATAATGTTGACCTTCATTTTGTATACTGATTTGATGATGCCCTCACTGGTTTTTTGGTTGATGCAGTGTATTAACAACTATGGCAGCGATATCAGCAAGTGCCAGTTCTACCTTGACATGCTGAACGAGTGCCGCCGTGGTGGTGTGTCTGCCTAAGCTGCCTCTATTGGGATCATTCATTGATAGATTCTCTTTTCACTCATGGTATCTCATTAATAAGACACCGTGAAACTTTGAACCATCTCCACAGCTTGGAAGATATGGTTATGTACTCTTTCCTGGGATTGTTACATTCTGTCATCCTGTACTAAAGTCTCTTGGTATCTGGTGATCATAAATATTTGAATGAACCAGTTATGTTGGAATATGTTGTCGTTTTTATTCCCGATACCGATAGCGTACTTGTAAGCCCAACAATGCCCTGCCCCGGGCCTGTGACCACGTAATTTTCCATCGAGATCATCGAATTTTCTCTTCCTCGTGGGGCTTCTCGGTTGCAGCCACAACGCCCAGAGGTGCTGAAGCTTATAACTGACGGGTTTGCTTTGTTTCATCGCTGAGCGCTGTTATGCCTCGTTGAGGGATTTGGCTTTGCTCCGACTCCGAGGAACTGCCTCTGCAGTGTCATGCGCCTCTGCAGTGGGGGCTGGCTGCAAGCTCGGAGGACAGTCGAGTTGAAATTTGACAAAACCTTTAAAAGCACGTTGCTAACGTCGCCTTGACCAACGACCAGTGCTAATGCTGTCAGTCTGTCACTAGGCTAGTCTCGGTGATAGTTTCGTGTAAGTTTTATTTGCATTAAATACGATGTCACATAATTCTGATAACATGGCAGAGTATCTAAGAAGAGAGGAGAAATGAGTTCTATCTGGATAAAACTCACATGATTACAAAACCAGCATACGAGGTCCAAAAAAGCTGGACACACCCAGCCTTGTAAGGTGGAACAGAGTCTAGAAGGGCAAGGTTGAACCAACATTCAAATTCTTCATTGCTCTGTTCGGCTAGTTAGATTGTACTGCTGGCTCACTGATTGTTATATGAGAAAAACACTGTTGAATGGCTGACTGATGCAGGCTGGTAAGTTCAAGCGAACAGTCATATGAGATGTTCCACGATGTGTTCTTTAATGTTCCATGACATACTTTTCGTTCTCACGTAGTGGTTGTGAGCTGTTCTGTGGTTCATTTTAGGTTAAGTTGTTTCGATGCGTTGGTCCTTTTTTTTTTCCCTTCATCACGTGGCTATTTTTCTTTTATATTATTTTTTAAATGTCTTGTTCTATCTTTTATTAATTCTATTTTCCTATTTAAGTCATTTGTTAATATTATTTTTCCCCTATATAACAACCGCTCTTTTCCCCATATTTTCACTAATATTTTAATACTATCCACAAAAATCTAAAATTTTGTTCTCCTAAATCTGGAATATCATTCATGAACCTAGTATACGATATTTTCTAAATATTGAACATCACCTCCACCCTTTGAATATGTGCAAGTCAAACTATCTTAAGTTTCACTAACTTTATAGAAAAAAATAAACATTTATAACGTAAAATGATCACATTATGAGAACATATTCTATGGTATATATACTAATTTGAAGTCATATTTTTTTGCGGATCTTTCTAGAAGTTCGAATAAAGTTTAAAAAGTTTGATACTACAAGACAACTATAGGAATCTATTTATTTATAGATAGAGGGAGTATCTTTATGAGACAAATGTTTGTTAATGAAATTATATCTAAATTTATCCATGTGGGGCTTTGTTTTGAAGAAGTTATTATTATAAAAACATGATGCAATCAAAATTTAGCATCAATAGCATCAAAATTTTGACAAAATAAGAAAAAATAGTTTTCAACAGTTTAACAAAATAATTTGACATCAATAGTTACTTGGCATATCTTCTCTTCGCGCACGCAAAGTGCACGTATACGGCTTAGCATCCGGGGCTCTTCGTTTGCTAATGGAGCTCTGCATTCTCTTAGCAGGTCTTTTTGTTTTGTTAGCGGGATTTTTTATTTTACAAGTCAAAGATATCAGACTCTTGGACATGGACAGTTTTTTTTACTTGGCATATCGCTTTTGTGAGTTTGCCAAGTAAAATTTGGTAAATCACAAAATTTGCCAAGTAAAATTTGGCAAACTTTTGGAGATGCTTTAGTATCACTATATCAGTGTTGTGCTAGTACCGTGTCAGACATTTGACCATCTATAGCAGCCAAGGCAGTTTGAACCAAAGCCAAGGAGGGGCAAGCGAAGTGTCGTGCCGCTGAACCATGGGTGCAGGACAACGCAAATTTGTGCAACTTTGGACACAAAATTGCAAGATGCCAATGCCACCCTGACTAGGGAGGATGAGGGTATTACCCTGGAGGCTTACAACATCAAGATCCTACGTGGCAAAATCAACATATGAGCTGCAAGAAATCAGGACACACCACACACCTGGACTTGAGAAGGAAAGAATCTGGAAGGGTAAGGTCGAACCATATGAGCTGCAAGAAATCAGGACACACCTAGACTTGAGGAGGAAAGAATCTGGAAGGGCAAGGTTGAACCAAATTGCAAAACCAGCATACGAGGTCCGAGAAATCTGGACACACCCAGCCTTATAAGGTGGAAAGAGTCTAGAAGAGCAAGGTTGAACCAAAATCCAAATTCTTCAATGTGCCTATGAGATGTTCCACGATGTGTTCTTTGTGTTCCATGACATACTTTTCGTTGTTTACATAGTGGTTGTGAGCTGTTTTAATTTGTGGCTCATTTTAGGTCAAGTTTGTGTCGACGTGTTGGTTTTTTTTTTGTTTTCCTTCATCACGTGGCTATTTTCCTTTTATTATTTTTAAATGTCTTGTTCTATCTTTAATTAATTATATTTTCCTATTTAACTCATTTGGTAATATTATTTTTCCTACATATTTTATAGCAACCGTTCTTTTCCCCATATTTCTACTAATATTTTAGTACTATCCACAAAAATCTAAAAATTTGTTCTCCTAAAATCTGGAATATCATTCCTGAACCTAGAACAATTATATGAAGGCGGAACATTATTTTCTAAATATAGAACATTGCCTCTACTCGATAAAAAACTGTTATACTCCACCCTTCGAATATGTGCAAGTCAAACTATCTTAATTTTGACTAACTTTATAGAAAAAAAACATTTATGACATAAAATGAGCATATTATCAAAACATATTCTATGGTACATATACTACTTTAAAGTCATATTTTTTTGTGGGTCTTTCTAGAAGTTCGAATAAAGTTTAAAAAGTTTGATACTACTCCTATAAGACAACTATAAGAATCTATTTATTTATAGATAGAGGGAGTATCTTTATGAGACAAATGTTCGTTAATGAAATTATATCTAAATTTATCCATGTGGGGCTTTGTTTTGAAGAAGCTGTTATTATTATAAAAACATGATGCAATCAAAGTTTAATTTAGATGCTTAGAAACAACAGTATTTTTAGTCTTAGAAAGCTATTACGATGTCACCATATTTACGTTCGCATCGCATCGCATGATATTTTTTTTCGTGCGTGGCCCTCTGTTTGATGGGCCGGTGGGCTGCTCGCTTGTGGGCTAGGCTGATTAACGAGCGCGAGCAGGAGCGCGCACTGGGTTGGCGAGGCGCTTCTTGCCGATATACCCCGGCCGCCGCCATCGCCTCCAACCTTCTCTCAGGGCGCAACAAAACCCTCGTCCCTCGCTCAAGACGTATCTTGCTAGGGTTTGGTCTCGCCGCCCGGCCGCGCACGCCTCCAGAATCTTCTAGTTCTAGACGTTCGAGGAGGAGGGGAGGCTCCCACCGCCGCAGCAGCCATGGCGTCCACCAAGGTCCAGCGTATCATGACCCAGCCCATCGTAAGCTACCTTTCCGCCCCCACCCCCTCTGCGCTTGTCTGCTCTTCTGATTTTCATTCATAATAATATCGTCGTGCTGTTCCTAATCGTCTCGCCCTATGTTTTGATGTGGTGGTTGGTTGGCGAATCTTTGGTCGGCGTGCGCGGCGGCAGAACCTCATCTTCCGGTTCCTCCAGAGCGTAAGTGGATTGCAAAACTCTTTCCTGTTTCTGGGCTATATGCAAATATCTGCGCGGTTTTGCGGTGCTTTGGTCAAGGTTTGTAAATTGATTTGGTTCTTGAATTTTGATTTCTCGCAGAAAGCGCGCATCCAGATCTGGCTCTTCGAGCAGAAGGACCTCCGGATTGAGGGTCGCATCATCGTGAGTTTTCTTGCCCTGTTTCTTGTTCAGAAGGCAAAATTTAGTACCAGTAACTCTCTACTAGCTCCTCGTAATTCTCTACTAGCTCCTCGTAACTCTCTACTGTCGCCCAGCAACTCGCCTGTATATGCTAGTAGTAGTGTAGTTTTTATTGGGACAAATCATCCTACCTATCCCAAAAGAATGCAAAAGGCATATCTTGGGTTTGCTTTGTTACGAGCTAAAGGCTAGCTAGAAAAAACGCGTTACAGTTGATAGCTTAAAACACATGTGACCTTAATCAAATGCTTTCCCACAAGCTCCTACTAATGTGGTCTGAGTATGGTGCACACTGTTTGTAAGATCGCAATTCTTAAGCTAATATAAGGCACGTGCAATTGTTGATTTCAAGTGTCTTCAAAGGATTAGTACCTAGTTAGCACAAAAGGTTATAGAGTAATTTTGTTCCAACGAAAGCACTGTTAGGCAACATTGTTTAGTGCATGTGAATGCTTAGCTGCAATATTGTGCCAATAGTTAAGTGCTTATTGACTTAAATAGGTGATTGAAATGTGATGTGTTCCAATATTGAGTATTCCTTTTGCAACTGAAGAACTAATCTATATGAATTATGAACAACTATTGTAAATAGTGTCAAGCCGTGTTACTTTCTTATGAAAATATTCCCTTTTTGTCCAATCAGAATATTATCAATGGTTATCAAGAATTAGTGCAAAGACTTCTGAAAGATGCTATTTAGAATGTTTTTCGTTTAGGGATCCTTCGCTGCACTTTCTGGTACAGAGGTTTACACTGTATGTGTTGCAACTTGTCAGTTCCTTGTTTTGCCTCATGAGTCATGAACACTGAGAAACAGATTGATAGGTGATAAGTGACAATCAGGAATCACTTATGGACCATGTTTAGTTCTCTTTGGGTTTCTTAGGGAGATATTTATGTTGTCCTGGGTGATAGGTGTATGGTTGGTAGCATTTATTTATTTATTTATATCTATTTCAATATCATTTGTGTTTTCCTATTCCTGTGGGTTCATGATGTGATATAAATGCAGGACCTTTTGTTTTTGGCTGCTTATTTTCCCCTTATTTGGTCTTCTATGTTACAATCTTCTATGTTACTGTCTTGAGTGTCTGATATGATTAATGTGTATGTGACCATGCACTTCTGGGCATGTGTATTGATGTCTGTGTTCTTGTGGGGCTATATGGATGTACTTTTTCAATTTGCTATCACTAACTAGGTTGTGTTGCCATTTGTGGTGTCTTGAAAACTAAGTACAATTATAGTAACGCATTTAATTCATTTTCTACTGTGGATTGAAATTCTAGGTTTCTGCATATTGCTTAGGCTTAGCCTCTTGTTCATATATTTTTGGAGTAATGATTCACTTATAACAGCTGTATGAATAGTGGAATTCAGGAGCTTGCTATTCATACATCCGTACTATGATCCTTTCGTGGCAGCTTGATTTCTAGGATTTATATAAAATTTGGAATTTACAGGGTGAAACAAAGTGTTCCAGGCATGGTTTTTTTGATCTAAAAATGGGATCAAGATAGCTCACCCTCAAGGCCCTAGTATAGCTCCTGTTCAAGCTCCACATTCTTGGAACGGTCCCAAAGACACCCTATACGCTATATCTTTGCAGTTGTTGTGCTCGTACATCAGTTAGGAAAAGGGTCATTTTAATCGTATACTGTTTGGTAGGACAACTCATACATCAACATGGATTTTATTCTCATTAAACCCTGCAGATCGTACTATTTTTTGAAACTTAGCTCATAGTTGTTACACTTGCAGGGATTCGATGAGTACATGAACTTGGTCCTTGATGATGCTGAGGAGATCAACGTCAAGAAAAACACTAGGAAATCACTGGGTTAATAAAACATGCATCCCCGGAAAATTGTTTTCCCCCATCACATGAATCAATATCATGATCTCTTGTTATGCTCTAAATGTTTGGTTGTCAAATGGTTTGCAGGCCGGATACTGCTCAAAGGTGACAACATAACTTTGATGATGAACACGTGAGTTAACAAATCCTACCTTTGTATTAATCCTACCTTTGTGTTCTGGCTAATTATTCTGAACCTTGTAATTTCTTGTGGGTGGACTTCTAAAATCTCTTATTTTTCAACTTTTGCAGTGGCAAGTGAAGATTCTTGTGGCAGGAATGATGTTTGGTGTACACGTTCAGTATCTGTGACACATTGTACTCCATCCATCCATCCATCCAGACTTGAATGTATCATGTCATTGTGGTTTAGTGAGAGTTGTATTGGCTGTTAACTACCTGAGTAAACTCAACACTATGTGCTAGATGCTGCTCACTAGTGTTCCAAAGATTGAGCCCGACTGTTTGTGCCATATTGACATCTTTTCTAGTTACATACTGAGCTTTTCCTGAAGTTATGCTTTACTTACGGTCTTACGCTTGTTTTTTGGAACCGGGGAATGAAAAACAACGAGGTTCTAGCAGGTGTTTTTCGCTCGTGGGTTGTGTGGAATAGAATGCCAAGGGAAGTTATAAATATGTACATTAGAATTACTTGTTCAGAAAAAATAATAGATAAATCAAATGTATATATGTTGTCTCCAAAATCAAGTTAATATTTGAATGTATATCCAGATTTGAATTATATCCTTTTTGTGTTCACATATGCAAATATTTGATTCGGATTTAACTAAAATAGGGTAAAAAGTGCTATCTTAATTCTGTTGAAGTGAAATGTAAATGAACGAACGAGTGATAGGAAGAACTGTAATTCATTGATCTCTGAAATGTAGTTATACATATGAATGGGTGTCTTGGATTGGTAAGAGATAATAGTTGGATGGAAGGACATGTCCTATCAGAGACATGGTTAATTGACTAATCCTATGTAACTGTGATGAGATCTCATCACTTGTAAAGGTGTGCCTTTATGCGTTCGTTTCGCAACAATTCGATTAACATGCATGTTCGACCTGCACCCATCCGTAGTGTGTATACAGTATACACCTTGTATTGCAATTTCTTTATTCCTCGGTGTCTGTCGGTCAACAAACCAGGGTCTGTTGGATCTTCATCGTGCAGTTATCGAGTCTTCTTCAACCACAATGAGTCATCAAACCGTACCGTGACGAGCCAAGTTCGTTCGTCGTGCCGAACTGTAACTACGGCCACCAGCTCCACGGCCATCGGGATGGAGTGATGGATCAGTTCATCTATCCACGTCCGGAGCACTCTGGCTCGTCGACGAGGTTCGATGCACCTGGACACCCCCGCCTTATCTCCCCGATCGCTGCTGTGCGTGGTTGGGCACAACGCGCAAAGCCGCGCAGCTCAGTTTGGCAGCCAGCCAAAAGCTGCTTTCACAATTCATACATACATATGCTTTCTCAATTCTCATGCATGCGAAATGTGGGCGATCTTTGGTCGCGCCAGTACCGCATGACCAGGACGGCGACCACGACCAGTACCGCAGGACGACAGGAGTCGTGACAGTCACTACAACAGCATGGCACGCCAAGGGTCACCCGTGGCCGCCTGCTCACCCGGCACCGGCGCTGAACTGGACAAGGACGCGCGGATGGTGCTGGCAGATGAGGATGGCGCGTACGTGGATGGCAGATGAGGATGGCCACCGGTGTCTTCCGCGAGCCCGGGAACGGACAACCTCGGCTAGATCCACCAGGATCCCCCGTACCGGGCCAGCGTCCTCACCTTTGCTCGTCTCAATCACCTGACCTGTCAGTCACCACCAGCCTAACCGACTCGATGCCTGATTGTCAGGTTGGTGCATTAAGCCCAGTGCCGTAATCGTTTACTCCCTCCGTCCCCCAAATAATCCTAAATCTTTGACTTCTAACATTCTTCTTTGACTGTCCGTCTTATTTAAAAATTTTTAATAAATCTTATTTGGTTTGTTACGACATAGTCTATCGTTGGAGATAGTTTTATAATGATTTAATAATTTTATTATTTGAATTAAAAAATTAAATAAGACAAACAGTCAAAGTAGAATAACAGAAGTCACAGATTTATAATTATTTGTTGGACGGAGAGAGTAATTTGATCTGAGTCCACAAATATGATGGATATAAAAGGCAGCGTAGGTAAAGAGACACTAAACCAGTGGCACTAGACTACTATAGTAAAACCAACGAACCATTTTTTTTTCCTCCTTTTTTTATTAATGCTTCGTTCAATAGTAGTTTCTGTACAACTCTTGAGCTCAGAAGCACAAAACAAAGGACGAATTAACCTAGGCATCCAATAATTCCAATGCTCCCAATTTCCTCCTCCTCCGGTAACAACTCGCTCCTCCTCCCTCTCGGTCAGCTTTAGGCCGCTAGCCGCCTGCAGCGGTTAGTGAGCAGAATTGCTATAGCGCCACAGCCGCCTGCTGCTGCTGCTGCTGCTGCTGCGACGGGAGCCTCCCCTTGAGGAAGCCCCTGCACACCTTCTTCCACAGCTCCTTGTCCGGCTGCCGCACGTCGAAGCTCGCCTTGGCCACGTCCACCTGGCAGTCCTGCCAACAAACACCAAATAAACAAGGCCCTTTAATTAGTTTGATGGCCAAATTAATATGCATACTACAGTCATTGTACTACTACTGCACTGTACCATGCAGATGCAGTAGAAGCACAGTGTGATTATGTTGCTTACGAGGATGTGGTTATGGCGGAGGAGGCGGTCGGCGATGCTCATGAGGATGTCCTTGCTGTACTCGGGGTGGCCCTGGACGCCCATGACGCGGTCGCCGAGGCGGAACATCTCGACGCGGGTCTTGTCGGAGCGCGCCAGCACCTCGGCGGCGGCGGGGAGCTCCCACACCTCGTCCTGGTGGAACTCGATCACCGGCATGTGCACCGGCAGCTTCAGCGGCGCGAACAGCCGCGCCGCCGCCGCCGTCGGGTGGATGCAGCTCACCCCGATGTCCCACCCCTTGGTCGACCGCCCCGTGCGCCCGCCCAGCGCGCGGCACAGGATCTGCAAACCAAATCACGCGACAAATAAACACAGCCGTCAGAACAGAGATGTGCATTAGCGTATATAATAATTATTAAAGAAACAATCAGCTTGTTCTTTTGACCAATCAACGCTTATTTTCAGCCACGAAACAGTATTTTTCTCTCACAACTAATCAGCACGAGGCGAAATCAGCACTTATTTTTCAGCCAAGGTGAATAATAAAGCCCGGCCATAGGAGTTCAGATCGTCAGATATGTGCATCTAACAAACGAGACCGATCTAGATCGGGGGCCATTAACGACGCCGGGGCCGCCGGCAAATCACGTCCACCACCAGCTCCTTCCTCGGAAACCACTGCAGCCTGCAGGGGCATCACCATGATCACCATGTGCCGAGTGCGACGGGAGTCGGACGACACCGTCACCTTCGGACAGCGCACCGTTTCCTTCAGGAACACGCGAACCGCACAGTCCCCTTTCTCTTTCTTGGACCCACCCGCAGCAGTTGCTGTCGTCGTTGAGCAGAGACCGGCGGTGCTTGTACGGTCGTGCAGGCCTCTGACTCTTCTCCATACTGTAAGATATTCATCAGCTGGGAAACTCGACCTAGGATTCCATTACTAAAACAATTGGTCTCCTGTGTATGACAGCGAGAGATTTCGCGGCTACAGAACAAACCAAATCGAGGTCTTCCAGCGCGCAAGACACAGCGCGGCTCCGGCTCTTCGATCAAACTAGGGACAACGACAG
Organism: Eremochloa ophiuroides; assembly: GCA_038502445.1. Taxonomy (NCBI): domain Eukaryota; kingdom Viridiplantae; phylum Streptophyta; class Magnoliopsida; order Poales; family Poaceae; genus Eremochloa; species Eremochloa ophiuroides. The sequence goes on from JAHLJS010000002.1 coordinate 16,925,812, forward strand.
TGTTGCGGCGGCCACAGCCACTCAGGAGCCCTGACCATCAAAATTCCGAAAGCAAAGACCAAGTCCTGTCTCCTGCATAGATCCACAGGCTACAGCGTAACAGCGAGACCTTTGTCCCAAACGTGAAAAAATCTACTTTATTTACCTAGATCTCGACACCAAAGTTTTAACCTTTTCTTCTTCCCTTCCACGCAGAAAAGCTATTTAAATTATTATTAAAATTACCATGCTGATTTAGGGGAAGAGTCCTCACGCGGTCAAGCCATGATTCATTCAAACAAAGTGGTGAGATTGCGTGAGCTTGGACTCGGACGGCACACGCACACGCCCTTTGGGTGATCTTACGAGCTGGTGCGCTAGCAGTAGCATCGTCATCTCAAAAGCAACCGCGGGGCGAGCGCGAGACGCGTCACGCCACCTGCGTTCTTCTCTTCCTAACCGTCGTCCGCGGGCGGATTTGATTTTAAAAAATTGCATTGCAATTGCAGGCGCGGTTTACGCGCCAAATGCCAACCGGCCAATTGGATTTGGGGGGATCTGGGAGCCAGCTAGCCACACGGCGGTCTACAGGGGCAGCGAGCCGTAGGGAGATCCCGCGGACTAAAGACAACGAACACTTGTTTGTTTGAGTGCCTCCAACCACAACCGAGAGCTAGCTAACACGGCCACGTCACACCACGTGAATCATCGAGGCCAGCCTGGTTTTTTTTTTTTGCTAGAGAGATGCTGCCGTCTTAAACTAGATTTGGATTAGCGTGGAGTTTGTATGCACTTCTAATCAGTCCGTGACCGTCTGTTCGCTTCGACCAGAATCAAATAGGGGGCCTCTTCTGGTTCTATGAACTGGACTGGAAAACAACGTGGTGGCAGAAGCAAAGCAAGGGCGGGGGGAGTGGGACAGGGCTGTTGTCTACATCTATGCCACAGACAGGTAGGGGCCACCGCGCAGGAAGTTTCCAGCCACACCTCCCTTCTAGTGGGTCCCTCTTCGGGATGCGCTGCATTTTCCTTTGTAGTTTTGTAGCAGCAGCATAGCCTTTTTTTTTAAAAAAAAAGGGAGAATATTTTTTAAAAAAAATGATGGCGCATTGTGTTAACGCTAATGGCTCTCACCAGCATTGGACACTGCCCAGAACAATTTTTTTATTTAAAAAAGAGAGATTTTTGTTTGGGAAACCAAAAATTGTTCTATTTGCTGAAAAAGTAACTATGCATCTTCCCGTCCCCATTGCTGCCGCTCACCAATTAAGCAACTGTAAAGTTTAGTAAGTACCTGTCAAAACGCATCAAGAATGACTACATTTCGCTTTTATGTACTCCGTATAAATTCTATGACGAGACTCGCCGTAAGAAAAAAAAAAGGAGAGAAAAGGTCGGATTTTTCACCGAGCGCTAGGCCTAGAAGAGCGGCGGCCCCACCAGCTGGTGCCCCTGCGTCCTGCCCCGTGAACACCAACGGCAGCTAGTACGCGCGGAAGGAACTAGACGAAACAAGGCAAAACAAGAGAACCAACCAGCCGTAGCTAAACCGAACCAATTAACAGCAAGTGTGCAGGAATGGAATGGATGGGATGGGGATGGGCACCTGGTGGCCGAAGCAGACGCCGAGGATGCGCTTGCCGGCGGCGTGGAGGCGGCGGATGAGGGCGACGAGGTCGAGGATCCACGGCTCGTCGCCGTGCGCGTCGGCGCAGCTCCCGGAGATGACGAACCCGTCGAAGCCCGCCGCCTCGGCGTCGGTGGGGAGCTCCCCGCGGACGGCGCGGTACACCCGCCAGCTCTCGCCGTCCTCCTCCAGCAGCGCGCGGAACACGGCGAAGTAGCCGCTGTACTTCTGCCGCACGTACTCCGAGTCCTCGCCGCACTGCAGCACCGCGTACGAGCCCGCCGAGGAGGGCGCCACGGCGGCCGATACTACGGCGCTGGCGGCGGCCGCGGAGTCGACGGCCGACGCGGCGATGTCGAGCGGCCCCATTCCCATGGCTGGCGGCGGCAGCGCGCGCGGGCAGGCGGTCTCCGGCCCGGGAATGGAGGCGGGGATCGGGGGGCTGGGTCCTTGTGGCTCCCTGCCTCGCTTGCGGGTGGGAGACGAGAGGGGAATGGGGAGAGAAGTGTGAGGCGAGGGCGCTATTTAAAGCAGCCCGAGCGGTTTTCCCTCGCAAAAATTTATTGTTTTCTCGCCCTTGATTTCTTTTTCTTTTTGCTATTACTATTTCTATATTTTTTAACTGGGGCTAGCCGCTACTAGTAGCTGATGGTATGGTATGGCAACGGCCAACGGGCAGTGGGCGGAGATTGCGCGGGTTGTTTTGGACAGCGCGGGTCTTTGTCAGGGACTCCGATCCCCCTTTTCCGCCCTCAGCCTATTTCTTTGCGGTGAAAATAAGCGCCGATCTGAGTTGGTGCTAATTTATTATGAGAGAAAAATACTGTTACATGGCTAAAAATAAACGGCTGATTGCTGAAACGAACAAGTCTGTTCGCTTCATCTAAAAAAACGCTTATTTTTCAGCTCTGAAACAGTGTTTTTCTCAAAAAAAAATTAGCAACAGCCAAATCAGTTTAGCTTATCACTTGTCATTCTTCGCTGTTTTGGCTACAGGATTTTGTTTCCAACAACGAATATTATGTGTATATTGATATATTTTAGGATTTGTTGCAACGCATTGGTGATTTGTGCGTGTGCAAGTGCGTTAGCCTAACTGACCAACGGCACCACTGCACCAGGGACAGGCTACGGTTGGAAATCTCGGTTACAACTTTGAAGGAAATCGTCAGCAGTGAGTACTGTAAGTACGTCGGAGAAACAAAGCACAATAGTAGTACTGGAGTACTACCATGTTCAAACTTCAAAGTCTTTGCTTTCAGAAATGAGCATGGAAAAAAATGTGTGCGACCAGGCCAGACTAGCACTGACATCGTTCGCAGAATAACGCCATCTTTCAGCAAATTGCATCCCAGGGAATCCACCGGGGAATCACGAAACCAGCTGCGGCGACGGCCACTTCTTCACTCCTGTAGCCCTGTCCTGTCCTCGTGGCGCCAAGAGGAAAACCACGGTATCCGCACGAGCTCCGAGGTGCGTGTCCGAGACGGCCAGCTCGCACTCGCAGGTTGAAGGTGCTTTCTTATCTTGGGGGCCGGAAACACCTTTCACCTCTCACCTCGCGGCCGTGCAAAGGCATTTACCGGGCCTTTTTAGAATGGACCTGGACACGGTTTTGAGGAGGAAAAAACCCAAAAAGCGTCCAGGTTCAATGAACCGTTCGGTCGGTCGAAGGCGAAGCACGAAACCTCACTGGAGGGAGTTTGGACGTACGACTGCCTTCGCTTTCGGCGGCGTTCGCCAAATTTTGCATTGACGAAAAATTTGGCCGAATCACGATTTGTCGCGGTCGTGGGAATGGAAGGTTTGACAAAAATTTATTTGCTTGCGGCAAGGCAGAACGAGTCACGCGTTTCTCATTATGGTAAAATGAAAGGGCTCTGTTTGTTTTGATTCCATATATATATATATATATATATATATATATATATATATATATATATATATATATATATATATATATATATATATATATATATATGTATATGTATATATATATGTATGTATGTATATGTATGTATGTATGTATGTATGTATGTATGCACAAGTTTAATTACATGTTTCGCCTATCATCGATCAGCATCGTCTATATATTCTGGGCGTTCTTTTGTACTGAGCTCAAATACAATATCTTCAAAATCGTACTCGATCGAGTATAGGATATAAAATATAGGAGGATAAGTAAGCCACTCTTTGAAATCTTAGATTTTAGCCATTCCCTCATGCATGCGATATATATATGGATAACAATCAAAGAAGACAACGAGAGTGGGCCCCTTAATCTAACCTTTGGAACATAATATCTCGACAAAAGAATTTTTTCTAGACCATCTTGTCAAATATGTATCTACCTACCTAATTAATAAGATTCAAACACGAACATAAAAAATGCAGTGCATAACTGGATACTAGGTTTTTGGAAATACTGCCTTCACTTTTAGGTTTTTGCAAATTTTACATAAATGGAACCGTATCACACTACACACTAGCCTTTGTCAACTATAGTAGTACTACCTACCTAATTAATAAGATTCAAACACGAACATAAAAAATGCAGTGCATAACTGGATACTGGGTTTTTGGAAATACTGCCTTCACTTTTAGGTTTTTGCAAATTTTACATAAATGGAACCATATCACACACTACACACTAGCCTTTGTCAACTATAGTAGTACTACCTGCCTAATTAATAAGATTCAAACACGAACATAAAAAATGCAGTGCATAACTGGATACTGTGTTTGGAAATACTGCCTTCAGTCCTTCACTTTTAGGTTTCTGTAAATTTTACATAAACGGAACTGTATCACACTGCCCATTGTCAACTATATATAGAGTAGTATATATTTGACTGACATAACAAGAGCTAAAGCGTGTATCAAATTAATGGGATTTGCTAAAATTTATGTATTTGAATTTAGTTTTGTTTCGGACGATAGCTATTCCATATACTTTACACTAAAATTATATGTTTCCTTCGAACATGATAAAACCTGATTCATGTTGACACAATGACAATTAATAATTTATAATTATTTCTAAAAGAAGACAATGATAAAAATTTAATATGTCATGACACAAAGACAAATAACAAATTATAAAAGTAATAATATACTTATAATAGTTGATGGTATAAGAGTGTTGCCTTAAAACGTCTAAAATTCCAGACACCTAAAATATAGAAAAAAGTGTAAATAATTTGATAATTGACATGGAACTCCATTTCTATGCTAAGAGTAAGCGAGTGGAGGAGGTTCCCTACAGTTAGTTGGGCAAAAAGAAAGGGAGGAGAGAGAACACATTGTCTCTGATGTCATTCATACCGCACTTGTTTTCGCTATGTTATTGAACCCCAAACTATAGGAAATGGTACTCCTACACGTACATTAGGTATACAAAATTAATTGGATTTTTTATTATTTGAAGTTACTTCTTTTTAAATTTTCACTGTAACCACAATAAGTCTTGTCGAGCGTCCGAACAACTAGCTGTACTTGTTTAAAAAATTAACCCACCTATTAACGCTTCTATTTTGATTTGAGATCTTTTACAATGGTTGGAAAAGTACTCTAGTACTTTCTATTACTTTCATCTTTTCTATTTTTAAGTAACTAATTAATGAATATATTATAGAGGATATTCTAGTAATTGAGAATGTGCCCTTCTAAAGTATTAGAACCAATTTAGATCTAATGACTACGTTGTCTTGTTCGTTGAGTTAGAATCAATCAGCTATTTAATAATATTTTTTTACGATAAATCAGCATTAGGTAATGAGCCAGCTAGAAAATGATCCAGCGAACTAGGTGATTTTTAGCTAGCAAGTGATTATGCCTTGTATATAGACAGGTCCTTGTCTAGCATTGTTTGATTTAATTGTTCATACGTCGTATCAGTATACTCCTTGTGTTTGATTTAACTGTCTAGCATTGTTTGATTTAATTGTTTGAGTTTTTTTTTTTTTTTTACCAAGGCATGTCTGGGTAGTGGGTACGTACACGTGCGACCGTGCAGTGGCATGCACATGCAAACACGGCGAGAGGGAATACCGAGGCGAGGACCACATGCGCTGGGCCACTGGCATGTGACACCACCGATTCACCGGATCCTTACTCGTCAGTCTCCTCGTATTTGTATTAAAAAAATTCAGAAACGTACATAGCCATTTGCCAATCTTTTTGAGAAATACTATACAATGCCCGGTTGTTTTTTATTTCTGTATCAACCGATTTTGTGGTCGTTGATTTGCGTGACTTTGTGCTGTTTTGAGCATTGGATTTTTCGTCCACTGCGCAATCATTCATTTGGGCATGTGATAGGTGGGCCCCGAGCATCAGTTACTGTTTGATTTTGATTTTTGGGTCTCGTGAGCATTCCCCATTCTACAGGTTCTCATCTGCTTTCGTCTCCGTCTCGCTAATTCCTGCACGCCGGTGGCGATTTCCACGGTTTCTGAGCTAAGTTCCTCGGCCTCCCCTCTTTCTTATGGTTTCCTTGTGCTATAATGTTTGGATCTATATATTTGTGTTAGTATCTTTGCGCGGTTTTTGTGGTTGATTTTTCTTTGTTTTTGTGTGATTTTCTTGTCGTCGAGCGGTGGATCCGAAGGGGATGATATTACTGTGACGCCGCCCGGGTGTAGGGAGGTGGCCGGGGTGGTGGCGTTTATGTGTGTGGCGAGGTGTGTTGGTTATTACCTGGTCTCTTGTTTTGGATGTGGATGGAGTGAAGGAGGCCATGCTGTTTTTTTGTGTGCAGTTTGGGTCACCACGCAGTGGATCCGAAGGCGACGATGTTGCCGCGATGTCGGCCGGTTGTAGCGCTGGTCTGGGCGTTCATGCGCGTCGGCGTGGCGAGGTTTGTTGGTTAGTCCTTGGTCCACTGCGTGTGTGTGTTTGTGTTTGTGTGTGTATCTATTTATGTTTTATTATTTTTATTTATGTTTTATTATTTCTATAAAATTTTAAAAAATTAGAAGACGTCAGATCAAAATTTGATGGTGTTTGTGTGTGTGTTTACTCTGTGTGTGTCTCGTATGTGTTTGTTTGTGTTTGTGTGTGTGTCATGTGTGTATCTATTTATGTTTTATTATTTTTATTTTTATTTTATTATTTCTATAAAATTTTAAAAAGTTAGAAGACGTCGGATCAAAATTCGAAGGTGCAAAAATCATGTGCTAGCGGGTGGCGGTTGTCTAAACTTTCGATTATTTGGTTGGTGCGGAGTCGTTCCACGTAAACCAATATGTACTAGTAGGAGTACTGTACGCGCTAGCAACAGTGAACGTATGCAGACGCTGTAGCACGTACAACATCACCATGGTCTGAGCTGGCTCTGAGCTAATGCAAGCTTGTGAAATCCGAAAAACATCATTTTAGGCAGCTGCGTGCAGTTGAAATGAGATTGGAAGAATCGTTTCAGTGAAACAACCGACTATTTATACTGAAATAACCGAATGTTCAGTACTGACGACATTCAGCTTGGGCTACGAATGCATGGCTGATAACAGCACAAGAAAAGTCGCCATATTGGCACCTTCCCGTGCTCTCTGACCGCCTGCTTATCCAGATGATTCAGAGTTCGTCCGGGGACACCCACCACCCTACCCCTGCCCCAGCACCCTACCCCTGCCTCTGTCTGTCGTCTATCTAGTCTAGTAAAACGCACACACACGCCGCCGGGCGCCGGCACCGCATGAGAGTCGGCAGAAATATTCATCGGCGACAATCTATAGTAGAAAATAGTTATTTTGGTGTTAAAAAATAACCGTTGTTTTAAAGAACTAAAACACCCAGTTGTTTGGTAGACGGACCCATCTTTTTTGAAAAAAAATAAACACTTACTCCAGTCCGTACCGCCGTATGTAGCCAAGACGCTAAGGCAGGTCTAGTTTTCTTTGAAATTCTTTCCTGTTATATCACGTCAGATCAAATGTTTAAACATATATATAGAGCATTTAAATATAGATAAAAAACTAATTACACAATTTACATATAAATCGTGAGACAGATCTTTTAAATCCACTTATATGCTATAATTGGACACTTATTAAAAAATTAGCACACATGCTACAGTATCTAAAATTCAAATTGTCTAACATCTAAACACAACTAACTCGGTAAATTGTTATGCTTTTTTTTTTCTTCCCCAAACATTTGTATAGAGTTGTTCCCGGTAAGGACATTTTATCACTTTGATCAGAATTTCAAGACGAAACATTTCACTTCTCACCTCTCACCCTCTCGCACCCTTTTTCTGTCACGTGCGTACATGTTCAAGATTATTCAGGAATCAGGGACTATTAATTTGCTCTCTCACTGCCATACATTCAAAGTTAAGACTAAATTATGCTACTCCTCGTATATACACGGAATAATACTACAATAGGAGTATCAGTGAACGTTAGGAATATAAATCATGAATAACTTTTAAATTGTTGAGTTTAAAAATATAAAAACTATATAAATATATTTGTCTTCAAATATACTTTTATAAAAGTATGCATATATCGTTTTTCAATAAATTTTTTATAGAAATATGAAGTTAAAGTTATGCTTTGAAGACCGTGTCGTTGTTTTAAACGACTTCTAAATCTGATACGGATGGAGTATATATATAATGTCACAGAAATTATGTGCGGTGATTAAACCTGATAGAATTAAATCTACCGGCGCAGAATATTCGGATCAGTAGAATCTGCTACATTTGTGTACATTTGGGTTGTTACTAATTTTGGTAGTAAAACGCAATGAATAAGATGGTGAATCAAGCAATAATTCAAGCGGGGTCAGAATTAAATAATACGGATGCAAACAAAACTGGATATGATTCGAAAAATCGACATGTAGTGAGATCCTTGGTGTAGTAAATAAGGTGTATTAATATTGGTATTGTAGGATATAATAACGCTGCATAATAAAGTATTTAAACAATGCAATATGGACGATCATAATCCGAGAAAATATTCGGATCAACACAGTCTCCTACGTTTACAAATTCAGTATAAATTTGAACCATGTTTTGGCGGTGATAAAGACCGATTAATTGTGTGTAACTTACTTGCGCCGTTCTCAAATGGAATGGAATGGATTCCGCACCGGGATTAATATTGGGAATATACGTTGCAGCTAAGATTCCTCAAGGTAATAAACGTTTCAGCTAGAAATTTCTTTCTTTGAGGGCCCTTGCATTGTACCATTCCACTCATTAATTTGTGCTAAATCATTGATTTCTGTAATTATTTTATTTCCTCCATTTAGAGTACCCCGTCTTCCAAAATAATATTTGACTTTTAGATTCGTTGGTTGACCGTTCGTCCTATTTAATTTTGTATTCAATAAAAAAGGAAATAAGTTTTACTAAGTACGTCTAATAATAAATGAAACATTATAAAACAAATAACTATTTACATAAAATTTTTGGTTAAGACCAAATGTCAAATAGGAAATTAGAAAGGTCAAAAACATCATTGGGACCCGGGGAGTATCCATGTAGGTGTACACAAGCACTAAAAAATGAGCTGATTTTTACAAAACCCAATACCATGCTTTATTTTTCCTACTACACCTACACTCGATCATTACCCCCTATAAAATTAAAGCTGGGATCAAGGGAGACACTATCGTCGTCGCTGACATGCACGCACGCACGCATCAGGCGGCCGTCGTGCCGCTGAGTCATCAGCCATCATCGACGATAGACCGATATGACCGATGGCAGATCGATGGGCTAAACATTCATAAACGACAAACACACACACGCATCGCCTTTGCCTGCGTTTTAAGAGCAAAATGTGTCATCACCGTCATCCTGCAACACGCCGGCCGGAACGAGGATAATCGCCCGTGTCTAATTCAGCTAAGCCCTCGTTAATTTAATTTCCCCATCGTCAATCCATCCACACGCTGACACGCAGCATGCGTGTGTGTTCCAGCCGCTCACAGGGAATATATGTATATATACTATATAATAACAACCCTGATGATGCTTTGCATTTGCGTCTCGGTCTATATAACACTAGCTACTAACAGCTGCTGTGCTTTGCCTTGCTGGCTCCATCCATCGATCGTCACTCCAAGGCAGCTAGCTAGCCAAGAGGCCGGCCGGCCGGCTCATGGAGGACACAGATGATAGCGCATAGCGGTGTACGTAACGCGTGGCCAGGGCCTACCAAGGTGATGAACCCAGACGCTAAGCGTCCTCATTACCTGCCGGTTCATCGAACCTGCCCGCGGTTTGGATAACGTCGGGATCCATCGATCATCGATCGGACGGCACTAGCTACGGACACTAGTACTTTGGTTGCAGTGGCACGCAGTGTGTGTCACTTAATTTGGTGTCTGGGAGCAAGCTATTAGTTAGTCAGGTCAGCTGGGAGAGTAGAGGACAACGGCTTTCAAAAGAGAGCGTGCTAGCTGCTGCATCCGCCGGTGTGCGTTGCTTGGAAGAAAGATGAATGCTACACATGCGCTTAACAGTTTGTTGGTATTCTGTTGAGGAGGAGCATGCAAGTGATGACGAGTTTGCGCGCGCGCACACACACGACCACGATGGATCGATGATGAAGAAAAAAACAGGGGTGGTGGCGGCAAGTGACGTGGATGTCATATACGCCATATTTGCATATGCATGAATTTGACATGATCCCTTGTTTCTTTTTTCTTTTCATTCTTCTAGTGCTTTTTTCTGTTCTCGAAATAGCTAGCCACCACCCGGTCAATCGGTATATGCTTTGCATCGGGTAAGTTAAAGAAAGTTAATCTACACGTTGTTGTGGAAAGAAACTAGGTGTGGGAGAGGGGACGGATGGCCAGTTGTCTATAGACTATCTTCAACCGGTGGTGACCCAAATACAGAACTCATTCACCAGTAGAGGTCTCCTACAGTCAAAAGTCACGGACGCATTCGTCGGCTCTCTCCAACAAGCAAACCCCAAAACAACCACTGATGGCTTAAAAAAAACCACCGATGCCACGGCGGAGGGCGGCGCGGACACGGGGTGGCGCTCCAGGCCGCCGGTGCTCCGACGGGCGGCGCTCCAGCGAGGGGCGCGGACGTCGGCGACGCGGATGCGGGCAGCGCTTTAGGCCGGCGGCGCAGCCTCTGGCGGAGGTTCCGATGCGGATCCGGCTACGACTCCACCGGTGGCGAATGGGTCGAGGAGAGAGACGAGCGAAGGAGATGCATTTCTGGGTACGCTCTCTCCCTCTACCCAAAATAGGTTCTCCTTTGCCTACTCTTGTTGGAGGCTGGTGTTTTACTGTGCAAGACGTAAAATGCGTTTGGGTCTCGGTTTGGGTAACTTGTTGGAGACAGTCTAAGGGCACTTTTAGTGCTACATCAAACCATGAAATTGAACAAAGCAATAGCTCAACAGCTCCAGCGCCATATACCGACTTCGGGTAAAGTGGATGGGCAAGGCGTTGTAAAATCTAGACTGTAGCTGAATTGGGTTCAGTTTGGATGGGAGAATCCGTTCCGATTCTCTCCAGAATCACTGGAACATCGATTCTAGGTAGAAAAGTTTCTAGTGATTCTCTCATTTTTACTAGAGATGAGAATCACCTCTAAATTAAGTAGCTTCGCGTGATTCTGTTTCTGGTTTCTTGCATTTATTATTATTTTTTCTACGTATCTTTTTTGGTGCAATAAATTAAAATAGGTTGCATTTAAGTTGTTGTTTGCCCACAAAAGTAATCAAAATTTTTTGAAGTGTATTTTATCTAAATGATTTTTTGGGGGTAAAAAAACGTTTATTTGGGAACTAGAATCCGGTCTAATAGCCAAACGTACGGTTTCACGAAGTGATTCTAATTTAGCACCTAAAACGATTCTTGAGAGAATTTAAACCTGAAACATTTTTATGAGAATCTGGATCCCTACCAAACAAATCCTAATCTAAACGGGAACTAATAAGTCAACTTTTATTTTTAAGTTAATATTAGTCTTAATTTGGAATTGACTTCCTTTACACACATTTGTTTTTCCATATGGACGGCGTGCGTACGTACATGGGTTCAAAGATTCAACCATAACCTTTTTATTCACGTACGACCCGCGCGCGTACTGAATCCGTAATCCGCGGAAGCGTTTCAAATGATGGACGACCTTGTACTTTTAACCGTCACCAGTCACCACATCGATGGACGTTCGTTAGCATCACAATGAAGAAAAAAACATCTTAAATAATGCATGTTAATCTGATTCTGAAGCCGTAGTATAACCTCCGGTGACCCAGCCGGTCAAATTGCAATTCGATCCGGGCTACCATGTCCCTGAAACAACTGACCGACGATCGACGACGCCCTGTTACGGGGTCAACGGCGGCGGTGCAACGGAAGTTGTAATGGACACCGGCCATCAAGAAGAAAATCAACGCGATGACACCGCACCACATCATGTGCATCCTTTGGACTTAGCGTGATTAACTGGTTATATTATTACGTCTGCAGGTCAAAGCAACAAAGTATGGCATAATACTTGAAAACTAGTCTAGATTAGCTGAAATTGGATAATAACTACTTCGTCCATCCCAAATTATAAGTCCCCAAATTGTAAGTCATTTCAAGAATTTTGGAGAGTCAAAACATCTCAAGTTTGACCAAAATTATTGAGAGAAATACAAAGATTTATGATACCAAATAAATATACTATAAAAATATATTTGGTGAAGAATCTAATGATACTTAGTTAATAATTGTAAATGTTATTATCTTTTCATATAAACTTCGTCAAAGTTGAGATGGTTTGACTGTCCAAGATTCTTGGAATGACTTACAATTTGGAATGGAGGGAGTAGCTAATAGCTATCTAGTTAAAGAATTGACCAAAGTTAATTAGTTCATCTATTAACCATGTTTAATATGCAAGGACTAAAATCAGTTGGTTAACAGTTCACCATATACTATGCATCAAACAGGACCACCAGTACAGAAAAAAATTAGACACGGTTATAATAAATTTTTAGGAGCAGTTTACAAAACCGATACTATGTCAACGCCAGTAAAAATAAGGTATTTTCAGCGATGGACTTTTAAGCGTTTCTAAGAAAATAATCTTCAAAAACGGTTGTGTTATGTGAACTGACCCTAAAAGTAATCTTCAGGGAGACAGGTACGGTTATCCTACAATTAGTGTCGGACCCACAAATCTTCATGTAAACTTACTTTCATTACCTATAAAAATTAAAGGAAAAAAAAAGATTTAGTCCTAATACATGGTTCAGCCCAGGGTTTTAGCACATTTCTGGGTCTGCCCTGCCTACAATCACTGCTATCCAAGATGCATTTGCAGTACCGGTCCCTTAAGCGACCCGATTTTTGAAAATGATTTTCGAGAGAAAAAAAAAACAGAGGGGCAGCCGGCCTGCTTCTTCCGATCCATGTGTTGACATGCCACCAGCGGTGGCGGGCGAGAAGGAAGCCGCGAACGCGCGAAGCACCCGGCGCCAGAGGGGCAGCCGATCGATCGACGCGGCTGGCCAGCGATGGCCGATTGATTAGCCGAGGACGAAGGCGCCGGCCGCACGGACTAATTAAACCCCCGCGTAATGCACGGTCCCAGTTGACTTTTTGCGACGGATCCAAGTAGTGTTTGACAGTCCCAATGGTAGGAACTAGGCACAATTTCCATAGCAGCCAAATCAGCAAGAAATCACCTCTAGAAACTACATCTCACAATGGCAGTGTCTTCAAGTAATAAATGTTGTTTTTCTTTTCTCTCTTTGTCTCTGTGCACTCCTTGCATATCTTCTTCCTCGCGACAAGTTCTTGGACGGTCTTGGACGAGGCCTCCGCCATGAGCGCCACCATCTCCTTCACGGACCCCAGCAGAAAGCAGTAGGAAGAGCCGAGTAGGGCCGAGGAGGCCTCCCCACATGAGCGCCAACATCTTCTTCACGAGCCAAAGACAGTGCTGAGACAAGAAGATAAGATGCAAGCCAGGGGCGGCGAGGGGCGAGCGCGCGGCGGCTCCGGCCTTCAGCGAGCGCGCGCGGTGGCGAGCAGGCGGCGAGCGCGCGTGGCGGCTCCGGCTTGCGGCAGCGAGCAGTCGGAAGGGCGCGCAGCGGCTCTGGCCATCGGCGCGCGCGCGGCAGCAAGCAGGCGCGGCGGGCGAACGGCGAGCTGCACCATGGAAACCGGTCGTTTCTCCCCAACGCGGAATAGGCCGTTTCTTCCGTCCTCGGGTGAAGCGTCGACGCCGTTTACTGGGGAAGAAACTTCTCTTTCCTTATTAATTAGGCTGCCGTGCCATCGTTTTGCTGACGTGTCATTTTAATAAATGAAGACAAAAACCATCATAAATTCTCCATTTGGCCTGCCCTAACCCTTTAAAAAAAAGTAGGACCTGCTCCGGTTTATAATTTGTCAAACGCGGATTATGATTTGATTGGCCGGGAGTTGGGACCGTTCATTCGCCGCATACTACCCAATGCATTAAACAAGTCTGAAACGCATCATTCTTTCTTTCTGCACAAGTTCTTAAGAAGCTTCTTCGCTTTCGATCGGTCATATAGTATGCGCCTGTCTGGATGCAACTTTTAGTTCCAGCGATTTAAGAGTACCTTGCGTACCAAGCATATATATAAGCAGATCGGTCTCACCGGTCACCGACATGGCTGGCGGTCAAGTGGTCAGCCCGTGTGGGCCCCTGGTGTCAGCGACTCAGGCTCGAGATCGATGTGTGCCTGATGGTCAACTCGAGGCTCCACGCCGTTTGAAACGGTGATTCTTCTTCAGGAGGAGTAATTATATATGGCTTATCGGATTCCATTTGAAGTGCGAAAAGTCAAAAAGGGTGGCAAAAATGACATACTGTAGGAGGCAAAAACGCAATAGCGCATTCTCTTGATAGGAATGCATGCAGACAGGCTAATAGAACTACTGTACAATGCCCTGTACTTGTGGCATTGCAAAGCAAAGCATTTCCTGGGTGGACTTCCACCCATGTAAAACCACTTGTGTTTGAATACAACTCAGCTGTCAGCTGTTTATAAAATAAGGGGGGAGGAGGGGCACTTGGTTGTGACAACTAATTATGCGGATACTAATAGTACTAGGCTAGGACTTTGCAGGGAAGCTTTGCCAATAGGGGAATTAACCTCCTCAAAGAAAGGGCTCCCAGATCCTCCTTGAAGACTATTTGGACAAGAAAGAGGGAACCAGCATGACAAATTTTAGATGTTTATTACGAGCCATGCAAAACCAAAGATCAGCCTACGCTACACACAACGCCCAAAAGTTGGTGGAACCATTCTTCTATACTGCAGCCTAGCGTTCATGTTCCCTCCTGCCATCCTATCAGCCCAGGGGTAGGAATAGTAATATATTGTCCACCACAACTCGCAAGAGATAAGGAATACACGCACGATAACACGAGAAACCATTAGATGCTGCGTGGCTGATGGCACAGGAGCAAAGAAAAACAGACCACCATAAAACGTCCGCGCCTTGGTCGTTGGCAGTGAGCTGCGAGTAGGATTGTACTGCAGTACTTGCTTGCACTAGAAAGGATTTAATTGGCATGCCAGGCCTGGTTCCTGGCTTCCTGCCTCGTCCGAGCTCCATCACAAATCACATCGCCATGGTTGGCAACTTGCCATGGCGATCATCTTCCCAAATTCACGGGTGTTCTTGTCCAAGTACAGTTCCGAGCATATGGCTTTTACTATTTTTCTTAGCTACTGCATGTTGCATTCGACAGAGTGACGATTTTTTTTTAAGTCACTAAATCCTCCGATAACAGAAGTCACACAAAAAAAAAAAAAAATCCGATAACAAATACATGCCCAAGCAGGTTTATTTTAAGTCATTTTTACTAGATATATCTATATATACGAATATATTATCTTAAATGACAATAGTTATATATCTTACGAATTTTCATACTGAATCAATCTAGTAATATTGATCTTGTGCCGTACCTATGTAAAATTCGAATAACAATGGTCAAAACTTAAACTTATTTTTTATATGGGTCAGAAGAAGTAGCTTGTAGAAATACTACAGATCATTAGCACATGGCGGTAAAGTAGTCACCGATTAAAAATTAACCATCATTGTAAGCTTATGGTTCAACGTGCTACAAAACAGATACGGTTGCGGGCTGACAGTAGCTGCGGACCCAGAGTCTTTTGGAAGCCCGGACATGCAGTTTAGTGGGCAAAACAACTAAAGTCTAATGTCCTCTACATATGGCAGCTGGCTCCATTGGTTTCCTTTCCACTAGAGCCTCGCTTTAATTAATTTGGAATGATGTGTTATAAAACATGTTGCCAGCGGTTAGGACCTTCCTCTCTCCGTCTCTCACGATCAATATAGTAGATGAAAATAGAATAAGGAGACACAAGATGTAGGGAGACTATTCTTTATTTATCTAAATATTGGTGATTACAACATAGAGCTCCCATGTATATATAGTCCTGCCAAGGTCTAAGAGTTTCGGTAAGAGCCCACATACAAACGGATTAGGATTAGAATTCCTTCTTTTCCTTTCCTTCTAGGACAGAGTCCATATGTTTTACAACATGATGCACAATAATCTTCCAGATTCCTGCTGCATAATTCGAACTATTTAAGTTCTAACCTCCTTCCTATGAAACATAATTCCTTTCCCTTGTCGAACAATCAGAGTTACTTGCCGAATATAGTATGCAAATAAAGCAAGTGGATTTCAGGAGCTTCTGCACATGATAAAGCACGACATGCACATGTTCAGCTCTCTGAAATCTGAAATCCCTTCCCAACAGGCAACAAATAAAGCGAAATATTCCCTTAAATTCTCTGAAACAAAAAACAAAAATCCACCAGCATACAACTCATTATACATTGCACTTATGAAGCTCCGACACAGGCCGCAACAACTCGGCGTTCTTTACGTGATCCCAAAGAGAAGCCGAGAGAGTATCGTTCACCAACCTGGCAGTGCCTAATTCAGCTAAGTGATGGACCAATCAGTGGCCTCCCAGTGCTATTCTATATAGACGATCACAGTCACAGATCTATCAACAACACCACCAAACCCAAGTCGTCCCTTTCCAGCACACTGCAAAACACCAAAAGGATTGAAAGCGAGCTGCCAAATGGCATGTGTTTGCAGGAACACCAACGCTGCGTGATTCAGAGTCAGAAAGGCAATGATATGAGTCCATGGGCGTTGTCATTGACAAGGCAAAGATACCTACACAATTTTCACGAGAAAACAAACATGCACCGTGGCGCGCTGGCCACTGGAGACAACAACTTGCCTATATTGGCATAGACAGAGTGATAATGTTGGTTAAGATAGAGAGTGCTATACTTAATACACATGAAACCTCTTCTTTCATTCATAAATAAAGGACTACGATATAAAGACATGAATAATGAAGCAGCACGATCTGAAGCATCTAGGCCCCCACACTATTTTTAATAAGAATGAACTGTAGATGTGAGGTCATGCCAAAGCCCAGCAGATATTTTATGTTTGTACCCTGAATACGATTGGTCCATCCCTGCACTCTGTTTCTATTATACTTGTGAACATGTGAGATCCAAGTTGTGAAAGCACATGATCGTTTCAACAGTGTTTCGTGGAGAACTAAATTACTTGAGTAGGAGGCAGGGAACTGTACAAGTTTGGTTCTGGAACAAGTAGCTGATGCTCCAGATGGCAGCTAATCACCAAACAAGCATAATTTGGAATAAGGGCTGTCACTATAGCAGAAAAATATATAACGAGGCATTTATGCTCAATAACATTAGAATCACTAATGAAAAGATTAGGAGAAATGGAAGTTGACAAATGTTGTCTTATCACCTCCTATAGGAACTTGCGTGTGCCGAGTCTGGTTAGCTAAAAATTCATAACTATTACAGATACAACTATAATCACCACGGAATTCCTTTCAAGAAGTCAAGTTTAGAAAGGCTACATCATCATCCTATAGAATTCAGCCCGCAATGACTAAATAGTTGAGGCAAATATGAACTTTGTTTTCTCTCTTAAATTTAATCGAAAAAAAACTAAAGATCAGGAAGAACAAGAAATACAACAGGGTGTTTGGTTTGGCCAAAGAACTCATCTGGCATCAGCTAAACCTGCCGACATAGAATGGGTTGGTCTCGCACTTATTAGGAAGTGGCTTTGTACTTTCCACTTACGATTAGCTCTATAGATGGCCAAACGGGCCGTACGACACGGCACGAGCACGAGCACGGCGAAGCACGGCAGGTCGGGGCACGACGGCACTGCCATGCCGTGCCGTTCAGGCCACCGTGCCCAACCACCAGCACGGGCACGGCACTACGGGAAGGGAGGCGTGATGTGCTGTGCCGTGCCGAAGGACACGACAGCCCGCCGAGGACGTGCCAGCCCGCTGCTGCTGCTCATGCCGCCGCTGCTCGCTGCTGCTGCTCATGCCGCTGCTCCTCGTGCCCCCGCTGCTCGCACCGCCGCCGCTCCTGCTCGCACTGGGCGACCGTGCCGCCCCGTGCCGGCCACTGGAGCATGCCGTGCTCGTGCCGTGTCGGCGTGCTGGCCTTGCGGCCCGAGCACGGGCACGGGGCCGGGCCGTGCCAGCACGGGCACGAGGAAGGCCGGGCCCGTGTCGTTTGCGGGCCGTGCTTTTCCGTTCGGTGCCCGGGCCGGCCCAACGGGCCAAGCCCGTTTGGCCATCTATAATTAGCTCTCCTTGGAAGCACTTGATAATGGATGGTGCAGTTCCATGCTGAAAACCAAACAGTATTGTCAGCTTCGGTTCTAGGATTGGATCATTCCAGATGACCTCGTGCCACAAACCAAACATGTTGCAACTCTTACCGCCTTTCCTTGTCTCTCTTTTCTCATATTTCACCAATAAAGTTGGAATCCATTCCTAATTAAGGCCGTTTTGGTTTTTTGACTATACATTTATGTGCATGGCAAAAGTTACATACCTAAAAAACCAAAATGACCTAATTTGGGGCAGAGGGAGTAACAAACAAATGGCTCCTTAGGTAAGTACCCTTGTTTAGGATAAGCAAATCTTCAAAGTTCCAGCCATTTTTTTAGATCATGTAAGTCAAACAGTATGGGGATATTGCTAAACACCTAAACCATTTGAATCCATTATTATGAAAGAAAGCGGAACAGTGGGAGGTTTGCAATGAAAGTTTCCTAATGGCTAACTTGTTGAGGATGTTACTAACTAGTGCTTGAATCACCTAAGAAAGAACCTGAACAATCTGTTCAATACCAATAGACAAAAAGCAGACTGACAAAGCAGTAAAGCAGTAGAGAGCCATGTTCCCAGAATGGTTTATTCAAGTAACAACCACAACTGGTGTTTTGTTGCTTTATCCAGCATTTTGATGTTCCACAGTGCCAGCCAGCGCATGGATCAAACTTTGCTTTTATCATTGCTTACATTAGGATGCCCTTTTCAGGTGTCAGCAAAGATCCCATTAGTCCTTTGGAGGCGAAGTCATGGGGATGCTGTGATGTAGCTCAGTGGCTGACTCTATAATCTTTCGGTACCAGAAGGGTCTGGGTTCTGAGATGTCACTGTCCTGGATGCCAAAGACGCTATATAATCTGCAGTCTCATAGAGGTCCCTCCTCCTCTGAGCAATTGATGCTTCTATGGACTCTTTATATTCACTCATGGTATCAAGAAGCTCCAGCAGGTCCCTAGCAA
Source organism: Eremochloa ophiuroides (assembly GCA_038502445.1). Lineage (NCBI taxonomy): Eukaryota > Viridiplantae > Streptophyta > Magnoliopsida > Poales > Poaceae > Eremochloa > Eremochloa ophiuroides. The sequence goes on from JAHLJS010000002.1 coordinate 16,945,071, forward strand.
CAGCCTGAGTTTCTTCTTCAGCTTTAAGTTTTGCATCTTGGAGCCTCTTTTCCGATATCTATCAAATCAAATTTCGTTTGAATTATCTTACTCCAATATTCTAAACTAATAAAGGAATGTGTTTTAAGTATTAACAAAACAAAAAAAGAAGTACCTTAAAAAAATCATCTGCCTGCTTTTCAGCAGAAATCAAACTATTCTTCTTTTTCTCCAACTCCTCTTTCATTTGTCCAGCTTCAGATGTGAATCTTGAGTCATCATTTATAATTTCACGATCCAGTGAATTCAAATGAGCAACCATCTAGACAACAGCATATACAAGTGATTCAACTTTATTATTTTGCAATAATTAAGTATCCAGATAAACTTGAGCTGTATGGTAAAAGCCAGGGCCAAGCACTTGTGTTGTGCATAGGATCACCATGAAAAGATAGGGATAAGAAATTCATGAACACCCAAAAAAGGATGCAAACCGGAATAAAATAATCACTTAAATGCTCCTACATAGGAGGGAAAGAATCCAGTTTCAAATATTTGACAACTGTTCCAACACTTTTGATCAGCATATCCTTTGTTTTATTGTGACTGAATTTGATATGTCTTTAATTCACATGAAGGTTGGAGGGTCCATTTACTCCCTCTGTTCCAATTTATTGTTCACTTTGATGTTGTCTTATATCAAACATCTCCAATTATTATGAACGGGTTTTTAGAAAAAGAAGTTAACATCAATAAATTCAAATAAATACATGAAGACATTTCATGAAAAATGTAATGCAACAAATTTGATGTTGCAGATGTTGATGCATTTTTCTAAAAACTCTCAAGTCTAATCACAAAATACCAGTACAATCCCTGACATAAATCCAAAATCCAATTTATTAACAGCAAAAATGAATCTTCATTAATCAAACCCATTCTCACCATAAGTTTCATGCGTAAATATAAAATGTGATAAAAAAAAGTTAGGACATCGTCCAAATTCTTAGCAAATAGATGATGGCATTATGCCCACTATCTCGCTTCTCTAATCAAAAGGCATGGCATTAGAAAAGCAATAGATCAGATAACCCTCAAGTCAAATAACAATACATCAAAGTATAATCCATGACCTAAAATCCGAACTTCAATTTCCAATAACAGTGCCAATTAATCATAATGAGTAGAATTCAAATACTTAGGGCCTTTTCACCACAAATTTGATTTGTGAATATGCCCAGGGTACAGCCCATTTATACATAAGCTATTCTTCCTGATCTATAGTAAATATCAGCTCAAAAAGGCTTGATTACTGGTTAATCCAGCTAATAAATTACTAAATGGACCAGCAGTAAAGCTTTATCAAGTCGAACTGACTCTAAAAACAACATCAACATCCGACTAATTGTCTTATTGATATACCATCACAATATCATAGAAAACATTGGTCGCCTAAAATGTGTAGCTCAAGTAACTATTTTTTTTTAAAAAAAAGAAAAATTGGGAACTGTGTTCCCGGATGAGTTTTTTGATAGTCTAGCCGGCACCAATTAAACATATAAGAAACTTGTAGCGCAGCTCTTACCAAAAAGGTGATGGGTTCATTCATTTGGCCAATAGTGCAAAGTAATTTGAAAATACGCATAACAAATAAAAGAGACAAAATAATTTCAGATCACATTTACTCTATAGGCTATGTAGTGCTTGAAAAGATGGACTGACTTCGTCATTTTTTGCCTGGAGCCTGGAAATATTATTCCTTTCCTCCTCTAGAACCTTAACATTTCTTTGCAGCTGCTTCTGTAGACCATTCAACTTTTCATGACTTGAGAGAGAGATCCTTTTGATCTCCTCAGCATGAGCCACAAGTGCAGGTTTTAGTACTGTTTTGTAACCAGTACCTAGGATCTCGACAGGAGAAGATCCTTTTGAATTTATCATGTACTGAAAAGCAACAGTAGGTTTCAACCTGAAAAGTGGCCCCGAACTGTAAACATGAGCACATAATACAAACCGAACTAGCAAAAGGAGAGTAGACCAAATACAAACAAAAGAACCACAGTAAAAAAAAAACATTTCAATTGTTTGCTTTTTTGTTTAGTAAACACAACAACATGAAACAGAACATGATGCCAGCTGGCTATTCAAAAGCCCCAAAAGTTTAGTGAAATGTTTTTCCCAAAAAAAAAATCCTGGAAACTAATCGTTGGACTTCACAACCAGTCAATAAGTTTCAGTCTGAAAAATTACAGGATTCACTGTTTGGCACATATTCCACCAAGTTCAACTTGTTTGTCCAGCAAAATTATCCTATACTAATGTCCACGTCCAGTCCACATTATTTAATTTTTTTGAGGTCTTAAGGACCAGGCATTAAAAAGCTTTTTAAGAGAATATAATAAAATAAATACTTTGTACATAAATTACTTCTGACATTGTGACTTTCTTGACAATGGTTTTGATTTTAAGTTTTTAAGACGTTAAAAAAGTTATAGGCCAAGCTGATTAATCTTTCTTGCATTAGATATTTTGTTGACAGATAAATTTAAACCAATTGAAACTCAGGGATAACAGAAAACTTAAGCATTCAAATGTCTGATAAAACTACTCATGAATTTCAGATTCATAAATACAAGTCAACGATGACAAACTAACCCCTTACGAAGCACAAACACTAATTTATATAGGTCATACAGAATGACAATGAGCACAAATAAAGGGGCATGCCAACAAGAGTAACAATGTAAACTGTGATGAGCACAAATAGCACTGAAACAAAAAAAAAAGCAATTAAGAAAATTAATAAATTTTTAACTCCAACTATATAAGGCCTAAAGATCTATACAGAGCAAAATGATTCTCCCAAAATAAAAAGAGTTTAGAGTTAAAATTTTAACAAGAGACTAGAGCATGGCACTTGACTAAAAAATATCCAAATAAATGATTATATTAACTTTTCTTCGTCAGAATTGAAAGGTTTATTTGTTACTAAAAAAATTAATCAACCATCAGTAGGTCAATAAGAATGGTATGGTTAGCATTGGTACCTAGGCGTAGCTACAGACAATTTCTATTAGAATGGAGAGAAATAAAATTAAGGAAGTATAGGAGATCCAGCAGCACATTCGTACTTTTTGAGGGCCTGGTTGCACTGCTCAGCAAGCCTCTCGAGCTCCTCAAGCTTGGTAACCAGCATAGCTTCAACTTCCCAGACCTTATCCTCCAGTGCCACGTTCCCCTTCTCGGCATTGGCAATGTCATCGTCAATCGCCTGCATCTCCCTGCGCATCTTATCCATCTCTCTCACATTCACAGGCTGAGCTTCCACTTGCTTCAGTAGATCCTGAATTTCATCATTAGCGCGCTGGGTGTCCAACACTTTTGCCTCCAGCTCCTTTTCCAAATCCCCCAAAGCCTGTTCCCTTTCATTGCACTTAGTTTTCCAAGCACTCACTACTGCCTCGAACTTTTGAATATCAGCAATGAAGGCCTCCTTCTCGGACCTCAGTTGTTCCAGCCGCGAGGGACCCGAGATGAGCTTATTATACTCGGTCTCCAGTTCCTCGAACTCCTTCTCCAGTGCATCAACTCTTGCAACGGCCGCCTCAAAATTCATCTGGGCTTTGGAGGCGTACTCCTTTTCGAGGGCATCGACGGCGTCGTCGTCCCCCGACAAGAAGTAGACGTAGCTCTGGGTGGTGTAGTTCAAGAGATCGTTGGATGGACCGGCCGGGGCATCCTGGTCGTCTCCTTGGGCGTAGCAGAGGACGGTGAGCCAGTGCAGTACCGAGAGCACCATCGGCCACGAGTGCGGGGTGCTTGGGGTCTTGAGTGCGGAGCGGGTGACCTTGTAGGGGCATCCGAGAGCTCGAAGGTCCAGGATGAGGTCATCCTCGAATGTGGCATCGTTGGGGGGCAAGTGGAGACGCACGCAGAGGAGGCGAAGCGCCGCCTTGATGTCGCGCGCGGCGGGCAGAGGCCCGCGAAGCGCGACGGCGGGGGCGAGGTACGCGTTGACGACGCGGAGCGCGGCGGCCTGCGTGGCGCGGTCGGAGAAGTTGGGGGCGGCGCCGACGCCCGCGCCGACGGTGGAAGGGGCGCGGCTGCCGCTGCAGATGCTGGTGGCGTCGGAGTCGCGGCGGGAGAAGGCAGAGTCGAGGTTGCGCACAAGCCTGACGTCCAGAGATGGGGTGGCCTTGGTCGCGGTGGAGGGCGCCAGCGAGGGCTTCGGGAGCCGGCGGCCGCCGCCACGCCGCATGGTCGCCGCGGATCCGGAGACTTCGGGGACTGGGGAAGTTGTGTGTGTGTGTGTGTGTGTGTTTCGAAATGAGCCGGCGCGAGGGGAGGGAAGAGGAGTAGAGCGTGGCGACTGCCGAGTGCGTCGCGTGTTTGGTCCTTGGTTCTAGGGTTGGGGTGGTAGTACTTGGTTTGGTTGGGCCGGACCCGTTCTTATGGCTGTTTGGTTTGCACAAAACATCTGGGTTGGACCTGCCGATCCCTCCGCGCTCCTCTTCTTCTGTTTTTTCCGGCCCAGGAAGGCCTCCCGTCTGTTTTTCGTTTTTTTCTTTTCTACTATTTAACTTTCCCGTTTTCTTTCCTTTTTTCTATTATATATTCTTTCCATATTTTATTTTTTTACATTTCTTTATTTTCATATTTTATTTCTTCTTTATTTTCTTCTATTTCCTTTTCCTTGCCTTTATCTTTTCATTTTTTGAACTTTGTTATTATTCTTTTTGTTTCCTTTGTATATTTTTATTTTTTATTGTATGTTTTCCTTTTTTTTCTTTCCTTTCATTCATCTATTTTCATTTTATTTTATCTAGACTTTTTCCATTCTTTTAATTTTCTTTATGCTTTTGCTACATTTATTTACTCTATTAACTTTTAATTTTCTTTTTATTTTTCCTTTTTTTTTGTTTCCTTTACTTGCTTCTATTTTTTGAACATTTATACATTTTTAAATTTCCTTTTTATTTTTTATTTTTCAGATACATGTGATGTTTATATACTCCCTCCATCCCAAATTGTAAGTCATTCCAATCTTAGAGATTTAAAGCATATCGAGTTTGACCAAAATTATAGAAAGAAATATAAAGATTTATGGCACCAAATAAGTGTACTATGAAAATATAATTGATGAATAATCTAAGTGATACTTGATATTGTAAATATTATTATCTTATTAAATAAATCTGATCAAAGTTGAGATGGTTTGACTCTCCAAGATTTTTAGAATGACTTATATTTTGGGAAGAGGATGGACTTTTATATATATATAGTATGATGTTCTAGATGTATTTTTATGTTTGTAAGTTGAAATGTGATGTTTTACGATGTATTTTGTGATGTTAGTTAGCATTTTTATTCTTTTTTTGTTTGAATTAATTAATTGCTTCATTAATTTTATTATTTATTTTATATTTCATTTAAAAAACTTTATGTTCACATAGTATACAAAAAATATTTGTGTAGTATTAATGTGATATTCTACAATATATTTGTAATGTTCGGTAGTATACATTGATGTGCTAGGATATATTTTGTGATGCTCGTTAGGTTTTATTTCTTCTTTTTATTTGACTCCAAACATTTACTTCACTAATTTTATTAATTTATTTTACATCATACTATATTTGACTCCAATATATGATGTTATATGTTATAACCTATGATTTTCGTGTAGTGTTAATGTAATGTTCTAGGATGTATTTGTGATTTTCAGAGTATTTTTCATCTTTTTATTCGACTATATCTAATTGTTTCACTAATTTCATTTTTGATTTTTTATTTTTTTAATAATGAGAAAAAAGGGAAGGCTCCCTCACTCAAAATAGTTCCAATCGAATGGCACAACACCGATTTACGTGTGCATCACATATTTTTCTTTTGCGAGGATAATTGTACATCACATAAAGGAGCCTAGCTTAATCCTGTGATGATTCTGATCTAGCTATTTTCAGACAATCTCCAGCCCAACATGACATGGTGTATATTTGAGCCGTATGTCCCACGCGCTGAGGATATTTAAAGTGTACAAACAGTCTAATCAGAGTGTTAATAAGTAATCAACCCTCCCATAATCCTTCATTTATTTAAAGAGCCAGTGAAACTACATGATGCTATCATCATAGTAAGAAGTTCCACTTGACCATGTGATGTGCTCACGATAAGCCTCTAACCATTTCTTCATTCTATGCAGTGCCAAGCTGTCTCATCGGAGTGTCAATAATTAATCAAGCCTCCCAGAATTCTTCATTTATTAAAGAGCCAGTGAAACTACATGATGCTATCATAGTAAGAAGTTCCATGAGTAACAGGTCAGCAGATTCATTTTTCTGTATGTGTTCTCATCCCTCAAAAGATAAACTAGATTAAATAGATTGTTCCTTTACTTTGAATCAGCATTAACGGTGAAGATAGAAACAAAAAAACAGAGAAATGAAAACAAAGAAAAGTTAACAAGATAACAGCAATAGAATCAGAATAACAGACGCAAAACTAAGGTGTCGAAGTTCTTCTGTCTATTTGACATTTGGGTTGTAACATGAACAAAAATATACCACCTGCAACTGAAACATTCAGAGATTCAGAAGTGCCTTCCATTGGAATATTTACAAGCTCACATGCCTGGAGGGTCTCTGCAGAGAGGCCATTGCCCTCACTTCCTAACACTAAGCACAGAGACTCATCCAACAGTGAATCAGCTAGATCTTTGGACAGCGAGTAGATTTCTTTGGATGCATCACTGCTACTTTCTGGATGGCCTGCCATCATCTTCATACCATATTTTGTCATCAACGCATGAAGGTCATGCCAGGTGCCAGAGACAATAGGAAGCTGCAAAGAGGCTCCACGGGCTGCACGAATAGCCTTTTCATTGAAAGGATCACAACAAGCCGGAAGAAGGAATACTCCATCCTGATGGCATTTGTGTTTAGAGGTTGTTAGAAGTGCAGAGTTGGAACAAGAAATACTAGAAAGTGTTTGATTTTCTATACCAGAGATAGCTAATACATATAAATCATGTATTGTGTACCCATAAAAAATATTGTTGGAATCAGATAAGAACATTCCATCCTATGGGACCGCCCCCAAGCCTCAGCTCCGTCGATCGATCGATCTCCGCCGCCGGCCGGCGCGGCGGGCCGTGTGGGATTCGCCGACGAGCCGCTCGGCGCCGGTTCCGTCTGGGGGGTGGGGGTGGGGAGGCGCCGGACCATCGGATCGGCGCGACCGCGAGCGCGCGTCGACTGGCTGGATCTGGCCACCGTTTTCGCAGCCCCTTGTCGCGCTGCCCTACAGTCAATCCGGCGGGTGCAGATAACGACGCGGGATGACCGGCGGTTGAAATCCACCTCGTCTTCTCCTTTGACTGCCTCGGGTCGGGATGAATCAACTAGCTGCTTCGTGCCGTTGAGTGCGCCAGCTCCGTGGCTCCTTCCCGCCAGCCACCACGTCTCTGTCTGCAGGCACACGAGCACACGGACCTCTGCTTGTCTCCAGACGCCTCGCTCGTCCGCCTCCGCCGGCGGAAGCTGGGGACCTTCTGGCGAGCTCCTTCCATCGTTCCGGTTCTGCTGAAGCACCAGCGGCCTCGCCATACTTCCGGAGTCCAGAGCAAGTAGTCATGGCTCGTTGGGACCGCTCTCCAGACTCTCTCATTGAGCTAGAGCAAGATCCTGGCCTCGCAGCTCTGGTCAGGGATTGGGACTTCTCTCCTGGTAAGCGCTTCGAAGCTGGTGTGGTTTGCAAGCTGGCGTCTTCGGTGCACCACCCCTCTTCTTCTTCGCATGGATCCTTTTTCATGCTTGCTGTTTTTCGTCGCTACCTCTTCCGGCTGACTGAAGATTCAGTGGCTTTGGCTCTGCACTCCTGTTTGGGTGGTACACCTGCTGGTTTTCATGTGTGCTTTGCAAGTGATCGCCATTTTCGGTTTTCGGTTGCTAATAAACATGTGGGATACTTGATTCGCAACCTCAAAAGAGTCACCACTGATCATTTCGATGTCTATTTCCATCTCTGGCGTGATGGAGGTGACGATTGGGTGAAAGGAAAAAGGAGATGGGAGAAAGAAGATGAGAACAGCTGGACAACTAGTGTCAGTCGCAAAAGCAAGAGCCATTCTACTGAGAAAAGGGTCTCTTTTCATCACAAGCTTGTTCAAGATTCGCCAGTCTCTAAATCCTCTCCACAAGAGCTTTCTTCCGTAATCAAAATTGGTAGCATTTACTGTCCTATCTCTGATGATCGCTGCACAGCTCATGCGACTCTGCCCTGTTTTTCCCTGGATAAACGAACTTCTGTCAGTATTTCAAATGGTGTTCAATCAGTTGTTCTTCATGGTGATCATGCCACCAGCAAGCAGCAGTCAGAGGTGGACAATGCTGGTTCTTCATTCAAACGTGCCTACTTTGTTTCCCGTGATGGATTCCACAAGCCTCCCCTCTCTCATTGCTGCTTTAGATGCCTAAGTCCTAGCCACTTTATCAGAGACTGTTGTGGGCAAATTCGATGCTTATTTTGCTTTGATTATGGCCATAAGGCTCGCTTCTGTGCTAAAAGGAGAGAGAGATTTAATTTCAAATGGGTTCTGAAGCCTGATAAACTCTCCTCTAAGCAAAAGGTGGCAGCTAATCCTATCCAGTGGTCCTTTGGCCCTAATGCCCTGAGTGACTCTTTGCATACCTCTCCCATCACTACTGACTCAATACCATCACCTTCCTCTCTTCCCTTAGAAGCTCAAGTGACTCCAAATGAGGACTCCAGAGTGCATGATCAGGGTTCTGGAGTATCTCAAAATGACTCTCCCCCAATGGCCCAGTTGATTGTTCAAGAAGGAAGTGGTGCAGTCATTGAAGATGACACTGATCCTTTACAGCCTTGTGTCTCTAGCAGTGAGAATGTTCAGAACCATGCTGTTATTGCTCTATCTGCTCTTACCAACCCACGTTATTTTGCTGTATGCAGCAATCATACCGAAGCTCAGAGGGACAGGGATCAAAAAACAGCAATCATCAACTTCCTTGCTGAAGGAATAAAGCAACTGATCAGCAACCATTCTCCAAGTATACCTAGACCTGTTGGAAGCAGTGCTATACCAAGCTCCATAATACAGATCGATCTGTCTGCGTTGGGTATCAGTTCCCTCAACATTGCCATCAACATTCCTAAGAAGAGCATTGACTCCATCCCCGCTATAGCTTCAGGCCATCTGCAAACCACTCAGAATTGTGAAGACTGCCAGCAAGCTACAAGCACGGAAACCCAACAAATTGTTCCTCTCATTAGCCCGACTCCTACCACCAGAGTGTACTACAGAAAGAAGTATAAGGGCAAGATCAGAGTGCTACAACAACAACCTATGCATGAAGATATTGTTTTTGGCAACATACTAGAAGATTCTATCCCTGTTGTTCCTACATGTTACGCAAATGGAGCAGAATGCAGCAAGAATGCTACAAAAATGAGGAAACGCAACACACCAGTATCTACCAAAACACTCCGTAGAAGTATAAGACTCAAGGTCAAGCTAGATGGCCATAAATCCGAAGCTGCTATACCTGTGCAAAGGCATGCCAGCAGAAGCAAAGTCAGAAGCAGGAAGGTTGTGCCTCAACCTGATTTGCTGGGGAACATTCTCCTACCCTCAAAACCCCAATCTATTGAATTTCCTGGGCTTTCTGATATTTCTAACTGCAAGGAGTCTGGTACTATATTTCCTGAAATTCCTGTGCTTGAAATCCAGAAGTTGGCAACAGAGAAGTGCTGCATCGCGCCCTCAGAGGTGACGGCAGAGCTGCTCCTTGCTTCAAGGCCAGTTGAAGCAAACTCCAATGGGAGCAGCACCGGTGATCTTCAACTAGTGATCAATGGATAGCAGCAATAGGAACAACAATAATAGAAGTTGGAATGTTCTAAACTGGAACATTAGAGGTTTGAACTCGGATGACAAGTGCAATGCTATCATAGAAAAAATAGAGGAAAGTGCATGTGCTGTTTTTTGCATTCAGGAAACCAAACGCAATCACTTTGACCACTCCTTCATCAAAAAATTAGCTCCCAAACGATTCAATAAGTTTGCCTATTCTCCTTCTGAAGGCAGTTCTGGTGGTATCCTTATGGGATGGAATAGTTCAATCTTTTCTGGTGAAGTGATCCAAATAAACAAATTTGCAGTCACAGTCAAGTTCACCTCTATGTATAATGGACAAGTTTGGACTCTCATTTCCATCTACGGACCGTGTCAAGGTCCTGACAGAGACGACTTTGTCCAATGGCTTAATAATCTCCATCTAGATGCTGAGGATAACTGGATGCTAGCAGGTGATTTCAACTTTTACAGATCGGTCTCTGATAGAAATAGAGATGGGGGGAATATGAATGATATCATACTTTTCAATGAGATAATCAGTAATCTTGGGCTTCTTGAAATCCCTCTAAAAGGAAGAAACTTTACTTGGAGTAATATGCAGATTGATCCACTCCTAGAGCAAATTGACTGGGTCTTCACAACGATCAACTGGATATGTGATTTCCCAAACACTCTTCTTCTTCCGTTGGCCAGGCCAACCTCTGACCACATTCCATGCAAAATTCAGATTGGCACCTCAATCCCGAAGGCTCAAATCTTCAGGTTTGAAAATTTCTGTGTCGAACACCCTGGTTTCTTTGATGTGGTTCAGTCAGTTTGGAACACAAATGTCACAGCCAGCAATAGTGCATCAAGAATCACTGCCAAGTTCAAGCGCCTAAGAGCAGCACTGAAAAAGTGGAGCAAAAGCCTGTCAAATATGAATATCTTAATAAAAAATTGCAACTCTGTTCTGGAAGTACTTGATGCCCTAGAGGAACAAAGACCCCTCTACACTCAGGAATACAATTTCAGGAAAATCCTAAAGGAACATATCCTCAAGCTCCTTAGATACAAGAAAGAATATTGGAAGAAAAGATACACTATTAGATGGACTAAGCTTGGGGATGAGAGCACTAGTTTCTTTCATGCTGCTGCAACAGAGAGATACAGACTGAACACAATCACCTCTCTTGAAACTGAAGATGGTAGAACTGTTTATGATCATAGTGAAAAGGCTGCCTTGCTTCTAGAGGAATATAAGCATAGAATGGGTTGCACTACAAATCCTGTAATGCTATATAATCTAGGCCAATTAGTTGAACCAAGAGAAGAGCTGGAGCAACTGTCAAGACCCTTCACCATTGAGGATATTGATGCAGTAATCAAGAAAATGCCTGCTGATAAAGCCCCAGGACCGGATGGTTTCAACGGATTCTTTCTCAAGAGTTGTTGGGAAATAATAAAAGAAGACTTCTACACCTTATGCTACGACTTCTTCAATGGCTCATTGGATCTTCAGGCCATAAATAATTCCTTCATCACCCTCATTCCCAAAACAAACAATCCTGTTAATGCGAATGATTTTAGACCCATATCCCTTCTAAATTGTGTCCTCAAAATCATTACAAAGCTCATGGCTGACAGGCTCCAAACAAAGATAATCTCCCTTATCCATACAAATCAATATGGATTCATTAAGACCAGGACAATACAGGATTGCCTTGCTTGGGCATACGAATATATTCATCAGTGCCAGCATTCCAAAAGGGAAATTGTCATTTTGAAATTGGATTTTGCAAAAGCTTTCGATACTGTGGAGCATAGTGTGATCCTCCAAATGATGTCACACCTTGGCTTTGATAATAGATGGTGTGACTGGACCCAAAGAATTTTGACCTCTGGTTCCTCATCAATACTTCTCAATGGTGTCCCTGGAAAACATTTTCATTGCAAGCGTGGAGTTAGGCAGGGAGACCCTCTCTCCCCCCTTTTGTTTGTGTTGGCCGCTGATCTGCTTCAATGCATTATTAATAAAGGCCATAGAGATGGTTTGTTTCAACTCCCAATTCCCTCCTACGAGATGGCCCAGTTCCCTATCATCCAATATGCTGACGACACTATCATAATCATGAAAGCTTCTCAGAGAGAACTCTTCACCTTAAAAGGCCTCCTGGAATCTTTCTCCCAGTCAACCGGACTAAGGGTCAATTTCAAAAAATCGTGCCTAGTTCCATTGAACCTCTCGCCTGAAAAAGCTCTTCAATTGGCTGGAGTGTTTGGATGCATACTTGAGTCTTTGCCTTTCACTTATCTTGGATTGCCAATGGGAACTACCAAACCGAGAGTTGACCACTTCGGATTTATCATGAACAAGGTGGAAAGAAGACTTACGGCTACCTCAAATTTCTTATCCCATGCTGGAAGGCTAGAACTGGTCAACTCAGTGCTCTCTTCATTACCAACATATGCAATGTGTTCTTTGCAATTGCCAGTTGCAGTCCTTGACTACATTGACAGAGCTAGAAGACACTGCCTTTGGAGAGGATCGGACATCAATGCCAAGATGAAACCCTTAGTAGCTTGGAAAAAATGTTCTAAACCAAAAAGAAAAGGTGGTCTGGGTATCATTAATCTTAAAAGTCAAAACTCTGCCCTCTTGCTTAAACAATTAGACAAATTTTATAACAAGGAGGAGGTTCCCTGGGTGAAATTAATCTGGCATGCACATTATTCTAATGGGCAGATCCCTCATGCTACAATTGAAAAGGGTTCTTTTTGGTGGAGAGATATCTTAAAGCTTTGTGATCTCTTCAGAGGTATTGCAAATTGCAACATTGGAGATGGATCTACTGTCCTATTTTGGTCTGACCTATGGAATGACAATGTAATGCAAATCAAGTATCCTAGACTTTTCTCTTTTGCAAGGAATAAAAAGATCTCAGTTTCAGAATTTTTGACAAACAACAATATGGACCAATTTCACCTCCCACTATCAGAACAAGCTTACCAAGAATATCAAAGCCTCCAGGGCTATATTCAGACTATCCAAGTTCAGCCGAACACAAAAGATTCATGGCATTACATCTGGGGGAACAACAAGTACACATCCTCAAAATTCTACAACTTCCCTTATAGGAATATTCAGCCCCCACCACCCTTTATTTGGATTTGGGACTCTAAATGTTGCAACAAGCTCAGAGTCTTCTCATGGCTACTTCTTATGGATAGGCTAAACACAAGGAACATCCTAAAGAGAAAGAAGCATAAGTTAGAAGGCAACAACTACAATTGCGTCTTATGCAGCAACAATGTTGAAGAAACTGCCTTCCACTTGTTCTTCAGCTGCCCTTTCAGTCAAGCCTGTTGGCGATTCTTAGGAATTCAGTGGGACTTTGCAAGAGATTTTTTCCAAATGATGAGACAGGCAAAACAGCAGTTCCAACACTCCTTCTTTATGGAGATCTTCATCATTGCTACTTGGCAGATTTGGAAGCAAAGAAACAACTTCATCTTTGACAGGGGCCACCCTTCCCTGGAGTCATGGAAGCGCCTCTTTTGTGAAGAGGCCAGATTACAGGCTTATAGATTTTGTGAAAACAAACGTCATCAATTCCTACTCTGTATAGATTCCCTCTCCTAGCTTTGCATGTCTCCTTGCGTGCTTGGGCTGGCTTGGGTGAAACCTCCTTTTCTTTTTTTCTTTTTTTTTGTTTTGTCTTTTTTATATTTTTTTTTTAATAAATCTCTACAGTGGGGGCCTCCCCTGCTGTATTTTACGTTCAAAAAAAAACATTCCATCCTATCTTACATAAGGGCAGAATAATTTTCTTTTTAACAAAGGAGAACTGGAGCACCATGAAATTAAACTCTATGCTAAAGTGGCAATAGATTATTTAACACTATGCAATGCAGCAGTAGTACAGTCTGACATACTTCAGTACGTGGCCTTAAGGAAAGAATATAGCATACCCATTTGAAAGCACAAGCTGATCTTATCAGTGTTCCGAGGTTACCAGGATCCTGCAAGGTAGGGGCACCATGGTTAGCATGAGACCCACTGAACAGATATATGTGTATTACATTTGCTTCAAACAAAAACAGCATGCATGGGTTGATGAATCATGCTTTGCATTCTACAGCATAAAGAATGACAGCAATCATGTCTGCACAATGGTGGGCTTGGTGGTGGCTACTGCATATCCTCACCTGAATCCCATCAAGGACCAGAATCCTCTTTGGATAACTGAACAACCCATCAACAGCATCCCCACCCTCATGGTCGCGGAAATGGTTAGGCATGTGCATGACAGCAATCGCCTCAGTGGAATCAACCGACTGCATCCCGGACACCTTCTTCATCACCGCGGCGCTGACATACACGACATCAACAGAGAACTCGCGCAGCGCCTCCGGGACCTCTACGCCGTCCAGGAGAAGCAAGTAATCGATGGCGTCGAGCTCAAACCTACACACCTCCCTGTAGCAAGGGGCAGAAGCACAGGTTTAGGAAGAGAAGCCTCGCGGGACAGGTAAGACGACAAAGGGCCTGGAGTTGCAGAGGAGTACAGGATGGGCGCCAGGCCGACGAGGAGGATGCGGCGGCAGGAGCGACGGTACGCGGCGGAGAGCCGGAGCTTGACGCAGTGCTTCACCAGCGGGTTCGCCACGCTCGCCACCTGCTTGCCCTTTTGCCCGCCCAGGGAGGAAGCCACCGGCTTCGCCGCGGCAGCGGCCGTAGCAACGGTGACACGGGAAGAGGACAGGCTGCGAAGGCGAAGGGGCTGCTCCAAGTTCGCCGGGAAGTTGGACGCCGCCGAGAGCGGCGGCGGCGGAGACGGCGGGGCGCGCGCCAGCAGCATCGACGGTGGCGAGTGGCGACTGGCGAGCGCGGCCGTGTCGAGAGCTGCGTTTGTTAACTTGGCTCGTGGGCTTGGCGCCCATCTTATCTGCTCGTGGACTCATTGCACTCAACGGCCTGGATGGGCTCTGGAAATTATTCCTTCCCCAAATCCATTCGCGATTCGTCAAAACTTAAAAGCATTTGGTATTCCAATATCACGGCCTGCCTGTGCCTGGGACAAAATTTGAACTTGTGCACATTTGAGATATTTGATCAACTTCTAGGTCAAGGATCCATTTATAATTCTCGCGCATTTCATACTGATTATTATTACTGTCCTACTGAAGCATGGTCACTGACTATTTTGCACATCACAAGCATTCCCAGAGTGATTCATCCAGACCCTGCGCGGACGGAAGCAGATCCTCGGCAGTTGAGTTCGCAGCTGCAGAGAGCAGTCCGTGCAAGGATCGCCGTCCGCCCAGATCGAACAGCCACGTGCTTCGGCTCCCTCGTTACCTCTCCCGCTCCGGCCCAACAGGTGCCTGCGGCCCAATCCAACTCAGCGACGAGAAACAAACAACAGCTCTCCCTTCCCAACCGCCGCAATTCCGTCGCCGTCAGCGGCGGCTGCTCGCCCAATCTCCGCCCGCCGACACACGTTGCGTCTGTGGCTGCGTGCTCAACCTCGTGCTGTTCCTGGCGGTCACCGCGAGCTTCGTGGGCGCGGCGCGCCACCGCGCTGTGCTGCGTCGCCAAGCTGAAGCTCCTACGGGACGAACTGGCGGCCGGGGACGTCCAGCGCCGGCATGCCAGGCTCGCCATGTGGGCTGTCTCCGCGGCGCTGAGTGTCACATTCGCTTCGCGCGTTGCCGACGCCATCCCGATGCTACCGCTGAAGCTGTCCGTGTGAAGCAGCACCACCGTGTTCCTAGGCCTCAGGCTCTACTTGCTTGTATGCTGTGCAGAGCCTCGATGTGAATTGGAGGACCTCGGCAGCCGGCCGGCAAATGCCTCGTGCAAGTGTAAATTGACGTGTAAATTGAGATTGTGGCTCTATATTGATTGAGTACTATAATGATTGAATATCTATTAATTTCTGAGTATGATTGTTGTATCAATTCAAAACTTTATGATTATTGTGTCAGTTTATAAACATACCAAGAATGTCAGTTTGATATGTGCAGATGGAGAGACATTTCTATATCCCTTGTTGTATCTATAAAATTAGGCCAAGATTCAGCACACTGAAAACTATATTTGAGATGGCAAAAGGCATTCATACATACACAACTAAACATTCAGCAGACTAAACATCGAGTGTCCTCAATTTTCGTCATATGTTTGATAAACATTCAGATGGCAAAAGACTGTCAACAGGCAAAAGACAGTCAAGTAGCACATCAGAGAATGCTTGCTTTATACAGAATTGCACATGCATACTGAGCCCTCCATTCTCCCAGGGATCTCCTTTGGTTGCAAAATGCCAAAAGCATTCTAAAAGGCCATCAATCTCTAAAACATTTTCAGGTAAAGAGATCTAAATCATCATCTGTGATAGGTCCCTATAAATTAAATAAACAAACAAGTAAGATAATTTGAAGACTATATAATATCTAGATTTGTAAATTGAATATATGAAAGAGGAATACCGTCAATATTTCAGTGAAGCTAAAAATTGCATTATAAGCTGCAGCCTGTGCTTGTCCATCACTAGCAGCAGCACCTTCCTGCTCCCAAATCTCTTGTACCTTGCAGTGAAACAAAACATGAGGCTCTAAAGGAATAATGGATTATTGACAACACATGATAAATGTTTTCAGCAACATACCACTGAACTTTGTGGTACTTGTTCTTGATCACCCTCATTATTTGCCTCTTCCCCAACTTATTTTCCTTGTGATGTAGTATTGTCTTGTCTCTTTTTTCTAAACTTGCACTTCTTATCGAGTCAACTTTTTTTTCGTTTTGAACTTGTTATTTGGACCTCCTTTTTCTTTAGGTGTGCATTACTCAACAAGTCATCTGAAGGATCAGCATCTGTGCAAACTGTAGGATACCTAGAAATGGTTAATGCACTGATTTTTTCTTCAATTTGTTTAGCAAGGATGTCAAGTGTGTTGTCTACTAGCATGGTGTAATCTAGAAAGTTAGCTGCCCGGTGTGCCAAAGCACTAAATTTGTGGGACATAAGTCTGTAGCGAAGCATCAAACCCATCATTGGATTTTCGATTATATTTCTTCCTTGGTTGTCTTGTATATGTCCATCACGTGCTTCTCGTGTCCAGCGCTTTAACACATATTGCGGCGGTAGTGACTTGATATTCATTAAGTCAAGAACTTTAAGAGCATGGGCACATAGTATTCCAATTCTATCAAATTGCTGGCACTTGCACACAACTGTTTCCTTTGAAGGGTCACCGATGGCTTCATACCCTTCCTCAAAGGTAAAATCTCCGACTAGATATGTGTTATTAGCATCCAATGACTTAGTGCAAACTGACAAGGATCTTTCGTACTCCCCTTGAAAAGCTTCAAATATAATAGGTGTATACAACTTGCTAGCTTGCACCAAGATAGATGGTGGTCTTCTCAGGATAATTTTAGGCAACTTTTTCCTTGCATCAAATTCTGAATTTAGTTCATTATCCCTTTTTTCTTGTACCACCCTTTCAAAATGCTTAAAGAACTTAATGATATCAAAATCAAATTTGAAATGGATTTTCAAATCATTGTTCAAACTCTCACTCAATTGTGTACTTCTCATTCCTAATGTGAACACATTCTTCATGTAGCATTTAGCCTATTTTTCTTTCAACTTGTATATACTATCCAACCATGTTTGCTTGCTCACCATCTTTCTCAGGAGATCAAATTTTTGATCAAATTCTACTATGTCTGCATATTCAAACATGCACACACTAAATTCTGATAGAATACTTGTGTCTTCGTTCTCCTCGTCATTCTTCACTTTTTTCTTCTTTTTTTTCTTCCCTTCAGTCTTATCTTCATTCTTCTCTTCATGTAAATGTTTCACAGCATTTTGCATAATATGAAAGGTGCATAATCCATGCCATGCTTCTGCAAACACTTCTGCAACTGCCTTTCCCATTACAGCATCTTGATCTGTATAGAATGTTTTTGGTTGTTTTCCATTATGAGCTTTAAGAAATGTCTCGAACAACCACTCGAAGGATTCAAATGTTTCATCATACATGAGAGCAGCACCAAAAACTACGGTTTCTCTAAAATGATTAAATCCAACAAAGACCCCGAAAGGCCTGCTCTCCTTGTTTGTTTCAAAAGTGGTGTCAAAACTAACAACATCACCAAAATGTGCATAGTCTATAATCATTTTAACATCAGCCCAAAATATGTTTGATATTTGTTCATCACAGTCCATTTGTAATGCACACTGGAATGATGGGTTTTCAGCAATTTTGTCTTGAAAATATTTAAGCATGCTACCTGCTTGGACATATGCCATCTCTCGCTGACGCTTGGTACGAAGATAGTTCTTGTGATCACGAAGCGTGTAGCTAAGATTGAGTGGTCCTCCAACTTGGCGACAAGCCAACTCATGTGCAGCTTTTGGCCCAATCCCCGCATCATTGGCAGTTTCGATTTCAAAGGCTTGCAAATCTGAAATTTTTCTTTGCGACGTCATCAAATGCAAGGTCTGTGGTAAGTGCAAGGCATGATTGTGTTCTAAAACCAGATCATTCACTTTATAATTGTCCTTTGTTCGGTCCAATACAATACAAATGCGAACTAGACAGCCGGTTCTAGTTTCAGCTCGAGGCCACTTTGTTAAATGATCTCTTTTGTCTTGCGATCGGCGACCCTCATTTCCACAAACAAATCTACATGATGTAACCTTACCATCAGTTGGCCTCTTGTTTGTATATCTTTTTCTGACCTCAAATCCTGAACTATCTCCATAAGTAAGCCAAAACATCCAAGCCTCTTCTGAACTTCTGAATTCCATAACAACATGGGAAACTAGAAAAGGCACCATATTTTCTCTGTTGGAAAAAGTAATACAAGTATGAGACTTCTTGTTGTTATCAGGTTACTAAAAGAATACAAAAGATGCCATCCATATTTCTTTTCTAAAAAAAAAAGAGATGCCATCCATCTATAATAAAAAATTCTTGGACCTAAAGAATGTACAGACCACACAAGTGCCGATTATTGTTGCCAGTACATATTGTACTAGATAACCATGATAGATTGTTTAGTTAAAAATTAGTTTATGAATCTGCAGTACATACTTCTTGGATCCATGATGTGTTGTGTCGCTCTCTTCTTCCTCCATTGCAGATTCTGTATTACGGAGGCTAAAAATGATGACCTGCTCGCATGACTTGGTTCTGCGCTCTGAATAAGATGACGTAGACAACAGAAGAATGATCAATTTCAAGGCAAGGTCACGATGGAAATATGGAAGAAGCAATTTGATGGGGAAGAAGGGAAATCGACAGACCTCAGTCTTAGATGGCGACGGCCTCGTCGAGGTCAGTTTTCCCTCCAAAAGTCTTGTTTTGCCGTCTTTTTTTTGTTATTGTAATATAATATATTGCCTCAGCTGGTTGGCTTCTCGTCGCTGCAGGCCATGGGCACCATTTGGGCCGGAGCAGAAGAGACAGCGAGAGGGTGTCTAAATAGCTAGCCGCGCGTGGCCGTTCGATCTAGGCGGACGGCCATTCTTGCACGGACTGCTCTCTGCAGCTGCGAACTCAACTGCCGAGGATCTGCTTCCGCGCGGACTGGAGCCAAGCCGCAGCCACGAGCCACCTGCCACACCCCCGCAGGCAGCAGGTCCGCTGGGTAGTCCATACACAGTGAGCGCCAACATTTTGTTCGCGCTCAGCCGCTCGGGTTCAGCGACATGGAAGCAACAGCTCTTCTGTAACAGACTACTCCCTCTGTTCCATTGATTATGCAATTCTATCACAGTAGCATGTTTGAGTGTACCAACTTTGACCAATTATAAATAAAAACTATAAATATTTATAATATCAAATAAACACCAATAGATTAATTATAAAATGTATTTTCATAATATATTAATTTGAAACTATAAATATGAATATTATTCACTAGAAACTTAGTCAAACGTGAAATACTTTATCTGACACGCAACACGAAGTTGCACGTTTAAAGGGACGGAGGGAGTAACAACAAAACAGATTGGCACGACTTCAACCAGTTCAAGTTTTAGCCACTCCTAGCTTCGCGCTGCAGATTGAATGCTGGGTAGCTTACACCTTTACACACTTCATAACGTATCATCTGTCACCGGCAGAGTCAAAATGAGAAGTGGCCGTCTTTACAAGAGCATATTGTACGTGCCAGGCTGCTAGGGAGACAACAGAGCATGAAAAATAGGGAGCAGAGCAAAAATCATTTTTCCTCCTCTCACGAAGCTGAGTCCTTGTAACTCTAAACGCTACCAACCGCAGAAACAAATGTTATAACCATGATCCTGAAAGGGAAGAAAGCTGAGAGTGAGATTTGGAGGCACAAAAAGATAGCCGGTATTATTCAGAACTCCAGGATTCAAATTTAAGATGGCACGACCTCTTAGGCACAAGATCATTCATCTCCCATTGCAAGTTCTAGTGCGTAATCATCTCTTTCCTGAAAAACAAGGAATCCATTTGTCTTATGAAATGTCTGATAACCTGTAATCACAGCTTTGTAGATCAGAAAGTACTGTTACTCACCACAGGCCCTCGTGCGAAATATTTCCCGAATTGGAGCCAATATACCTACAAATTGACAAACGATTTGTTTTGTAGAACCAATTTCCTACTACATATCGAGCAAGATATTAATTAATTTCAGAAGGTGTTTAGACTATGTGCTTACCTCATCTTCATCTTGAGTCTCGACTTCAACATCACCAGATGGGAAACCAACACACAACAAAGCATAGCCCTGAGAAGGATACAATAGAACTCAGTAATCCTTGAGTACCATAGTTGATAGACAACATCGGACAATACTCCCTTCGTCCCAAAATAGTTGATACTTTAGCAAATTCATAACTAAAAAAAAGGTACTAAGGTAGTATTTTATAATTGGTAACTGATTTGCATTGGTGAATCTAATGTCTATGTTGCTTAGCCAAGAATAACTACTTAATAAAAAAAATATGGCCATATCTGTAACACAAAAGATACAAATTAAATTGTGGGTCACATTGTAATCATAATCCTTCCTAAAAAGGTGACACAATAGTTATGCATCAAGCTTCTAGCAATCGCCTAGGAACATTCAGGAACTTACAAACTGCCTAAACAGGATGATAGGTTAATATCGAAATACAACCTCGCATTTCCAAACCATGTACACAGGGAACGATAATATAGCATGGGCAGTTAGGCACAGTACTCTAATTACGTTCCAACTAGTGGAAGAAAAAAATGAATGTACCTGATCTTTTAGTTCTGCAGATATCCCAAGTGCTTCAGGCTGCCTTATCTTTCCTGATTTTATTCGGACTGCACAGCTTGTGCAGCAACCTGATAACCAAAATGAGTATTCAATTGTTATTCGATCACAGGAAATAATCAGAGAAGAGACGCTATCCAAATAAAAGATAGTCATAGTTACACAATGTATCATAAGCCAATGGCATGTTTAGGTATTTCTCAATTTATGGTTGTTATAGGTATCTGACAATTAGGAAGAGTCCCAAATGATTCCAACATGGTTACTACCTGCAAGTAAGAAGGGGGAAGGATCGAATGAGGATTGTTTTCAGATTTCTACTAACTGTTATCGGGAAGACAACACTTCACCAGGCTCTGTTTGGAACAAATGAAGATGCTTCAAGCTCGAGGGACACATACATGCTTGGCATTCATGAAATTATTAGTGTAGCTGCTACTAATAGCCATGCATAATGAATCGTCCAATGGCTTACTTTACGATATAGATTCATGGTTACTACATGAATATTGGAACATATCATAGACTCTAGCGTGCAGAAATCCCTCATTCAGCTCCAGCTTTTCAGTGTAGCTATGGTGAGCACTGCATGCAATATGTACCTTCCTAAAGAAATGCCACATGATCAGAGTTGAGAAGTTTGACTTAGGACAATACTAAAGTGAACTAAAATTTGAAAATGGATAGAGTATCTCTTAACTGCATCACATGAGTTATAATTTTTTTTTTTTTGAGTGGCACATGAGTTATAATTGAAGGCACATAGTCCGGTTCTACTAGTAGGGATCGGACTAGGGAGTTGTTGGCTTGGGACAGTCATTGAGCCAAGCCATGAGGCATGCTGCTGCTGGAAATAAAGGCTCATGTGTCATGCATGGACAGTTGAACAACATACTTGCACAATCAAATGGCATACCGTAGAGACATTGCAGTTTCAAATTCAACAGAAGTCCAGTTTTTTTTTTTTTTTTGGATGAAGAAATAGGAGTCAAGATAATGCTGCAAAAGACAGTATTTCTTTCTGAAACGGTAACTGAACGCCCAAAATCGTTCCATTATCATGAGAACATCATGATAGTCAGTAAACTGTATACACTAATCTGATCAGCGGAAGGTTAATGTCATCTCGTATGTAGTTGTATCAAATCAAAATCAATATCATGTTTAGGTCTTGTTTAATTCAGTCGCTAGCTGTCCAACAGTATATAGCACAAAATGAGAGTGGCAAATGAGGGCAAAGAGTGGATGGATACGAGGACTGAGGAGGCAACCTACCGTGGCGGCACGCGAACGGCAATGCGATGTCCTGCGCCTCCGCGGTGTGTAGAATGTACTGGTCCTGTCACGACGACCATGAGCCCATGTCGGTGGCGGGAACGAGAAGCACAGATGGAAATGCGTTGGGGGTAGGGCGGGCGAGGCAGTGTGTACCTCGGGCACGACGAACTCGTGGACGACCCCGCGCTGGCGGTCGTGGACGGTGACCTTGTGAGCGGGGACGGTAGCGGAGGCCGGCCGGGGCGGCGCTTGCTGCAGCTCCGAGGCGCGCGCCCTCGTGTCCCGGGCCGGGCCCGGGCGTTCTGGGCGCAGGGACGCGGAACCGACGAGGACGCTGGCGCTCCTCCTCTCGCTCCTCCAGATGCACGCCGGTCCTCTCCGCGCCCCGATGCGAGCCCTGCAGGTAGCAGCGAGCAAGGATCGCCGAGTTCAGCCAGCGTGCACCCAGTCAATTGGGACGGGTCGCGAATGGTGATCCTTTGGGACCCGGGGAGGAAGACTGGAAGAGTGCTAGCTACGGTGGCCGAGCTGGGTATCATGAGAGGAGGAGACATGGAGGAGTGTACGTACGTGGTGGCGGCGGCGGGGCAGGCCATCGTCCGCCCGTCGGCCTTCTGCTTGGTGCGGGCGGTTCCGGTCCGCGGGCGGCGGGCGGATTGGGCGCCGACTGCTGCGGCCGGCAGGCGAGAGAGCGTGCGTGCCGACTGCCGACGGCGCGCAAGACGAGAATTCTAGCGCGACTGGCTCGGAGCGGATAAGGGGGGGCCTCTCACCTGCTGCCCGGTGATCGCCGCTCGTGTGTACAGTGTACTGCGGCCGAGTGGGATGGGCCAGGCAAGGTCGCGTTGATCGCTCGGCCTCGGCCCCGGCCCCAGCCCAGTAGGAGGGCAGGACGGAGTCGTGTCGAGAGTCCGTCGCTCCTACTCCTAAGTCGTAAAAAAAAAAAAAAAAAAAAAAGTCCGTCGCTCCTAATCCTAAACCGAACGGGATGGGGAGGGAGACCCAGGGACCCACGGCCCATTAACGGCGTATATATATATATATGTGTGTGCCACCATCCCTGTCCCTGTGTACGAAAAGACTTCAGAGAATCCAATCAAACAAAAAAAAACTTCAGAGAATCGCGGCGAGATCGAGAGACGACACGGGATCGATGGAGGAGGAACCGCCGCGTCTGCTTCCGGTTCCGGACGGCGTGCTCGCGGGCGTCCTGTCCCGCCTGGCGCCGCGCGGGCTCGCCGCGTCGCGCGGCGTGTGCAGGGAGTGGCGCGCCGTCGTGGACGACGAACGCTGCTGCGCCTGGACCTGCTCCCTGCCTCCCTCTCCGTCTCACGGTGGGCGGCATCTTCGTCGGGATCGGGACGCGCAGCAGCAGGGTCGCCGGCAGCAGCAGCAGGCTCGAGAGCTTCGTGCGGACGGACGACGACGGCTTCGACACCTGCTACATCGACATCGAGGGCTGCTGCAACGGGCGTCTCGTGCTCGAGGATAGCCGATAGCGGCGGCGAACACGGCGTCGTCGTGGCCAACCCAGCGACCAGACGGTGGGTGCGCTTAACTCGCTGCGACGGCTTTGGCTTCCATATGGATTGTGATACTTGGATTCCATCCCTACAAAGAGATTGTGTTCATACATTGTTCGAGAGTCGTGGCATATCATTTAGTAATTAGTAGATCCAATGTTTCAAGGTTTAGGCGAGTTATGTTTCAAATATCCTGAGAACATGGGGCTTAGTACGATGTTCATAGATACACCTTGTTGAGTTGGAGAATTATCTGAAAATAGCTAGATCAGTATATGATTTACAATTGTCCTTGCAAAAGAAGAATATGTGATGCTGTAAATTGGTGCGGTGCCATTCGATTGGAATTTGGAACCAATTTGAGTACGACTTCTTTTTTTTTCAGTTTGTTAAGAGCGGTACAGCACTGCATTACTAGAGTGGATGGGTCTGCGTGCGAGACCTTTCATGGAATTGAAAATTGAAACACCACAAGGGCCCAAATCAATCATTCTGCATCCAACTGAACAAAATTTTGATCTCCCCTGTTTTTTTGTTGAAGCCGTGCAACCACAATTGATCTTGTCTTGCCTCATCTCCACGACTGATTGGTTGTCTTGCCTTGTCAATACATTCTTAAGTGACTGATTATTTTTTATTAACTGTTAAGGCATTGTTCGTTTATCTGAAAAGAATGATTTCAACTGATTTCAGCCTGCTCGCTGCATCTTCTTTTCTTTTCTTTTCTTTCTTTCTTTTTTTTTTTTGCTGCAACTACTTCTAGTAGATAAATTGTTTTGTTTTGTTTTGGCTGCAGCTTATTTTAGCACAGCTACAACATCAATTTTGATCTCCCCTGTTTTTTTTGGTTGAAGCCGTGCCGTGCATCCACAATTGAAGCCGCTCAGTTAGTTGTCACCTGGGGCTGTTCTGTTCGTCCTTTTCCAGATCTCTGTTCTTTCTTCTTATTACTATGACCCCGTTTAGAGGGTAATTTTTTTTGAAATTTTGAAAGGAAATCTTTTACAATAAATGTCCAATCATGACCTAAATAGACTTAAAAGATTCGTCTTGTGATTTACATACAAACTGTGTAAACATGTAAAAATTTTATCTACATTTAATGTTCCATACATGTGCCGCAACATTCGATGTGATGAGAATCTTGGAATCCATATATATCCTATACTACCACGAGGGTGTCTAGCAACGACGTTTGGCATGTTCAGTTACATATAAAGAAAACGTGCAATTTAGGAGTATGTTAGAAAAAATGTCGGCAATCATGTACTTCTAGGCTTTCTCTTCAGGTACCAAACAACGTCAACCCTTGAAATTTTCTGGTACAGTCGCCGTCGCTGTCTTCCATTATAGATCCAATTGAATTTGTTGATGACTTGTTCGACTGCGCTGGGCCGCTGGATATGCAGTACGTAGATGGCATAATACATGCGCAACCATGTATTTTACGGACGAGCTCATAGCTTGGATGGGAGCTACAAGTTGGGCGTTTGACTCCCCACATCTGCATGTACATTACTGGGCGTTCTAAAAAAAACTCATCATCCGTTCCACGCCAAAGTATACATGTGGGCTACAACCCAATACGTTGATCGCTCGGCCTAGCTGGCCCAGTAGGAGTGGGGGATGGAATTATGTCGTGCTCAACGGCGCTGGTAAGTAGCTCAAGAGTTGGGCATAAAATTCCCTCCTCCACTGCCTACACTTTGGAGAGTATATAGAATTGCCGGACGAGGTCCTTTTTAAGCAATTGAACTGTGCTTTCCTGTTGCGCAACGTACTAGGCTTGGTTTAAGATACCTCTATACTTCAAAGCCTGTTTGGTAAGATTGCTCCTTAATGCTCTAGTAAAGGGATTCCACTTGATTATGGTAATAGAGCATGATGAGAAACTGGTGAGAAATTCTAGAGTGATTCTTCTGGACTTAGAATAAAGAGCAGTGGAGAGCATATTTTATTTCTCTCACCTCCTATGTAAATGGTGGATAAGTGATTCTTGTCTGCTCCTCATCTGAATCTTTGTGAGATCTAGAACCAGTTTGGCAGAGCTCTGCTTTTAGCTTCTTCGGAAAGGATATCATGCCATATTTTTTTTCTCTCACCTCCTATGTAAATGGATAAGTGATTCATGTCTGCTCCTCATTTGAATCTTTGTGAGATTTAAGACTAGTTTGGCAGAGCCCCGCTCTTAGCTTCTTTGGAAAGGATTATATGGATCCTACCATATTTTATTTCTCCCACCTCCTATGCAAATGGATAAGTGATTCATGTCTGCTCCTCATCTGAATCTTTGTGAGATTTAAGACTAGTTTGGCAGAGCCTCGCTCTTAGCTTCTTTGGAAAGGATTCTACGGATCCTACCAAATGATAAAAATGCAACCGGATTCTATGGGGAGCTAGTGAGAATCCTTTTTACGCTTTGAGCCAGGAGCTTAAAAAACCCGTTTTCCCTAACTTCCCACGGCTCTCCATTCAATCATAACTAGAATCACTTTTTTTCTCGAATACGCAAAAAATTTACGTATCATTGTATTTAAGAAGAAGAGTTCAGATGAACATACAACGCGCTTAAAATGAGTGCCAAAGACGGTCGTTCTAAAACAGCCGTAACTAGACCAACCTAACGTAGGACCTCAGGATGCGATATTACATAACAGGAAACAACCAAGGTCGACGCGACGTCACGACTACCTAGACGAGCCCTCTCCGGCGGCCATGAAGAGTGCCCCCAACGCTTCAATGTTGGACGCACGAGCAACACCTCACCTCGCTTGGAGGCACGAACTCAGGACAAACTCTGAACCGCAACCCACTTGCTCCGCTGTTGCAACACTGAATTTGCACGAGAATAAAAAGCTTTTGGGGAACAAATTCTATGGATTCTAGGAACGGATAAAAATGCAACAGGATCGTGGAGGTGCACAGCTTCAACCAAAAAAAAAAGGGGGGAGATCAAAATAAACATTCTGACGGTTACGTTCATTTGAGTCCAAATGTTCCTCAACGCTTGTCGTTGTAAGAAAAGATATTGTGTTCTTTGTTGAGATGAATGCAGAATGATTGATTTAATTGAGCCCTTGTGGTGTTTCAGTTTTCAATCCCTTGAGAGATGAGAGGTGTTCTCGTACGCGTACCCATCCAATATGCTCCTATATGCCATGCTTTTAATTAAGCCAGTCTCAGCGGGGAGTTTCATTTCCCAGATTCCAAAACTGCCACGTCAACCTGCATATTTGGTTGAAGAAATGAAACTGACTTTCTCAATTGGGGGGTTTCATTTCACTGTTTCCAAGACAAGTTATAACACCCCATGTATACAAATTGTTGTGATCTAATATACCATATAAACTATGTGGCCGTATAAGATTATACCAAAACATATACAGTCAATCTCCTATCCCGGCTTGCTCTATGACAACCAAAATAAAACACTTAATAATATATTGTATATGTCTTGTGAGAAAGAAAATAAATGAGATAAAAAACCAAAATAAAAGACGAGAAGCGTGGCTAGTATTATAGTAATCATGGCTAGCAGCAAGTAAATAGCAGTAGCGATGAACCGTCTCACTTTAGAAGCGCTAGTGGTACTGTAGAAGTGGCGGGGGTGAGTGCAGGGCGCGAGCTAGGCTGGCTGCTAGGGTCAACGGCGGACGCAGGGAGCACAAGCCATACCAATGCGCTGCCGCGTATAGTAGCGCCGGCAGCCACGGAGAGGAGCGAAACAGGAAGGAAAGCGAAAGACGGCGCTGGGGGAGAATCGCGTCGCAGCTGATCCGAATGAGCGAGGTACAATGAAACTCGATCGGCTCAGTGATGGTTTCAACCAGTTTCATCACCTGGGTACTCGTGCAGACTGAGTTTCATCTCAATAAAACTCTTTTTCTCTCTCTTCATTAATACCCTGCCATCTCAGCAGATTTGCTGATGTGTCA
Organism: Eremochloa ophiuroides; assembly: GCA_038502445.1. NCBI lineage: Eukaryota > Viridiplantae > Streptophyta > Magnoliopsida > Poales > Poaceae > Eremochloa > Eremochloa ophiuroides. The sequence goes on from JAHLJS010000002.1 coordinate 16,972,941, forward strand.
TAGTATTAATTGAAAATGACACTTCTTTAAAACCTCCCACCGAGACTGGCCTTATTGATCACCGTAGTATAATAATAAAGGAGAAAAAAAAATAGGAAGGCTCACTCAAAATACTGAAATCGTTCCAATCGAATAGCATCGCACGAATTTACATCATATGTTTTTCTTTTGAGAGGATAATTGTGGTGCGTCACACATGAGTCTAGGAACCATGGTCACGGCGTCACGCGCACGGCACGGACGGACACAAGAGCCACCGGCGGCTGTCGGCCCATGCCCCCCGGCAGGTAAAGGTGACGAACGTAAGGGTATCTACACTCGTGGTACTCTAAATTCATTCTCTAAAAGAAATATTATGTTCTGGTCATCAAAATTCTCTCCTCTATACAACTTTCTCCCGCACCTATCTCATCCTCTATGTTTCTTTCCTTTTTTTTTGTTCCCTACCCCACTCTCTCACCTCCCTCCCCGTTCTCTCTCTCTTCTCTCTGTTTGGGGACGGCGTGGGTCCGCGGCCACGGCCGGGCGTGGGTCCAGCGGGCGCGGGTCCCCTACTCCCTCTTCTCCCTCTCGCGCGGACCTCGCCGCTGTGGTCCAGGGCGCGGGTCCCACTCCCTCTTCCCCTCTCGCCGGACCTCGCCGCTTGGATCCGGCCATGGCGCGATCGGGCGGGCGGCGGGCAGCCTCGGGCTCTGGCCGCGGCTCCAGCGCAGGCTCTGCCTCCGGCGCGGGGCGCCGGGCACGACGGCGGCAGCCTCGGCCTCCGTCGCGGCCTTGGGCTCCGGCTGCGGGCTCCGGCGCGGGCGCGCGGGCACGACGTTGGCCGGCGAGCTCGGTGCGGCGGCGGCCGGTCGTCCTCCCTCTCTCTCTCTCCTCCTCCCTCTGCCTGGGCCCCACGCGAGCATAGCGACCGCCCGCTATGTCGCTGGGAATAGGGGAGCCGCTCCCGTAGCGGACCTCTCGGAGGACGGCGCTGCGGCTCCCCCGCCCGGTATCCGTCCTGAAGGACGCCGATACCGGACGCGGTGCGGACAGCCTAACGCCCGC